>JAZKJV010002957.1:0-416550 GCA_037367405.1 Ottelia alismoides
TTTTTGGTGCGTAAAACTTCTATTCCTAGAAAACAGTGATGTTGCCCCAGATCCTTGGTGACGAAGACCTTTTGCAGAAAAACCTTGGTCTCTACCACCCCTTTATCATCGTCACATGTAACAATCATATCATCCACATAAACATCAAGTATAACAATACCAGTTGATCGTTTAAAACAATACAAAGTAGTCGTATGTAGTTCTCTAACTTCTCTGGAAACCCAGATTGTTGATCTCTATACTTAGTCTGTCAAAACATGCCCTTGAGCTTTGCTTTAGACCATAGATTGCTTTGCGAAGTCAGCACACATACTCACCCTCGACTTCGTATTTCGTAACCTGCCTTGAGATCACCATATAAAAATGCATTCTTGACATACAATTGAAAAATAGGCTAGTCCTTTTTCGCGGTTACAGAAATGAAAATCTGTATGGATCCCATCCTCGCAACAGAAGAAAAAGTTTCGAAGTAGTCAACTTCATATGTCTGTGTAAATCCTTTTTTTTAACTGAAAGCAGGGTGAACTCCAAAGTTGGGAGTCACCACCCCTTGGATTTCATTGCAAAAGATTATATTACATTACCCGAAAGACCAGAAATTAAAAAGTGTGTTACAGTAAGAGACGACATTCTCAGAGAAGAAGTTCTGGTTATTGGAAATCTTGTGATTGCATCCACCATTCCATATGGCCCATAGGACGGCGAACGGCATGGAACAGTCATCCATTGAGTAGCCACCCACTGCCTAAATCGAACGCCAGAACTCCGCTGCATTACCCGACTGAACCCAAGGGATACCAACTTCATTCCAAACAAGCATCGAAGTCGGATACTCAAAGAATAAGTGGTTCGAATCTTCCACCAGCCCCTCGCATCTATCGCATGTCGTGTCCATCAAGCCGAAAATCCTTCTCCTCTAAGCTTTATCACACATCTGATCCCGTCTCAGGCACCACAAGAAGATCTTCACTCTGTAAGGGTTACTGGTCGGCCAAACAATCTTCATGTCCTGGTTGAAGTCGATATTCTACTCCCATGTCGGTCTCCTCAGCTCCTCGTAAGCCATTTAAACCGAGAATTTGCCCCCTTGCCATACAAAGTGATCCATCTCATGAGAGAGGTCCCCTGATGAGGGGAGCTCCGCCTGCAACTTAAGGTATTCCTCTAAGTTGTTCCAATAGGCCCGTCATAAAACAAGGGGACCATGTGCCCGAGGCGGCCACGTGCGAAAGAGTAGCCTCCTTCGACGTCGCTAAAGCAAAAGGCCTTGGGAATCTCTCAGCTATAGTGTCATCTCTCAACCAGTCATCCAGCCAGAATCTGAATACGTGTCTATCGCCTACCTTAGTTCGAAGTCTCAAAGCCACCTTAGGAAGGACCTCACGAATCCCAATCCAGAGAGGTGATTCAAGTCTCTTTCTTTCAACCACCAGCTCCCCCTTGATGCCATAGATAGGCCTCACCAAACTGGCCACCAGCATTGTAGATGAGCCCCAAATCTGGATAGCCCACTTAGCGATCAGCGCCTTGTTCATGCATTCCATATCTCGCACCCTCTTTGTGCCCCTACCTCAACTCGTCCCAATTTACCAGATGCAAATCAGGACTCTGCTCGTTACCATTAGACCAGAAAAACCTCCTCATCAAAGACTCAATCCTTTTCCTCACCCCCACAGGCATCAGACGAGTGGAAAAGAAGAAAGTAGGTATAATTGTGAGCACATGCTTCAGAAGAATCAGTTTCCTCCCCGCGAAAGGGTGATCGCCTTCCACCCAGCCAATCTCTATTCCATTCTCTGGACCACACCGTCCCGATCCTGCTTCTTCAACCGACCGGCCACTAAAGGTAGACCTAGGTAGTAGATTGGAAGCTCGCCTAGGGGGCAACCAAACAACAACGTGAAGCTGACGCGCTCAGGGCCCTCTATACCTAAAGGGATCACCACTGACTTTTGCATGTTGACCTCGAGACCAGAATGGCTGCAAAATAAATCCACCAGGAATGTCGTGTTGTTATTCTGAATCTCATTACCACCCAGGAAGAGAATCGTATCGTCAGCATACTGGAGCAATGGGATAGAGATATCCCCCAGCCGGAAGCTCTCGCACCATCCTGCCTCCATTGCCCTTCTGAGAAGGACCGCCAGCGCATTCGCCACCAAAACGAAGAGCATTAGGGCCAGAGGACACCCCTGATGGACATCCCATTGTGGCTGAAAGAACCCTCCCTCCAGTTTGTCGTCCACCAGAATCGAGTATGAAGAGGTCGTGACACATCTCTTCATCCAATCAATCCACGTCTCAGGGAAACTTCTTCTACGCAAGGACATCCACAGAAATCTCTAATCAACACAATCATAGGCCTTGACGTAATCGATCTTCCAAAAGATTCCCTTTTTCTTCGAGCGCTTCAATTCAAGACAAATTTATGATGCCATCACCAAACCCTCTGCCATACGGCGATCGGCGATGAATGTCGATTGTCCCTGCAGTACTACATCATCCATCACTACCTTGAGTCTGTTCACTAGGGTCTTGGCCACAATCAGATATAAAAGCATTCGACAGTGCGATAGGCCTGAAGTCCTCCACCCTCAAAGTGGTCTCCTTCTTGGGCAAGAGGAATAGCAGCGCCCGGTTCACCTTCTCAAAGCCACTGTTGCCTTCCCTGAACTCATTTATAACCTCCATTACCTCCCCCTTTACTAAGTCCCAGAATTCGCGGTAGAACAAAATCGGGAAGTCGTCCGGTCCAGGAGCACCATCTGCATTCAGATCCCAAACCGCTCGTTTTAGCTCTTCTTCTGAGAATGGAGCCACCAAATTGTCTCCCTGCTCTCCAGAAAACACCCCTACCCTACTTCCCAGCCACCCATAACCTTCCCCCTTCGCCTCCTCAATGCTTCGACAAAGTGGCCACGTAAAGCAGATCCTAACTGTGATTCCCCCTGATTATTGCTCCACCAATCTCTAGTTAGTGCAAAAAGCTTCTTCTCCTCCTCCCAAAAGCCATCGGATGGAAGAACCTCGTATTGGCGTCACCCTCTTTCAGACACCTTTGTTTAGATCTTTGTCTCCACTCTACCTCCTCCTTTCTGTCCTCCAACATCAAATCTTCTAAAAGCCCAAGCCTCTCTGCCACCTGCGCCTGGTCCAAACCCTTTCGTCGTCCAACATGTCCAAATGCACCACGCCGGCATGTGCCTCTCTCCTCCTAACCCTCTGCCTCCCCTTCGCGTCCCTCCCATAGTGAGTAAGAAAGATCTTAAGCAACCTCAGTTTCTCCGCCATCCGAGTAACAGACGTACTCTCATGAACCCAACTTCTCCACTGTTCAGAAACAATGTCTCTAAAACCATCTTCCAAGAGCCAACTCTGCTCGAAACGAAAGAAAAACCTGTTTGTCTTCTCCTCCCCTGAAGGCCACATAATCGGTGTATGATCAGAGCGGGATGTGGCAGCGCCCAAGCACGGGACAGGGGGAATCTCTCGAGCCCCTCTGTCGAAAGAAGAAATCGGTCAAGTCTGTATAGGGATCTGACATTCCTCCAAGTAAAGGAGCATCGGGTGGCGTTAATTATGGACAGACCTAAGGAATGGGACACTCTTCTGAAATCCTCCGAGCCGGGATCCTTGCCACCGCCATACTGAGGATGGTTGTCTGGAAGTAAGGTCACATTCAAGTCTCCTACAAAGATCCAAATACACGCTGCCTCCGCCTTACCCAGCTGCTCCAAGTCAGCTGCCAGCGTACCCCTCTCTGACCCAGTAGGTTCGTATGCATTGGTAATGCGGATACTTAAGCCATCCGCTCTCCTCCTCAGCTCCACGATCAGGCAAAACTGAGACCCCGTCGCCGACATTAGCTCATAAGCATCTTTCTTCCACCTTGTGATTACCCCCCCCCCCCCGAAGCACCCTGGGCCTCCTTTTCTACCATATCAAACCGATCTCCCTCGTCAAGTCCACGTTTAAAGTGTTCCACCAACATTGACAGTTTCGTCTCCTGTAGAAGAAAGACATCCACACCCGCTTCCGAAATAAGGTTTCTCACTACTAGTCGCTTTTCGGAGTGACCCAGTCCCCTGACATTCCCAGAGATGATCTTCATTTAGTAACTATGGGTCCAACCTTTTAGTCAGGACCACACCCAATCTCACGACCACGCTCCTGTCCAAGACTCTAAAGCGATTTTGTGGGATCGACATCGAGGTGGGGCGAACAGGCGATTGTGTTGGCAGGTCCTCTCGAGCCGTCAAGCCCAGCAGTGCTACCCTCCTCAACTTCCTCGCTAACATGAAAATTTGTTTCCTCACGTAGCAGGTTCCAAACCTAGGACTCGTACATCCTGCGTCCCTGTCTTGCACTTATGGGGTATCTCCCTTCCGAGTCGCACTTTATGGGTTCCTCATAGGCTCCTCCATCAAGAAACCCATTAATGCCTAAGGATCTACTAACGTGTACCTGATATCGGCACTAGTCGCCCCCGACTCATCTCCCTCAGTTGATTCATGACCCACGGCACCTCCCTCGCTTGTGTGAAACCCCCTAATTGCTCCAACTGAGCCGCCATGCCCTGCTTTGAGCTCCCTGATGTTGCCGAGGTCGCCATCTCTGAGAGAGCCTTGTAGGTCTGGATTGTAATCCCTCACAGTGGCTCCCTCCGCAGGCCCGACGATAATCAGTGAAGAGTATTGTGCCCTCGGGCATATCCGGCCCACAGAAGAAACCGGAGGGTCGGACAGCGGGTTCGATGGCAGATTTGTTAAAACAATCGATGCCTCCTTCGAGATAGATAGAGGGGCAACCCCTTTCCGAGGCGACGCCTTGGGCCTCCCATCTTCCGGGTCATCCACATCCGAGATGACAGCTTGGATGTTGACCACTAAGGGCAAAAGGGTATCCCCCTTCGGCAGTGACGTCTCGCTCCACACGCCAATCGCCCTCGAGAGTTGGCCGTGGAGATCGCACCGAAACGCAACCCCTGCGGAAGGCAAGGGGTCTGCGCCGGGAAACTCGCCAACGCCTCTTCCATCTGCTGCGCCGCTGATGAACCTCAGTTTCATCATCTTTATTTCCTATAATTAACCCCCTTGCTTAAAGTTTTGTCGATAAAACCCTGTTAATGTCCTATAATTAACAGAGTCCTAAATAAATTAAAAACCACAAAAAATGGCAAAACAAAATTCAGTGGTATTTTTAGACTTAAAGATACCCTTAAAAATTTGGAGGCTACAGTTGATCTCATCTCTAGTTTTGGTCAACATGAAACTTGTAGATCTCATCAAGATCTACAACTTTCATGTTTTGAGTTTTCTCAAATTCGGCCAAATTAGCCCTCAAAAATCAAAATTTCTCTTCCAATAATCTGATTGGGCCACGTGGCCCAATCTGGGGGCGTCATGTGGCCCGGCCTCCCTTGTATATTCCGCATCGATTGCCAGCCGTCGGATCGCCCTCTTGATCCAACGGCTGGCTGCTCTCCACGCACCCGCCTTCTCCTCGACCGTTTGATCATTCCTCCGCCTCCATCATCACCGCACGCTTGCGCCTCACCAGGAGCGTGCCACGTGGCGTTTTGAAGACCATCTGATCACGCCTAAATTCTCTAATCTGAGCCGCTAGATTTTCTTTTATTTTCAGCCATCTGATCAAACCTCCTTCGCATCTGCTCCCTCCGTTCGCGCCTCTCTCTCAAACCGACACGTGGCGTGAACGCATCCCTTCGATCGCTCCGCTCCCGATCTTATCTCAATCGTCGCTCCGCACCCTTCTCTCATCCGTTGGATCGCAAGATCCAACGGCCGAGGCCTTGTCTTCCTCCTCCCGCAAGCTCCGCCCGGCGTCCCGCTTCGCAGACCTCCTCCACCCCTCTAATTTTAGCCATAGCCCTGATCATCCTCGCTATGCTCTAACCACCCCACGGCCGAGCCAATCCTCCCACGATCCTCGCGTGCACGTCCTCCATCCACCACCCTCCTCCAGTCGCTCCATAATCTCCTCGCAATCCTCAGCTCCAGGCACCTGGACCATCACCCCCTTCCTTTAAATACACCTCCTCATCCCTCTTTCACCCTCGTCCATCGACCAAGGGGGAGAGGCCTAGCCCTCCAGCTCCTCCCTGTGACAGGGGGAGGAGCTCGGATTGAGCGACAATGGCCTTCTTCCCCGATGAGACCCACCGCCGATCACAGCGGTGCTGCGGAGGCGCCAGCCCCGCTCGAGCTCCGAGGAGTAGCCGATCTCGACGTGCGACGACCCGGGCATCTTCTCCAATGCCCAGCCCAGGCTCCCGCTCTGCCCAACCTCCGGTAGGTCTTCTTCCTCTTCCTCTGCATTTCTTCTTGATTTTTCTTAATTAATTAGGCCTCGCCACTCTTCCTCGCCCTTCACCGATCACCTGTTTAGATCCATCGCGTATCCTTCAACTTCGCCAGCCATTCCGATCAACCCCTTCCTCTGTCGCGACCTCCTTCACCCCAAGCTTCCTCCTCCGCCGGAGGCGGAGGAGGACCCACTAAGGGCCTCGCCTTCTGCGCTCCACAAGAGCCCTCCGTCCACTTCATCTCGCACGCACACACGCCTTAACCCCCTTGCAGGTCAACCAGCACCAATGGCCGGACCTTGGGCGGAGCCAGGTTCTAGAGCTCCGCCTCCGGCAATCAGGCGTCGACGGCGAACTCCAGATGCGTCTGCAGCTTCTCCAACCTCGGAGCTTCATCGCCAGATCTTCAGAGCCAGCCCCCGAGCTTCACCGAACGCGGCGAGGCGCGGCGGAGCTCCAGGCCTCACGCCGGAGCTCCAATAGCGCCGCCAGCCATCGAGGAGGAAGAAGGAGCAGCCACCGTTGGATCTAGCCCCACGGCGGAGATCCAACGGTCCTGGAGCGACCACGTCGACCATCCCGGAGCGCGGAGGCTCGGTGGGACCGAGCCTCGCCCGAGGCGCCCTCGAGCCACCACGTGGCCCGAGCCACCTGCTACGGCCACCCGAAGCAGCGCCGACCCTCGCCCCCATCCGAGCCTGAGATCACGTGCTTCACGCACGTGGCTGTGGGCTTTTTGCATCGGCGCCCTCGCACCTTCCACAAATTGCAACCAGGTCCTGATATACGTGGCACACCCAGAGACCACGCCGAGCCTGATCGCCACCAAGCCTGGAGGCTCGGATATCCCGAGCCAACCCGAAGCAGCAGCGAGCCTCTGCCAAGCCCGAGCCGCACTCCGAGCCTGGATAGCGCGTGCAGGGCACGTGCTTTCTGGGTTATTTGCAGAGTCGCCCACAACGTTCATCAAAATGGCAAACAGGTCCTGAGCACGTGCAGCACCTGCGTGCCTGGGGCTATTTGCACTCATACCCGTGCGGGTTTTAATAATTGCAAATATGCCCCCGCGCGTATGGTTTATTTACAGGGAAGGCCCCACACTTATTTTTTATTGCATTTTAGTCCTTCCCAGGGACTGATTTGTAGATATCTTTTTATGTTTTCTTTCATTTATGCCCTTGCCTTTGATCTTGCATATCTTGAGCCTCGTATATCCGATTGAGGTGATTTCAGTTTCATTTCGAAGCTCTTTTTATCATATTTATTCTGGCATACTTAGATTCTCACTTTGACACTTCGATCTGTACTGCTCTATATTGGTCAACTAAGTGTCCTGATTTCCTTGTTTCTCATGCATGCTTGCTATATAAATGAAAATTGCTTCATTATCTGATTCTGTTCAACTCGTACATTTTATGGCTTTAGTAATGATCATTTCGGGCATAATATCTGCATTGCATAGTTAAAAATTGATTAAAAAAAATGCATGTTTGACTTTAATGCAGCATTGTGTCTATGCATAATTTGACCTATATTGTCTCTTACTCAACACTTAGTTAAATAAATAGAAATCCGATTAATACGAGAGAAGCGTGTGTCCCTGAGTTCGACCTTGGTTTCTTGCCAAGTAAAATAAAAAATTAATGACCATGGCATTCTTATTTGACATGTATCAATGAGATGGTCTCTTTGATGAACCCGAATTGGCCCGACTGCTACGACATTTATCAAGTGTTAAAAACACTCTATTAAAGGGCTGATTTAGCGGATCGTCAAATGGCGCCGTTGCCGGGGACACGGCTCATTTCTCATATTCTTTTGGAATTTTGTTTATTCAATTAAGTGTATCTTTTTATAGGTCAACTTGTCAATTCATTTTGCATCGTAAAATTTTCTTCTTTATTGACCTCTAATCCGTGTATTCTGTGGCAGGGCCCTTGGTGTTCAAGGAGGCGAGAAGCCGATGTTTCCCGCTGCGAGGAGCCGCAGGAGCATGCTTGGAGCAAATAAGGAAGAAAGAAAAAAAATGTCTCGCATTTTATGTTTGCATGAACTTATAATAAATTCGTCGTTTACAGCGGTCTTCGATTGAAGACTCGCGAGTGTAATCGAACGAATGTTGTTGTGTGGGGATCGTCCCCACTTGAGTGTCGACCTAGGATTAGGCACGCGGCTCTCCGAGCTCTTTTTATTTTTCATTTTTATGTGCTTGATCGTAGGTAGGACACACTAAATCATAGACGCACGTAATCTCGCCTCACTTAGCCAAACTTAAATGGATATCATTCCCCGCTAATAGATGCATGATTAGGTGCGGTTTTATTCGACTTGCATACATTGATTTTGGTTTTCACAACGGCCCCAGTTTTTCACGGATTTATTGTCAAATCACTGCATGATTTCTCGCTTAGCTTAGATCGCGGTTTTTATCGAATACATGTTTTTCTCGGCTTTCTTTCTCCTACCTTGATCATCTAGGTTAATGGAAAAAGGGAATGAGCGGTAGACGATGATTTCTTGATTTTTGGGCTAACCATAATTCAGTGATAACCTAAAATAAAATTGGGACTGTTAATTGCAAGTCAACCAAAAATGGAGTAAAATTCGGTTTTGGGAGAGCAATACCCTCGCTTACACAATGATTTTCACTTCAAATCTTTTCTTTGCATAAAATTTTAATGTTTTATCACCAATAAAACCGACAAGATAATAAACCAACCTTGGTTGGTTTCATGTGTGAGTTGGTGAAACTAAGGGTTTGCTTGCTTGATTGAGCCATGCTTGTTGCAACACACACCCCAAAACCTTAGTCCCTCCATTTTATTCATCCACTCATTTGTAAATCCATCTTTCTTCTTAGTTCACCTTGGGTCCCTCCCAGCATCAATTCCCATCTTTATACTTAGGCTAATCTCAGCCTAAGTATAGGGGGGGCCCGAGTCCCTGTGATTTCTCTACTCATATTTTCTTGCCTTTATACTTAGGTTATTTCTAACCTAAGTATAGGGGGAGCCCCTCTTAGCCCCCGTATATTTCTCTACACTTAAAATGGACCTATGGACTCGTAACACCGAGTGCTATGAGGACATAGCAAAGTTTAAGGATAGGGGGGTATACCGTATATACTTTAGCTATAAACTGAAAAATTTTGAAAAATTTAAAAAAAAATTGCTAAAGTAAAATTCTTTGGACTAAGAGAACTCAAATGATTTCACAACTTTTTCTATACTATGTTACACTATTTTGATAAAAATATTTTCGAAAATGATTTAAAAAAAATTGAGTTTCCCTTGTTTTGAAAAATCTTTTTGAAAATATTTTGAAAATCTTCTATTTGTGTGACATGGTTTTGAAAATCTTTTATCAAGGAAAGGTGAGTCTAACCTGTGTTTTAACCTTTAAATTAAATCCACAAAAATGAGAAAAATCAAAAAAATCCTTTAGGAGCCATTAGTGACTATCGGCACGCTCGCCTCCGCGACCGTGGCCTCCAGTTCCACCTCGTCGGTAGACAATGTGGTGGTCCCTACCGATACGAGCTCCAGAACTATTTTTTCCCTCAGAGAAAATCTCCCAACAACCCAGCAAGTCGGGCCCTATGTCCCAAACTAGAAGAATGGGGTTAAGCGATTCTCCTGGGCGACAACCCACGCTCTCAATTCCTACCACCACCGCGATCCCTTGGAGCAGATCCCGGACCTTGGGTAGACTCCTCGCTACAAATGGAAGGCCCTTCACCTGGACCCTATTCAAAGGTTTTGGTTCAACAATGCTGTCTTCCGCCTGCACCCACCTCCATTGCAGCAAAGACCTCCCCTCCCTATACCACCGCAGCAGGTCTCTTCCCTCCGCTATGGTGAGCCCCCTTGCCACCACCCGCCATGGTGACACCTGTAAGACATCCCCACGGAAACGAGCCGCAGAGACCGCCCCCACATCAGGGGAGCCATTGAACAGGGCGCTTGGCCCTCCTCCCTCCCCAATCAGCATCACCAAACTCAGCTCGCTCCTCCGTACCACCGGGCATGTTCTTGTAGTGTGTGCAAGGCCACGACAGCGAAAACACCCCACTGGCTCACGGCACTGACGAGCCTAGTGCCCCGACGAGCCACATCGAAAACAGCCTGTGCCGAAAGGGTTTCTGAAAGATCGATGGCGAATGCCTCTCCAGCCCTGTCTATTGCATGAACCTCTTCTCAACATGACCACCCAACCTCCCTCGCCACTACAGCCATCGGGGCAGTACCCCTCCTTCACACTGAAGGTGGCTTCGTCCCGTGTTACCCCTAAAACCATCGACAAAGGCTTCGTCCGCAGTACCCCTCCTTGGCATCCCTTGATAGTTCAATCTGTGTAAATAATTTCGCCACTAGTCTTGCTTTCAACATGTCAATAGAGCCATTTGGAGACTGCTTTGTAGTGAATACCCATCAGCAGGCAACAGACTTAGTGCCCTAGGGACACTATATAAGATCACATGCCCCCTTTAGAATTGAGAGCGTCCATTTCTTCATCCATTGTCTTTCGCCATCCAAAATCCAGCAGTACACTATAATGGTCTCTGGGAACAGAAATTGTCATAAGAGCATCTGCATATCTTTTGTCAGAACATGATAATCTATTAGCGAACGTGAAATGAGACATAGGATGAAGTGTACATTGCCTCTTAGTTCTATGCAGAGCGATGGGAAGCTCCAAAGGATCATCTGGGGCAGTACTGGTGGGAGTACTTGAAGATGGCATATTCTTCTACAACAAAGGAACAGGTAGAGGAACATGAACAAGAGTAGAAACATATTTTCTTTTATACACAATAGGTGGAGGAGGAAGATCTGATGGTATGTATGACACAACCTGTGTAAAGAAGCTAGTTTGTTCGAAAAAGGTAACATCGGGAGATATGTAATAACGATGTTCAGAAGGATGATAGCATATGTACCCTTTCTGAGTTTGAGAATAAACCAGCAAAACACACTTAATCGCACGTGAAGATAATTTATCGACAGTATGAAAATTGTGAACAAAAGTTGTGCATACAAAAATCCGTAGAGGCAAAAGGATGGGTGAGTCTTTTGGGTATAGTAAGCCAAAAGGAGTCAAACCATTTAGAGATGCAGAAGGGGTCTTGTTTATAAAGTGGACAGCAGTAAGTATAGCATCTCCCTAGTAGGTCTTGGGAACCTTCATTTGGGTGAGTAGAGAGAAGATAATATCAAGGAGATGTCTTACTTTTCTTTCGGCTACCCCATTCTGTTGAGAGGTATATGGCCAGGAGGTTTGATGGATAGCCCCTTGGGAAGCAAAAAAGGACGTCAAATCATTTTGTGTAAATTCCAATGCATTATCAGAATGAAATATTTGAATAGTAGTAGAGAAGATATTTTTGACATAGTAAAAGAAATTCTTGACAATGTTATTAATTTCTGAACATTCTTTTAACAAGAAGACCCAAGATGAGCGATTGTAGTCATCCACAAAGACAACAAAATATCTATGGCCACTCAGAGTTCGGACCAGACAGGGTCCCCAGATATTGCAATGGACAAGAAAAAAAGGAGCACGGTTGCGAGGCTCGCTCCATGCAAAAAAGGATGGTCTATTATGTTTCCCGAACTGGCATGCATCACACTCAAAGGGTTTGAGCGTAGAGAGTTTAGGGAACGTCGTGAAGAGGGCCTTGGTATAAGGATGATCTGGACGAAGGTGCCACAGAAGAGGATCCGTAGAGATGGAGACAACGCTAGCAAAATTGGAATCAAAAGGGATGTCGAGAAAATAGAGGTCATTCCTCTCACGCACACCACCAAAAAACCACCTCATCCGGATGTCCTGAAAATAATAGCACAACTCGTCAAAAATAACAGGACAGTTAAGTTCACGACATACCTTCTGTACAAAAAAAGATTGGGAAGAAATAAAAGGGCACACTGAACATTTGTCAGCCGCAACTTGGAAGAGAACTCAATCGCACCAATAGCAGTAACTGGAGAATGATCCCCATTAGCAACTCGAATGGTCTTCACAGAGGAAGACAGCCGGAAAGATGTGAACAAACTCACTTCTCCTGTCAGATGGGTAGAGGCTCCAGAGTCAATAATCCATGCATGTTGAGAGGTAGAGACAGAATTTGCTATTGTACCTAAGGTAGTAACTAGGCTAGCAATAGAAGCAGAAACAATATTGTCGCCGACAGTGGAAGTAGAGTATTGCAGCAATTGTCATAGGCGAGCATATTCAGAAGCAATAAAAGGGGTTTGTACCCCCCTCCAGTTTGCTGAGCAGAAGTATCTTTCGTTGCATCAAAAGATGTTTCATCACATAGGCATTGTTGGCATTAGGTAATATGCAAAACGTTGCCTAACAGCGGTCAGAGGAGTGATTCCAGCATCCACAGTGCACACATGTTGGATATCGAGCAATAGAAGAATCACGACCACGTCCACAGTCACGTCCACGTCCAAATTCATAGCCACGTCCAGATTCAAGATCACGTCCACGTCCAGAATCACGATCATGTCCTCCTAGATAGTGTCGACGCCCTCTGTATCCTGAGGAGGTATAATGAGTCGTCGTCTCTGTAGATGTGTGGATGATAGAGTGTTGAACTAGAGTCTCGAACTCCTGTAGTCATCCAAAGATGGTCTTAATGGTGAGTATAGTATCAGCCATTAGAAATTGATCCTTCACAGGTCTGTACTTTGGATTCAGTCCTGAAAGAAATCTGTAAACCTGCCATTCAGCACTTTCTCATACATGTTTGTCACAGCATGCAAGCTAAAAAATGAGAAGCTCCTGAAATAGGCTCGTAAGAAGCTTGTAGTAGTAAATGTGTTTATTAGAAATGAATACTCTAGCATTTTACTTCTTATTGCCAAAGAATTTATTAATACAGTGTGCTCAAGATTTTCCCGCATCGCCTTTGCAGTGTCTTTGTAAAGAAGATTAGCAACGATGTTTGGATCGACATTGTTCGTAATCCAAGTAATAACCTGGCAGTTATCAACAAACCACATTTCATAGTACTTGTTTGTTTCAGCAGGTAGGGTCCTTTGTAAGAACATAGCCTTTGCGTTGGCCACCGACAAACATATTGAAAGACCGAGACCATAGAACAATTTTCGGAGCCCTTCAACTTGATAGAAGTGCCGTGTACCATCAAATAAGTAGGGTACGCTGGCTTAGGTCAAGAAAAAGTGACCTAGAAAGTATATCTTGTCTTAATCAAGCATCAAATGCCTAATCACGCATCAAGGAATAATACATATCAATATTGCGCGGATGGAGGGGTTGGTTGCGCATTCGGGCGGTGCTAGGATGGCGAGGCAGTGCTCCAAGCAGCGCCAAGGCACCTTACAGAGCCTTCGGTCAGTAATAGGGGCACGTGGATGGGTTAGGCATGGCTCCAGGAAGTGCTAAGATAAGGCACCTGGCGATGCTTCCGATCGATACTAGGAGGACTGGCACAGGTAACGCGAGAGCGCCTGGTGGCGCTTCCAGGCAACGCTAGGGGCTGGATGTGGTGCTAGGAGCACCTAACAGCGGCGCTAGGGGCACCTAGTGGTGCGCCAAGAGCGCACGAGATGACCAGAAGGTCTGGAAGCACGCGAAGACGTGCGAGAGGTCCAGTGATGGGTTGGTGGTCCGGCCCGTGAGGGTCGGGAGGTCCGGTGACGAGTTGGTGGTTTGACGCGTGCAGGGGATAGGAGGAAGGGTTGGTGGTGGCGTCGGGTTTTAGGTTAGAACACCGGTCTAGGACCGCTGCTCCGATACCATGTGGAAAAGTGACGAGAGAATGTGATAAGATGTTTATTCAAGAGGTCTAGGAGTCCTTATATATGACTAAACCCTAGGGAGCTCAAAAAGATAAAATACACAAATACTCCCATAAGGTTACAATGAAATAAAATAACGTAATCTATTGTAATCTCTAACAAGCGAATTGCAGGGAACTTTTTAGAAAAAATATCAAGATCATTCATCACTACCTAGAGGGAGTATGAGATACAAAAGTAACAGCAAACATATATCAAATATCAGAAAACATAAATACCAAGAAGCCCAATTAAAAATACATCTGGTTAAAGGAACAAAGAGTGACGCAATAATACTAATTTACTAAAACTGCCGAAGGGAGGGAAGCAGGCATGCATTTTTATCAAACTGATAAAAAAAGAGTATGATAGCTTCAACAAGAAAACTGACCTCTGCGGTACTTGTAGAAACTTTGCAGATTTCTTAGTCCCGAAGGCCAAGTTCAACCTCAAGTTCATCATCCTCTTCAAACAGCCTAAGCAGACGAGCATGTTGTTCCGCTCTCTTTTTCTTCTGCCACATCTTGAAGAAGAAGACAGCTAAAATAACAGTCACACCAGCACCAAGAATTATATACACCACCTCCAGCCCAGTTTTATTATTTGAATTCGGGGGACTCCCAGTTTTTCCCTTATCACTGGAGCTCGAAGGATCACTGGCAAAACCTGAAAAATTGCAACCGAAAAGACACAAAGATGAGAAGAATCAAGCATACTTCATGAAGAAAATAAATGTCAGTAATAACTGGGTGTCAAAAGTGTATCTATAGATCAGACATCATCTCTACTTGTACATATTTTTGACGAAACGGCGAGAAGAATTTAGATGAGAAAAGATTGCATACAGATTGGAAGAATAAAGGGGGATCCGTGATCCCTCTACCTATATGTATTTTAATGAAACTGCATGGATGAGGTCAGGACAACAAAGCTGCATACATATGCATTAATGAAATGGGCGTCATTGCATTTTTTAATATTTTACAGATAAAAGTATCTTCCAAAATTGCAACTCAGATAATTTTATCAAGAAATAATCGTGCTTAGTGAGGCAACCTGTGAATCGTATCAAAGTCTACACAAGCAGAAAAAAATGAATATTGATAATTATTGATAAGTTAAAAATAAGATAATGATATACAAATACTAAATTGAGATACAATAAGATGCTGAGTTTGAAGATTTCCAGATAACTACCATACTAGTCCTCCAGCTTCTCAAAAAAAAAAAAGAGTTTGAAATAACATGATAAAGAGGCGACTTGTATTGACAAGTCTGCCAGTTCATTGCTCAGTTTACCATCAAATAGCATAATCAAGCACTGCCCTTTTTAGGCTTGATTGGAGAACTAGAAGAAAAGCACAAATACAGCAAGGTGGTTTATTTTAGTAAACTTTCCTTGAGATGAAAGATCAGAAATTAGGACCTGATCATCAAGTAAGAAGCCAGCAAACAGAAAACATGTTAACTCGATTTACTAAAATATGAATGCCAAAGAAAAATGTCCAGATTACTGAAAAGCACTAGAACTCATTGCAAAAGTATAGATTGATTTCGCCAACAGTTATCAAGTTCGTGATCAGAACTACGATGGCATGGATAGTCAATTAAAGAAAGCTTTAGAAAAAGGAGTCCAAATATCAAAATTTTGGTTTCCTTTTGGTTTGGGTATGTTAAAAAAGGGCCCCATCTATGATATAACAATAAGAAAACTTTGAATTTTAGGGTTCAACGTCCATGTAAAAGGGTTTGGAAGTTTATGGATGCTTATATTAGATCAAAAAAAAGATCGGATCCCCTCTTTGTTATGTTACGAAAGGATAGTCACAATTGGGATTTGATACGTGGATGGGACTTTTTTGTAGTTTACCATTTTGGTTTCCAAAAGAATCAAACCTCCATCCTTGACATTGCTGGAAGTCATAAACCTGATCGAGCAAGTTGATTTGGTAGCAATCTCTTTTAAAAAAGCATCCATCACTTGCGTCAATTGTTTTCATGCAAAAGGTCTCTATAGTCTATACAGCGGCCTTGCCGCGTGCTTTGAAGCATGTTAATGGTTCTTGGAGTGAATTCTCATTCTCAAATTAATATGTAAACTTTGAGGGTACTCCATCTGCAAATCTTTATGTATGCATGATCAAATAGATCCTTCAGACGCCACTGCTGTTGGCACTTGTTCTTATACTAGATACATTTTATGCCCTACGGAAATAAGCATATAAGACCATGCTTATAGCCTAGTCAAGATTTCTGAGCTTATGACATACAGAAGAAAACAGCAACTGAGAGGAGGACAAATTTTCTTTTAATCAGATAAACGTCTAATTTGTGCACTTACAAGACATGAAAAATAAACAGAAAATATTTTCTTTGGTTATCATTTTTTAAAGGAAAAGAGGCGGTCACAAGTGAGGTGTGCGCCCAAAAAAACTTCATTTAATCACATGGTTAAAAGTATAGTGCTACCGAAAATTGGTAGCAAAAAGACAGATCGTGCTTCCTTTAGAGACAGCACGAATATAAACATTCTCCGCATAAAAGCGCTCCTGTCGGAGTATGACACCAATCCTGGACAGCCATATGGTCCACACCACAGCCAAGGCCAATATTCTCGATGTTTCAGATCCCCTCCAGATTTGGCCGATGGATGACCAAAAACTAGAATCTCTGTCCGTAACAACACCAGCTATTGCCGCTAAGTCCCTAACTTCTATAGATTTGTAGCAACCAAAGAAAAGAAATTCCATCCTCAGAGCTCATAGGACACTGCATGCATAAGTCACTGGCACCTTATATTAGCCTGCAAAATGCACACTCGTCAACACTCCCCCATGACTCAGAAGCCAAAACTTCTGCTGAGCCAAAACTCAGAAGCCATAACCTTAACTCCGGCTCGGATTTTCCAATCACATAGCCTCCTCCAGTTGGAGATGCATCCACCAAGGTCAAAAACCATACTTCTGCTGAGCACCTTGTATGCCTTCTTGACATAAAATTTGCCATCACACAAAATCCAGTGATCACTACCAGTGATCGGAGGCTTAATGCCCAGCCAAACCATCCACCATAGGAATGCATAAATATAGTGGCAATCCACTTCTATATGCTTCGTATGTTCATGGAATGCAGAAATATTCGCAATAAAAAGTGTTGCATGATTGTCACATAAAAGCTGCATAGGAAGAGGTACATCAACTGCAAAATCAGTCAGAACAGTCCTGACCCACATCATCGATGTGCTTCCCTGAGCCATGACCTTGTACTCAGACTCTGCACTAAATCTAGCAACCACTGTTTGCTTCTTACTTTTCGACGACATGAGTGAGCTGCCAACAAAAAATAGCAAAACCAGAAGTATACTTCTTGTCCTTAGAGCAGCATGCATAATCAGCGTTTGCACATGCTGTGACATCAAGAGAAGTGCCTCTGCTGAATAAAAGACCAGTACATGGCGAAGATTTCAGATATCTCAAAATCATACAAACAACACCCATATGAACCTTCCTAGGTTCCTTCATGAACTGGCTCACTTTGCTGACAGCAAAGGATATATCTGGCCTGGTGATGGTAACATATAGGAGCTTCCCAACCAACTCTATGTATCTCCTCTTCTCTATCTCCTCGGTATCATCAACATATAATCTCATACTTGGATCCATAGGAGGAGTAGCAGGTTTGCATCCTGTCATACTTGTCTCTAGTAGAAGATCAGTAACAAACTTCCTCTGAGTCATCGCAAGACCACGCTGGTTCCTTGCGAATTCTAATCCAAGGTAGTATCGGAGATTGTCAAGATTCTTGATCACAAACTGCTGACCTAGGAACTCCTTGGCTACTTGAATGCCCTGCTCATCATCACCAGTGACAATAATATCATCAACATAGACAAGGATAGCAACAGTACCTCTCCGTGTCCTCTGAACAAAAAGTGAGTGATCCGCAGTGGATCGAGCAATCCTCTGATGCTCTATCAACATTGAAAGCTTCGATACCAAGCTCTCGGACTCTGCTTCAGGCTGTAAATCTTCTTGTGGAGCCTACACACTTCTGACACTCCCCCTCAACAGTGAACCATGATGGTTGCTGCATATAAACCTCCTCTTACAGATCTCCATATAGAAACTCATTCTTTTCATCAAGCTGGTAAAGAGGCCATTCCCGTGAAACAGCAACTGATAGGAGAATGCGCAATGTCGAGTGTCTGGACACTGGAGAGAAGGTATCCTGATAATCCGCCCCATGCGTCCGGGTGAATCCACACGCTACAAACCTTGCCTTGTAGCGATCCACACTACGATCAGCTCGTTGCTTCAACGTAAAGATTCATTTTCACCCCACAACAGATGTACCTGGAGGAGTAGAAACAACACTCTACGTACCGAGACTGCAAAGCAGCCATCTCCTCCTCCATGGCAAGTCGCCAACTGCTATCCTACATGGCCTCATGATATGTTCGTGGAATAGTAATTGTTGAGAGGCTCATAACAGACCTCTTGTACTCGTTTGAAAGATGGTCCAAGGAAACATGTGCAGCCAGTATGTGGCACAATTGCGATGCGGCATACTCAAGGCAATAGGTACACCGAGGTCATCAGCCTCTCTATTCTCTGGTACTAGCACCTCCTGTGTATTATCATGTGGATCAAGCATAGAACCAGTGTCATCAGTAGAAACAATGTGTTCATCACATACATGAGGCGTGCTGGATGATGGGGAAGGCGCAGGAACAGAGGGGCGAGTACAAGACCTATGAATGTAAAACCGAGGTAGGAACTCTGTCAGGGTATATGGAGGTGGAGGTGGTGGAGGCAGTGGAGGTGGAGGTGATTGAGACTCAACATGAGGAGATCGCAGTGAAGATAACGGAGGTGGAGGAACAAAGATATCTCCACCAGACAGTATTCAACAACCTGTCACATGTTGGAGAAAAATACGTAATAGACTCAAACAATGTGACATCAGCACTAACATAATATTTTCGCCCAACAGGATGAAAACATCTATATCCTTTTTGGGTATGAGAATAATCAACGAACACACATTTGACAGTTCTATGAGAGAGCTTATCATGACCCGGAATAAAATTGTGGACAAAAGTTACATATCCAAAGACTCTAGGAGTAAGGGAGAATAAATCCTTCTCGAGAAACGCAATCAAGAAAGGAACTTTTTCTCCAAGTATAGTAGACGGCATGCGGTTCATCGAGTAGCAAGCAATGAGAACTCATCACCTCAAAAAGAATGAGGAGCTCGACTCTGAATCAGATGAGTTCTCGTGACATCCAAAAGATGACGGTGTCTTCGTTCTGCAACACCATTCTGTTGTGAAGTGTAAGCACATGAAGTCTGATGAACAATACCAATAGATCTGAGAAAGTCAGACAACTGTAAAGTAGAAAACTATAAGGCATTGTCAGTGCGAATAAATTTCACATTAGCATAAAAAATGTTATTGATCTCAATAAGAAAAGATTTAATAACAGGACTGGCTTCAGACTTATTCTTTAACAGGAAAACCCAAGATAATCTAGAGAAATCATCCACAGCAACCATATAGAACCGATGTCCGCGATGATCGAGAACACGATTAAGACCCTAAATATCAAAATGAAGCAACTCAAACAGCTGATTATTGTGACACTCTGGCGACTCGGCAAAGATGAACGATGGTGCTTCCCAAGCTGATACGCCTCACACTTCAAGGTAGTACGAGTAGAAATCTGTGGGAGAACACGACACAGCTACTATAGAGGAAGGTGTCCAAAGCAAAGACGTCATATGAAAGGAGAAACAGATCCAGAAGTGATAGTAGCAGCACCAGCACACGGAGGTTGAACAAGTCTGTAAAGCCCTCCCTGTTTACGACCACATTTAATCACCCTGCCCATTATGTCCTGAAATACAAGAGAAGACGGATCAAATATGACACGACAATGTAAATCTTTTGTAATCTGGCTAATAGACAAAAGATTCATCTGAAATGTTGAAGCATGTAAAACATTCTGCAGACGCATCGAGGGAGCTAGAACAATCTCCCTCTGACTAACAATGGGTAGAAGATCCCCATTAGCAATCACAACTGATCTAACAGGAGGAATAGACTTGTAAGAAGTAAATTGTGCACTATCGCCACACATATGATGAGATACTCCATAGTGCATGATACAGTCGGACAAATCTGAACTGCTACCACTGGTAAGTGCAAAAGCAATACCTGACGAACTCGAAGAGGCTCTGGCAGCATGTGCGACATCTGAAGATTCTGCAATCGAAGTGGTACTAGTAGTCATCGTCTCTCTCAGTCTGGAAACAATGCCATCAAACCGTGCATCATGAGCAGGAGCAAGAGTAGAAGTAGGCTCAGTCTGCTCAGCAACATAGGCAGACGCAGGATACACATGCTTTAGAAAGCATGTCTCCTCAGAATGAACGGGACGGTGGCAATGTGAACATCGGCCACGCTGGCGTCCGCCTCCACTACCACGTGGTCCTCGACCGTGAAACTGTGAAGTACCCCCTCTGCTACGAGAAGTTGCCATAGCAGAGGGAGTATGAGCCACGGTAGTAGATGAAGTAGTGATCCTGCTCAGCCTCAAGTAGACCTCTTCCATTGGAGGTATCGTCTCTCCAGTAAGTAGTTGAGTATTTACTGCATCGTACTCAAAGTCAAGTGATGATAGGAAAATGCATGTCATGGCAGCGTTACGATATGCCGGATGTTGCTCAATGTGGGTAGTAATGGGCATGAAACTATGTAGATGCTCAAACATGCCTCTAAGATGTGATTTGTGTGCATGAAGAGGTCGACTATTATGCTTGGCCGAAAAAATAACATATTGCAATGTAGAATCTTGCTCTTATTCTTTGCCTACCCATATATGTCATAAGATGTCCCACATAGCCTTTGTTGTGGGTTGATTGGAAATATCATTGGCAATCTCCGTGATGAGTGTCCCGGAAAGCCAAAGGCGAGCATATGCATCGTCTTGCTTCCGAGAAGCATTATCCTCAGTTTTGTCCGCCGGCTCAGAATCTATCAGAATGTGCTCCCATTTATGACACTGCATAAGGGTGTGAAACTGCATGGACCACAACTCGTAGTTGGTCACATCCATCTTCACGATGGGATCAGGACCCTTGAAGACACCGGACGATGAAAAAACATCACCATTGTTCTCTGATATGGTAACAAGAACGCTGATATTCGGAACAAAACTGAGGAGCAGACTGTTCTATGTAAGTCTACACAATCATATGGAGGATAGGTTGTATTTATAGACTCATTTGACCATCCTCGTCACTTGGTATTGTAGTCTAGAGTCTGAAAACATGATTTATATGTCGAAAATCACAAAAAAACGAGCAAAATTAGACCGTATAAATGGTCAAACTGCAGCATGAATGCGAATGGAGAAGGGAACTGACATCGCAAGGGGTCGAGTCACCAATCAGTGGTCGCCAGATGACGGCAGGTTGTTGATGGGCAGCCGTTGGGCATTCCACAGGGGCTGCGCATGGGCGTGTACGCATGGATGGAGGGATGCTCGTGGGCACATGTGCGTGGAGGGAGGGTTGCGCCGGCAACACGGGGAGGAAGGGTTGCGTCAGTAACGTGGGGAGGAAGGAGCCATGTCGGTGGCGCAGGGAGGACAGGGGTGCCCTACTAGCGACGCGGGGGGGCATGTAGGGGTTAGGCATACCATGTTGGTGGAAATGAATTACTTGATATTCATGAGACCCAAGGTCTCTCTTATATAGGATAAAAACCCTTGGGTAAATTGCATAAGATACATAAAAAAAGAAATAGAAAATAACACCAAAGATGTACAATAATCTCAACAAGAAGAAGAATGAAAAACATACCGATCACTTGAAATTTGAGGTGGCAATGCATAAAAATGTAGAATGGGGGAGGAAGCAAGCCAAATAGCACGAAGGAGAAATAATGGGGTCTAATAGGGGATTGAAAGATGAAGGAGATGAAAGAACCATCACGTGGAAAGAGGGATCAAGCCAAACCTTAAACCATATAATTCATTTACTCGATCTATATCTCTTTTAAGAAAGTATTTGTGGCCTTATATAGAGTCAGTCCCAACCAAGAGGCAAAAGAATATGTCTTGAAGCAAAAGAAGCATTTTTCATCAAAGGACATGTCCCTAATACTTTTATAAAAGTTACAAGAAAATAGAAAAGAAATGACTTGGGTTGTGTCACACCCTTTCACAATTATGATTAAAAGGAACCTTCTCACATCTCATTAATCGATCTTCTCAACATCATGTCATCGTTCAGTCAGACCTACATAGTAATAGCATTGCCTCGAGGAATAGTGTTGCCTTAAAAGGTAATATTGCCACATACCATTGTCTGTGGTGTTTCTAGACGGCAAGGGGCAGGGAAATTCGTGAGCAACGGCGAAAGAAGAGGTGGAGGGCCCAGGAGTCAGTGAGTCATTTGGACAGGTTGGAGTACGAGCAGGAATTGCTGGACGAGGAGATGGAGGAGAGAGGAGGGTGTCTGGCGGATATCTTGGATGAGGATAGGAAGGATGAGGTTGTGTGGCACCAGAGGGTCCGCTAGTGGTGGGTGTAGGAAGGGGATGTGAATAAGAGATTTGTTCATGTTGTGGCAAGTGGTCGAAGGAGGAGGAATCGCATCCGCTCGATTGAGGTGGAGGAGAGGATTGTTGAGGGGGATAAGGAGGTTGGGGAGGCGTTGAACTTTTGAATGTTCGATCATTGACAGGCTCGGGAAGGCTGGGGGAGGCCCTATTTCCATTGGTGATGTCTTGGGCGCTACCCCGGGCCCACTCGGATCACACACCGCTGATGTGGTATTCTAGGGAGGAAAGCCGTCATAGATTCTCCTTTTTTTCGAGGCAGCGTGGCTACTAGAGGAGGGATTCAGAGATTTGGTATTCGATTTCTGGACGAGCTGCACAGTTGAGGGGTCGGCGGCAGTGCGGTTTGCGGGTAAGCTGATGGCACTGAGGGGTTTCTTGATGGTAAGGGACAGGGAAATCCGTGAGCAATAGGGGGAGAAGAGGCGAGGGGACAAAGAGGCAGTAAGTCATTTCGATAGGTTGGAGGACGAGTAGGAATTGTTAGACGAGGGGATGGAGGGGAGACGAGGGTGTTTGGCGAATATCTTGGACGAGGATAGGAAGGACGAGGTTGTGTGGCACTAGAGGGCCCGTCAATAGTGGGTGAAGGAAGGGGATGCGAATACGCGATTTTTTCATGATGTAGCAAGTGATCGAAGGAGGAGGAACCACATCCGCTCGATTGGGGTGGAGGGGAGGATTGTTGAGCGGGATAAGGAGGTTGAGGAGGCGATGAGGTCACACTTTTGGACGTTCGGTCGTCGACAGGCTCGAGAAGGCTGGGGTGGCAGGGGAACGGCGTGGCTACCATTTCAAAAGGAGCGGCGGTAAGCTTGGTCAGAGCGGTTCCAGAGGAGGAGGTCAAAGGGGCGATGTGGGCGCTAAATGTTGAGGGGGCCCTCGGCCCGGGTGGATTCTTGGTTTGTTTCTATAGGTAAGTCTGGGAGATGCTAAAGGGGGGTGTGATGGAGGTGGTGGCGGAATTCTGTGATGGAAATCATGGGTTTGAAAGGTTGAATAGGGTGTTGATTTGTTTGCTGTCGAAGAAGAATATATCAGCCAGGGTGGAGTATTTCAGGCCCATCGCGCTATCGAATGCGATTTATCTCATCGTTGCGAAGTTTCTGACTAACAAGTTGAGAGGGGTGTTGATCAGATAGTGTCGCCGAAGCAATCAGCTTTTGTCCCGGGGAGCGCTATGGCGAATGGGCTGGTCACAGCTCAAGAGGTGGTGATAAATTAGAAGAGATTGAATTCGAGAGGAGTGCTTTGGAAGGTCGATTTTTTCAAAGCATATGACTGTGTGGATTGGAGGTTCATGTGGACTTCTTTGCTGAAGAGGGATTTCCGATTCAGTGGATTGCATGTCTTAAGCAATGCATTACGACGACTTCGCTTGCAGTGCTAGTCAATGGCCGCCCAGAGGGGGGATTTCTTTCAACCGCAAAGGGACATCAGGCAGGGCTACATGTTTGTGTTGTTATTGTTTGTGATCGTTGCATATACACTAGCAATTATGATGAGGTTGGTGATGTCTGATGGGTGGTGGTCGAGTTACAGGAGGGAGGACATCTCTATTTCGTTGTTACAGTACGCTGATGACACTGTTATCCTACTAGGAGAGGAGGAAGGGATCACTAGGGCGGAGAAGGCAATGGACATTTTTAGAGCTATTTCGGGGCTCAGAATCAATTGAGACAAGTCTATGGTGGTCCTTTTCAGCCTAACAGATGTAGAAGTGGGGTGGTTGCGGGGGCTCTTCAGTGCCCGCTCGCGGCGCTGCCGATTCCTTACTTGGGTTGCTTCTGGTGGCGGGCAAGGTCACGGCAAGGGATTGGAGGCTCGTGGTGGAGCTGATACAGGGGATATTGGCAGGTTGGAAGCTAAAGTTGATGTCTAAGGGTGGGAAGCAGTACTACTGAAGCATGTTCTTTCAAAAATACCGATTTTCTTCTGCACTACGCAAGTTATGCCAACCGAGATTCGATGCGAGATTGAGGTAATTTTGAAGAGGTTCTTCTGGTCAGACGGAAGGCAAGCGCAAGGTGGTTGTCAATTGATCGGGTGGGACAGGATTATGATGCAGGAAAAGAAGGGCAGATTGGGTGTCAGAAAGTTGGAGGAGATGAATAAGGTACTCTTTGCTAAGTGGGTGATGCGCATATAGGAGAACTCTGAAGATTTGGTTTGTATCCTATTAAGAGAAATTTATGGAGTGTCGATGTCTTTGGAGGCCGAGAGGAAACGCATGCCTTCCTCGTTATGGCAGGGAGTGATGATGGTTTTGTCGGAGATGACATGTAAAATGAAGCCTTGTAGGGGAATGGAGAGGGTTTTCGATTCTAGTTGGACGATTGGCCGAGGAGGAGGCCTTGGGAGTGCACTACCCAAGGCTAATGCAGTGGGCAGTCAATAAGGAGGTGGTGATTAGGGAAGTATGGGGGAAGGGACGTGGTCACCGGTCTTTGTGGCGGAACTTTCAGACCAAAGGGTGGTGGAATTCATTGAGATGCAGGCTGCTTTGGCTAATGAGCAGGCACCTTCGATGGGTAGGGATCACCATGTGTGGGGTGATGGTAGATTCTCTGTCAAGAAGGCTTATATCCACTTTATCGGGGAGGAGGAGGGGGTCGAGGAAGAGGAGAGGATGGATATCAACATGATTTGGAGAAGCAAGGTGCCAATCAGGATCAAGGTATTTATCTGGTTATTCAGGCTCCGGAGGACCCTCACGAAGGAGCGACAGGGGCGGATTTTGGGTGGGGAAGACATTTCGTGCGACAAGTGTGGCTTGGCGACTGAAGACTTGGACCATTTGTTTTTCTCGTGCCCGCCTTCTGCCGATGTGTGAGCGAAGATTGGTATTATTTGGCTTCTTCCTCGAGACTTCTCTAGCTTTTGGAAAATTCTGCGCAATGTGTGTGGGTGTAGCCATGAAGATTGTGCTCTTTCGTTTGCGATAATTTGGGCCATATGGTATGCGCGGAATGGTTCCATCTTTAGGGGAATGATTTTAATTCTCAAAATGTGCTGGAACATTGTAAGGCATTGTGGAGTGTGGGATATGTAGCGACAGGTACGTATAATATTATTCTTTTACTTTTCCTAATTAGTAAATAACAGGTGGATCCCAACTTGGGAAGCTACCCGCGCTTTCTCTCAAAAAAATCATTGTTGGTCTTTGTGCACCAAAAAGGAATAATTCTACTACAACAAAACCATCAAGGAGCCAACAAACGACAAATAAAGAAACTAAATGAAAAAGAACTAAATTAAAAAGAGGTAATTATATACATAAAATGACAAGGTAAAGTTAGTATGTACGTACAATAAACAGTTTGGTGTCAAATCCCAAGTTTCACATACGAACTCTGCTTCCTTTGAATTTAGTCTTATTTTGTACATAATTTGATGTACATTAATTCAAAGGTGAGAACAAGTCCATAGGATATTGTATGTAGAAGATATTCGACTTTATGGCTTTTTGTCTCCTAAACTAGAGTTTTATTTTATTTGCTATATGTACATGTTAGTATTTTTTAGCATTTTTTATTTATTAAGGTTAGTAGTATGTACACAATGGAGTTGATTTCATATTATTTAGAGTTAACATGAATTTACTAAAAATATTTAAAGTCTGAACTGTGCAAATGAATATATATATATATACACAGATTCAACTCAATACTTTTACGGCTTTATTTGGATTTATTTCTTGGACTCATTCCAAGTAATAATACAACATAATTAGCCCATTTTTATCGGCACGTTATGAAGTGTTTATTCTTGATTTTTAGGAGTATCTATTGCAAATTTGGGGATTTAAGCTAAAATTAGATTATTAAGTAGATGAATCACATATATTGTGAAGTGTTTATTCTTGATTTTTAGGAGTATCTATTGCAAATTTGGGGATTTAAGCTAAAATTAGAGTATTAAGTAGATGAATCACATATCCATCGTTGCAACACAGTCAAATTTGCATTAAATGACCCGAATTGAAGTTCCAAGCTTCTTCGGTGACTCATCATTATTTAATTGTTTTGATCTAGTTCATGGATTTCCTCCGATATTTCACGGTTATCTACTTCCCATTATATCTCACCTTTCAATTAATGATTAATAGTTACCCTCCTTTCACATTGCTTATTTCAAAATAAATACCACTTATTCCATAATAACTATTATCTAGCCCAGACTGCCAAGAACAACAAAGAAACGAGTAACAATAACTCACCCTTATCACATCGTTTTTCCACCAAAATAAAATATCACGAAGAAATGAGAATCAGGAACAATCCTCCACATTCATTATCTCACCTCCTTATTACACCCTATCCTAAAAGAATTGCCCCAAAGGATTCTAACGACAGTGCAGCGATGCTCAGACTTCCTAGGGTATCGACAAATCTTCGATGTACTTGCCATCGACATCCAAGTCTGATCAAGCTATTTGGTAGTGTTTTTCTCACCCTTTAACTCCACTTCTTCCTCATTGTATAAATTGGGATGAGAATTTATAAGTTGAAACACAAGATAATATAGCTACCTCCTAGGATGTTGCAAAAACTTATAGAGGCGCTCTTATTACTAATATGCATCAGACAGACAAACGGACCTTTTTTTGGTTGATGGTCAAGTTGGGCGACTACAACTATGTCTGTTTATCTCAAATGTCTCTCCTCGACGAATGTACATAAGAAATAGTGTATCGTCACCACACTCGAGCCAACCATGGAGGAATGGGTGCAAACTCTCTACCTAGAAGGACAATGTTATAGCCCGCTCCTCGATTATGAAGATCAAGCAAATTGTAAAGGAGATTACATATTACAAAAACTACAAAAGAAATATGGAGCAGTTTCTATGATACCTTTTTCAAGAAAAAAATGTCAGATTGCCTATCTTAGACAAGATGGTCATCCGTTGTCTTGAGCATCTCAATTCCTATAAATCTGTATACAATACATGGTCAATCACTTTCTTGCATTTTAAGAAATGTATTTTCCTCAACAAATTATGTATTTTCCTCAACAAAGTCTCACATACCCACACTTGTCAAAATACCTACCTTAGAAGAGGTGTACAATCACCTTACCAGACTTAATTTATTGCATAGTCTCGACTAATATGACATTTACCTTTCAATCATAGTAGAGTGCATCTGGTCCTAGGGGACAGAGTTGCAACATCGGTTCATCAGGTCATATAAGACCATAAATCACCTAGAGTTAGAGTGAAGGTCATCTCGAGGTTGGGTCAAACATATGAGGCATGTGGCATCACATCGAGCTAAGGTAATGCTTGAGCCTCTAAAGGGAGTTGTCTCCATGACTAGAACTATGTATGACGAGTTCCTTCAAAAGTTGACACAGTATGGCCTAATTGGGTCATCTTGACCTCAACATCAATTCCCAACTCCCATAATACAACTACCTTTGCTAGTCCAACATGTTTTAATTGTACTAATGACGATTGGCTTGTCGAGTTTAAGGCCTCTCATCACATTTGCAGATGAAAAAAATCCATTCACTAAGCTCTAGTCACTTCCACTTGGACAGACAATACTTCTCATAGATCTACGGCATTCTCCACTTATCGATTGGGGAAGTGAAGGTTCCCCCAACATACATCTACTTGCCGTTCTCTTAGAACATGATTTCTCTCAACTTTTTATAAGTTGAATTGTCCAAGAAAAGGTACTAATGAATCAAATGCTTAATTTAAAGTGAGATCACAAATGCAACGTACACCCAAAAACTTCATATATTAATAGCTTTCGACATTACAAAACTACATAAATTAGCCATCTAACCAAGACAAAAAAAACTATTGGCATGCTCAAGCCCATTTTCTACATAGTCTCTTACGACGAAAATCACTCAATTTTGTGTTAACCACAAGAGGCCCGTAACATGGCTATATAAAGGTCCTTTCTCGGTTGTATCCATGTCAATTCAAGTCGAGAGAATCCCAGAAATCTAATGCATTTTTTAAATCCATCTCATTTATTCGAGTCTTTTCCCAAACATCCTTTGAGCACTTGCATAAAAGAATATATGATCCACGTTTGTGGTATCATCTGAGCATCGCACTCAAGATACATCAATACCTTGAAAAATCTTTCGAAGAAACATCTTAATCCATAGCAGGCTTAACCAAATCCATATCCTCTTACAATCAGACATGCAATCCTTGTGATGAAAAACAATGGTGACACATAAAAATTTTATATGCCTTCATGTTTGTGAACTTACCATCAAACCAAGTACAGTGGTCACGACCACTTGATGACCCTTTATATATGACCCCATCATCCGACAATGATAGAAATTCCTCCAATCTTTGGTCTATCACTGAGTGTCCCTTCCTTAGTCCAATCGTCCTTCCAAAAGTTGAACCCACTACCATCCCCCAAACCAAAGCCACAGATAATGCAAAATCTCCAGCAAGACAAATAACAAGCTCGACTAAAACATGAAGGGGATTGAATACTCTCAGGTCGAACAGTGAAACTCAAAGAGATCCCATAGATTTTCTACACCAAAGTACATAGCAAGGCTGACCCATCTCCTCAAATGCAAACGAACCATTTGGAGAGCAATGCATTATATATTTCTTTCAAGTTAAGCACACCAAAACTACTATCTTCCTTCTATTGCATCACCATCTTCCACTCTACTAGAAGAATGTCGAAAGTATCACCGACAGAAGTTCAGAAGAAACATCTCATCAAGCTCTTAACTTTTCCCCTAGCTCCCACCAAGTGCAAGAAAGAGGAAATGAAAAAGATGGGAATAGATGAAAGAACCTTCAGTAGCATTGATCTTCCCCTAGACACGCATATAGCCTTCCAACTTATCAACTTCTTCTCAAGCTTCTACACTAATGGCAACCAATCCAACTTACAAAGTCAACTGCCAACCAAAGGGAGGTCAAAGGCTTTAAAGTCCATACTCCAAAGTACTCACTATATCCACATATATAGTTACAGGACCCTCCAAATGAGATAAGAGATCTTCTAAAAAATCCACCTATTCACACACTATCCCTAACCAAGAGTAATTACAACAATATAACATAACTATTTTCAATGTGCATCAATTGTTAGCACTACCTAGAAGAAATTTAAAGGGTTGAGGAGGAAACATCAAAATAGATATCCATGGCAATTTTATTTGGAAAAGCGAAAGGAGAATCATGAAAAGAAAAGAAATGGAGTAGTTAGATAAATAATCTCATTTAGCTTCTGCATGAGCTAACTACTGCTAACCAGCATTCGGTAGAATAGCTTCACCCACTGACCATATTTTATAAGCTAGAAAGTTCTCTCTATTTGACACGGAAAAATATGAATGAGAACTGCAAGAAGGATAACGATGATTAGATGACTATTGACATCTAAAACCAAAGCCTTCAAATGGATCTGAAGTGTTTTGCAGCTTACAAAATGTTGTTTCCAAGATAAAATGCTTGTTAAACCTTCAATATTGATATGTGAAGATCCTTTAATTTATGGTTATACAACTTTGCAATCTCTAGTTCTCATTTCACTTCTTATTTTAGTGTCTTTTTTTGTGGGGGTGGAAGGGTGTTGGTTATAGAGATTTGAAATAGAAGAAATGATATCAAAGATAGATGGGAACACATCTGTTGCATGAGGTTTTGGAAAGATACTGAGCAAACAGGAAATGGATGAGAAAAGGAGGAAAATCATATTTAGGAAACTCTTATAATTAATTCAACGACCAACCATTACAAAAGGGGTGAGTGAATTTATATGAATAACCAACTCACTAAAAGACATGCTTTTTGATCCAAAGGATATATTAAAGTTACATTTGCACCTTGGAAATAATATTTTATACAAAAATATTTCAAATAAAATTACGGAAACATTTCTTTCTAGAATTCACCTCCTCGCCATCATGCCCACACCTTGGAAAGTATCAAGTAGCTTGATGGTGAGCTACAGTCATGTTTTATGTGAGGTAGATAAAGTTACAATACCAATTGATTCTTTTGTGTTCAAGTAGTACATCAGAAGCGGGTTGTATTACGGCTGTATGGACCTACTAGAAGGTACAAAAAGGATTAGTATGTCAAACTGACATATGACACCTCTATGTGTGTTGATCCTCACCTAAGACAAGAGTAAGCTAAAGCCTCTTGCTTTCAATCTAATACCATGCAAAAAAATAGCAAGTCTTGCCCAATCTAATACCATGCAAAAAAATAGCATTCTCTCAATTTGTCAACTTCTCCAATGATGTTCAAGTTTCAAGTGGGATATTTAATGTGGCTAGCTAGCAGACCCAGAAGAATGTTACATCATTAATGGGTCCTTTAAGGTACTCGGCATGACACAAAAGTGGAAACACCGCATCCATCATTAACCTACCTATGGACTTTTTATCCTGCATTTACAGATCCATGCACTAAAAGGAGCCGAATGGGAGAATAACTTTTCCCTTCCCATACCTCTACATATACGCACTGAAAGGAGCGGAATGGGAGAATAGCTCTTCTCTTCATCTTCCTGTATACATATGATAATTAACTACTACATACCAGTTGATAAAACTAATCCATTACCAAATCAAGAAACAGTCGTTGAGCATGCTCAAATCAATCAGCCAGAATCGAATTTCGGAAAAGTAATATGGTGTCAGATGTAAGAAATTGGAAGGAAGTCCTAGGAATGAGCTTTTAAAATCGAGATCAGGGGCACATGTTCAAATCAATCAGCAGCGAAGAAACCCATATGGACGAATTTCAATACTGTTTGAATAAAAATTGTAAACACGATCCAATCTGTTTTGTCTGACGGGAAAAGGATTTAAGAAACTGCTGCTCATGGAAAACAGATCCAAAAGAAAGGGGGGAAAAGGCAAATCCCTAATCCTTTGTACGCAATCGGGACTCTGGTGAAAGGAAAAGACGGTAATGGATCGAGAGAGCTCACCGGAGAGAATTTGGAGCGAGACTGCGAAGATCGAGATGAGGAGCGAGTGCCGTGGGCAGGTCTGGGAAGCGACCTGTGATCTCATCTTCTGGTGTTGGCTTGATTCTATGTCCTCGGACGGGGTTATCTCGTCCTGCTCGGAGGATGGGAAACGAAGGGGGAAGAGAGAAAGTGGAGAGATGGAAGGAGAGCATCGGCCGCGTGGGAACTTAGACCCGTAGCCCAATTGGGCGCCTTTCTTCAGTTGAGATCGACTAAAACATGCAAATCACACCGAAGGTAAGGTGGCATCATGGGTGCAGATGACATGATTAATACTTGCAGGTCTGCCCTTTAAAATACTCGATTTTGTTGAATATAATTAATTGTAAATGTGGTTTAATCTCATGTATTTACACAAAAATAATGATCCGCATCATCTCTATTTATGTGCTTGTTTTTATTTGGCAAATTTGTAAATTGGATATATTATTGTGGGAATTTCCTCAGCATGTCCTGTCATGTTTTTTTTTATAATGTGTGTCACGTTGTCAAGGCATGGATTGATGTTTCTTTATACGTTTTAGGCATAAAATTCAATATACTATTTTAAGGAGTCCTAAAATGTGAACAAAATGCACTTATTTTCTCCAACCCAACTATCTTCATCCCGATAACCCTTCATCGTAGCATGACATGTTTTCTCTTGTAATTGTTAGTCTCTCATTTTATTAATGTGTTATCTTAGTTCAAGTGCACACTTCATCCTCCTAATCTTGCATTTTCTTGCATTTTTCCTTGCATGTCACCCTTCCATTCCAATCATCCCATTTATATTTTGTATTGACATAGTCATAAGATACTATGAATCATGAGTCCCTACTCTTATGGTGTTTTTCTCTGTCTTATTTTTTAGGCGTTCTACATATAATATTAAGTTATAATTCCAGGTACACAAATCGTGTTTTAACATCTTTAAGGATGAACAGCCTTTGATCTCATTCGGAATCCCTTCTCAATCCTTGCCTATCCCTTATGCACCTCTCTCTCTTCTAAAATGTCACTTGAAATGTTTCGTCAAAGGTTTTGGGGAAAAGATGGAAATTGACCGATAATGTGAGATAGAGGAGTTGACTTGACCTCCTTCTGTAGATTAGGAATAGCTAGCAGGGTTAATCGGTCAACAACCTTGACAAAAATGTTATGATGAATCCACATTTCATCACTTTTGTTGTTTCACTTTGACATTTAAACCCTACCTAAATGCATGTATATAGCATTATCTTACCTTAGATAACATATATTATTTGCACTATAAATATTGTACAAAATACTACATTAAAAAATAAAATAATAAAATACCATAGATATTGAATGACCCTAAACCCCGAGACATGGGCATCATGATGACTGGGTCGACAAGGAATAAAGTAGTTGGAGATAAGAGTCAAAATACAATAAAAACCCTAATTTTTATTCCTCAATAAATCTTTTTTGAGATATATTTTATTCTTTATTATTTATACCTCAAATCAATAAATTTTGTAGTGAAATTCGCAGTAACATATATATAGAAAAAGGAAAAAATGGGGCTGCCCCCGCCCCATTTTTCGTCAATTTTTTTTATTTTTTTGAAAAATAACACCATGTATATTCATCCCTATATCCCTCCTATATATCATTCGAATTTCGTCAGAAACAGAGACTCCTACGGCCTCCATCGAGATGATGTCGATTTAAAAAATTCTGTTAACGTTAAAAAATGACTGTCTGGATGGAGGCCGTAGGAGTCTCTCTTTCTGACGAAATTCGAATGGTATATAGGAGGGATATAGGGATGAATATACATGGTGTTATTTTTCAAAAAAGTAAAAAAATGACAAAATAAGGTGGGGGCAGCCATGTTGGCTGCCCCTAGGGGGCAGCCACATATGACCCATAGAAAAAACAAAATTTATTGCATCTAAAAATATGCACAAGGTACCCTAGACGATCAAAATAAAAAGCTAAAATCCAAACTTCACAGACATGTATCTTCTCCATATTGTGTCAAAATTGATGAAACTCACCTTTAATTATATATGAAATTTAATTATCTATTTAACGAAGGTGGTTTCATTCAATTTGGAGTTAAGATGCAAAAGTTAGGTTTTGGACCCTTTTGTACAATTTACTTGAATAAAATAATCATTTTATTTCTTATATATGTATATATATATTTCATACTTTTATATTTTATAATTTTGTAAATATCATTTATAATATATATATCACATGATTAGATTAAAGTAAAATCATTAAAAATACAATAAAATAATAAGTATATTAAAATATAGGGATATTTACACCCATAACCCTGAGTAATATGGTAATTACCCCAGGAACCCTGCGTAATAGCGAATTACATACAGAACCTCGAATAATGCTTAACCTTTACATGACATAACCCTATGTGAAGTTCCGTCCGAATTCTCCGTTAACAATGTCGGAAAAACACATGTCTTGACCATTTTGCCCTTTGAAATACATCATATTTATAATATGATGCCATTTGTATATTAAAAAAGTTGATGCCCCCTCTCCCTGGCAAACCGAAGTCCTCCATCACGCGCGTCCCCGGCAAGCGGCTCCCTCCGACCCGCACGTCCGCCACCAGCATGGAGCTCCAACCTTCCTCCGGTTGTCACCCCGAGCTCCAACCCTCATCCCATGGTTCCTCCTGGAAGCTCTGGCCGAGCAGCCCCCCTCCCTCAAACCCGGGCTGTCCCCCAAGCTCCAGCCCCCTCCCCGGGTTCCTCCTGCTCGAAGCCCCTGCCTCTGGGCGATCCATCCCTCCCGGAAGCTCCGCCGCCCCCTGCCCACTCCTGCTCGAAGCCCCCTGCCCCCTGGGCGACCCATCCCGAAGCCCCCCTCCTCCATCGGCACTGCAGCAGCAGAGAGATCCCCAAGGAAGAAATGCCCATCCTCCAATTGCGAGATCACACCCATTATCCACCTCCGATCAACGATTGAATAGGTGTTATCTATGCATCTCACCAAATCCCATTTATATCAACAGGAACGCATACCCTCACTCAAAAAATGATCACACAGACAAAATAACTCGCACCTCCGAGACACCGGCCTCCATCATGGTCACATAGAACACTGGCCGAGAGAAATGCTCATCCCTCGAGATCCTCTGATGAAGAAGCTGGAACCTATCTCTGTAAAGCGCAGCCTTCGCAGTATCACACCCGTGGATCGGCAGCTTATATGCGTGCCGAACAGATCGATTGTGATTATCGTAATACCTTGACATCGTAATAAAAATTGATTCTACTAGATTTTCGTCGTGAAATTACTCGAAAAATTGCTTCTTGGTGGGATCGAAGCGGAATTTGGGGACTAAGAAGGCATCGACGACACGAAGAGCAGTCCCGGCGGTGCCGTTGCGGTGGGTGTCTTCGGACTGAACGGCGGAGTCCGCTTCGAGGAGGAAGGAGATTACGTGGTTTACGAAATCCTTGTCGAGGATGTTGGATTTCACTGCAAATTGAAGAGATCATGAGGAAGGGGTGCCAAAATGGATGGGGATTGAGGAGCGGGGCGGGGAGTACGGGAGACGTAGTCGATCTCGTCGATGAGGAGGTCTAGGGCATCGTCGAGGGAGTCGGGGAAGCGGGAGAGGAAGGAGAGGACCTCGTCGAGGGCGGAGGGTGAAGCTCCTCAGCTTGAACTTCCTCAGCACCTTCTTCCTTGAGCCCGCCGCCGCGTCTGTGCCCATCGGTGGATGCTCCGGTGTGGCATCGACGCGGGGGTATGGGTCTTTTGGGCTCGGGGGAGGGGGTGCTGTAGCCGTTGCAGCTCAGCCTGTTCTGCAATAGTGGCGGGAGCAGCTCGATCTTGATGTAGCGGTTTGCACGAATTTGTACACGAGCCTACAAATCTGCTCCGTTCTGATTGCCCCGAAGGATCAGTGTAGTAAGAGACGACAGACCACCGATGGCCTCCCCGGCAAATTTGGCTCCGCGGAAGCCCCCTCGGCACACCACTGCTCCGCTGCCCCCCGCACACTCATGCTCCCCTGCTCTGCTACTCCCCGCCCTCCCCTGGGCGACCCATCCTCCGCGGAAGCCCTCCCCCCTCCGCAAACCTCTGCTCCGCCGCCCTCCGCCCACCCCTGGGCGACCCCCCGTGCCCGGCTCCAGTTCGCAGGACTCCCTCACCTGGAAAGCCTATGTCTTTTCTTTTTCTTTTTGAGTTAATCTCAGCTGTTAGATTAATGATCTGTTAGATTAACTCAACTATCTGGTTGAGTTAACAGATTAAACTAACGGAGGGTTGTGAGTGTAAAACGGAGCGATTATTCGGGGTTCTGTATGTAATTCGCTATTACGCAGGGTTCCTGGGGTAATTACCATATTACTCAGGGTTATGGGTGTAAATATCCCTAAAATATATAGATGAAATATACATACATATATACCTATATAATAAATACACCTAATTATCTAAGTGTACATATAACTTCATACAAATGCAATAAAACTATATTTATGTGTGTTTAATTAAGTTATAAATATATAAATTATGTATATAAAATAATAAAATCTAAAATAGGGAATGAAAATAAAATAAATATTATATAGGTAAATATACCTATATTCATACTTGTAAAAAGTATCAACAAAAATTTAAGTTTAAAAATAAATAAAAAACTACATAAGATAATAAATATTTTTTATTTTTGACTAAAGTTTAATAAAATCAGCTACTATTTTTATTTGAATTGAGAAAGGTTTTTTTTATGTTTTATCCTCTTTTGTCCTGCGTGGATCAACGAGGAGTTGGTCAGAGTTGACCTTGGTCAACTCTCCCCCCCCCATAGGTTTGCGTTTGTTAGACCTATACCCCTTGACTTCCTTGTTTTTGCCACCAGCTTCTTCCTTTTTTTTCATTTTGATTCCTTCACGACTTTTGAACCATGATCGTGGCTCTTTCACGCATGCATCATTTCTCGATCCGCGGCCCACTGAATCTTGCATGCTACTCAATACAAAACCTCCTTGTACATATACCCTCCCCGTATTTTGATTTGACTTTAATCCCTTTCTACCATTGAAATCCCTGAATCGGCTCGCCTTAGAGCTTGATGGTGACAGCAAGAAGCTTCTTGATCAATTTGGCTTGGAGGAAGAGACGTAGGAGTGGTGATCCGAGCATCATCAGCTATCCCAGGCAGATCTTCAACCGGATCCCTCTTCCATGAGGTAGAGCCATAGATTTTAGTTTGTTCTAATTCCTAAAGTTAACTTTAGTCGATTGCAAAATTTAGTTTCTATTCTTTCTGCATTTTACTCCTTCAAATTGTTAAGTTGTAGTTCGTTGGAGCTTAGCTCCGCCATGATTCTCGTCGTACTTCATTGTTCGTTGATGCACATGTCACCATCATTTCCTTCCCCTTCGCTCCTACTTCACTCTAACGCATCCCACTCCCCATCGCTCGCCAAAGACCCTCCTTCGACTCCACTACGCCTCATTCCACCCTGAATCAAGTCCATGGACCTTGTATCTTTTGCATCTGAACTAAACATGCAGGTCTCGGAGGTCAAAGACCCTTTTTGGGTTGATTTTGACAAAGTTGAAGGTTTGAACTCGCTACTGTCTACGACCTTGGGAGCTTGTTGGAGAACTTCCTGCCCTTGTCTAAGCCCACCAACTACTGCGCAAGGCTTCCAGGAAGCTTTTGCGCCTTGAAAGAGCACCTGAGACTATCGGAGGAAGGAGGTGTGGACAATTGAAGCTCGTACATGGTCATGTTCTTCCCTGATTTTATAGGGGGGTCCACAGCAGTCCAGTCTAGGGAGCTCTCACCCATGTTCTCCCGATCATCTACCCAGATCTAATCTGGGACATTTAGCGTCAAACCGTCATCCATTGTCTGTTGGCCACCACGTGTATAAGTGAAGAAGATGCAGTCATCCTTCAACATCTAAGTGGGGGTATTTGGCATATTCGACCTCTGTTATTTTCTTCTTTTATTTTTAGTTCAAAAATATTTATTTTTCGGTATAATATTTTTGTAAAATTTGTAATAGAACCTCTGTATTTATTTTATTTACACTTAGGTCCTTCGTTACGTTACCTCACATGTGCATACACGTGAGGGGGCGGGCTTTTTGCAAGGACCCCCTCAAGGATATTGTTATTATTCAGTACAAAAAATATTTAATTAAGTGTAAAATGTTTAGAAAAATTGCATGTATGCCTTGTACCCTTTTGGATATCGTATTTATACCAATGCTAGGTGTATTAAATTAAATATCCATGGGAATTTTGTATAGAGGCCCTATAGTTCAATTTTGTTTTTAGAAAGTATTTTATTTATTTTTATTTACAATTAAGTCCCTACTAGTATTGTAATTTTTACTTCTTGAATTTACATGATTAAAAATATCATTTTACATCAAAATTTGTAGGAAAATTATTTTAATTGCCTAACGTACTATTAACTCACATGTATTTTTTGCAAGGCCATATAAAATATATTCTTATATTTAAACATTTAAAAATATCATATGTATTTCCTAATTGCATTAAAAAATACATAAAAATTATAAAAATGTTTTGAAAAAATCTTTAATAAATAAGAGTTATTTATTACTATAGTTGGAATGTGAAAACCAAAAATCGCTAAAAATGCAAAAGAAAACCCAAAAATACATCCTCTTTAACCTAAAAAATCCAAAAAAAATCCATTTTTATTTTTGTAGTTTATTTATATTATATATTATTACTTTTAAAGAAATCTGAGCTGTTTAATTATTTTAAACTCCAAAATAATTCGGTTATATTCTATTATCTACTATTTTGCCTTTTTACTCGATTAAAATTAAAAAAATTAACAAAAATTCCGAGAAAAATAACAAAAGCAGTGAAAACATATAAAAAGACAAAAAAGATTTTATTTTTGCTATTTTGAGTATTTATATCCAGATATATGTACTAGTCTACATTATATATATGGTTATATTTACTTATATTATTATTGTTGTTACTAAAAATACCCCATATATTTTAAAAATCTTCAAAAAATAAAAAAGACTATACTTAGGGTATTTTATAATTTTCTATATTTTAGTCATATTTATATTCTATATATCTATTATATTATATATAGTATTTCTATATAGTTATATATCCATTATCCATAAATATTAAAAGAAGAAATAAAATTTTATAAAATAAAAAGAAAATAAAAAATATAAGTTAAAAAATTTAAAAATAATTATTGAAAACCCATAAAAATTTTGAAATACATATAAAAATACAAAAACATTTATTGTCTCTTTTAGTCAATTTGTGTGGTATATTCGCATTGCTCCATAGTGGTTCAACCCCTACACGTACATGCTATTCATGTCATTAAGTTTGGTATAATAAATTTTAGCTCACTATTATTCATTGTTTGGGCATGAGTGTCGGTTAATTGTTGATTGCATGCTTTGATTGAGTGTTGAGCGTTGTGAGAGCGACAGACACAGTGATTGTTGGATCCGACTTGTCGGATACCACATGCCCCTCAATTTTAGCATTCATCAAATGGTGTCGTTGATGGGGATACTCAAGTCGTCTGCAACTGCGAAGGGGAAGAGAAAAGCATCTGGAGACGAGTCTTCAACCATTCCAGTAGATGGGGCCAGAGATTTTTTAGATGATGCATCACCTTCAAAAACACAAAAAAATGAAGAAATTTCAAAAAATATAAAAAGATAGCAACAACCAAGGAGAAGCCATGCAAGTGATGGATAAGTCATCTGCAGCAGTTGATTCAGTACTAGTTGAAGGAGCCAGGAATGCACAATTTTTTGGTGCACAAGTTGTACATGATTTTGATCATTTTGTCCATCTACCTATACACTAATATGGACAAACATTTACATCATTTCAATTTCTTCTAATGTAAATATTTCTTTTCCACATGTAATCAAAGTAAAAATAGTAAAACTTTAAAAAACGATTAACCTGATCTGGAAAATGTGCAAATATTGCGAAATCTTATTCTTAAAATGCATTTGTTGAAACCATGGAGTGCATGCAAGTTGTGAAAAGAGGACTTAAAGAGGCATGTACAACCAATCGTCAAAACAAAAGAACGATACATAGAAAATCAGAGACACGCGTTCTGACCATAGCTACAGTTAATGCCATCAACAATCTCCTGAGCAAACAAAAAGACAAGGGAGTGCCACTCGTTCGATGCCAGATTTTAAACCAAGAGTTAGAGCTTACATTTCTCGATAGTGGATCATCAATCAATTTATTTCTTTCCTCCCTGCTTAAGGAATTTGGAGTAGGATGACTCAAATACACGAAGATGATTCTACAATTCGCAAACAGAACTGTCAAGCAGCCCAGGGGCATGTTAGAGGAAGTTATTGTCACAGTTGGATGGATGAAATTCCCTATGAACTTTATTGTCCTAGATATGGACACCTATGGAATTACGCTCCACACTCCAATCATCCTTGATTGGTCATTCCTTCGAATGGTCAAGGCAGTAGTAGATTATGGCACTGGAGAGATCACATTCCGCTCCAGTAGCGATAAATCTTGATAGAGATGGTCCTTGATCCCAAACATGTAGAAGTGGCATCTGTGTCGAGAGTGCTTGAACCAAATGCCCAGGAAGACTATGATTTTCTAGCTGAAATCAGATACGCAAATTTGTTCATGAACAACACTGAAACACAAGCACTCCTCTCCACAGAGGACAACATGAATATCGCATTCAAATTCACAGATATATTTGACAATAAGATTTTTGTTGATGGAGATTTTGAAATAATTGTGAAGATTATGGAAAGAACCTTAAGCGCATCAAGGAAGCATGAAGATCCCATCATATACGATTGGGAGAAACTATTCACACTAGTTGCTCGATGTAGCGGAATTTAAAAAATTTAAAGCACTGAAACCACATAATCCAAGAACTCTTCTCGGATCATTTTATCTGAACCATAAAAAAGGTGTAAGAATACCCCTTGAAGCTTGGTTGCGATTGTAGTCTCTAAACAAAGAAACCACCTGTCTCAAATCTGACCCGACAGAGGAGACGTTTGTGAGCGCATTGATGAAATGCATCCTTCTCACAATCCAAGATATTGATCCTAGTGATGGCTCTCCTGATTTTATCACATGAATTTCGAAGTCTTCTTCGTATATTACAAGAACCGAGGAAGACGAAGATCCACGAGCAGTTGAAGCAGCGACACGACGGTTTAGCGACAACGTCGATCCTCTCTTGGTAAAGAAGTGGAATGGACACTTGGGGGGCATGTATGACAATGAGAAGGAGAAAGAGATTACGAATTTTATGTTATAAAAGAAGAGTTAGAGTTGCCTCTTCTTTTATAATATTTTGGGAGTCTACGGATCTCAATCCATGGGCAACACAAATCAAATGGTGGAGATTGGTTTGTGTTCCTTTCAGTCATGATTTTGTTGTAAAAACATGTAATATTTAATTTAAATTAAATTATATTGAATAAATCATCGATATAAATTAATTCAATCAAATCAGCATACCATGTGTACGACTAGGAATGAGACAATGATCCTTCCAATCAAGGGGGGATGACTTCCTATGCAAAGGACCTGCATCAAGAGGTTGATTAGATATCAACCTATAGAGAATGATAGCCATCTCCTTCTCAAGCTGGAGATCATCTTTTAATAATCATTTGATGGTTCTTGATGAGTTCTTAATCTAACTCCTTGGATATTCATCCAATTACCGACCTCTATGATTCAATAATTGAATCAACGGTTGTATGATCATTAAGATAACCATGGTAAAAACTCTAATTGTACTAAAGAACTTTATAGTGCATTCATTCATTGAATCTTAGACATGGAGTGAAATAAGCCAATAATTTTATTGATGTACCAAACATTAAGAATGGTTCGCATCGATCTCACATGGCTAAAAATCTCCCACTAGCCCTCGAAACCATTCATGTACAATACTTAAACCCATACCCACTACATGTTGATCGAAAACCATCTTTCTCAAAGATTTGGGAAGCGTATCAGCAACATTGTCAACAGAGGCCACCTTGGTGATGATGATGATGTCTCCATGCTTTTAAATCTCCCGAATGATGTGGTATTTCCTTTCCATGTGCTTACTCTTTTGATATCATATGGGTTCCTTCATCTGAGATATGGCTCCCATATTATCATAGAATAGCATGATGGGAGTATCAAAGGAAACTATTCCAAGCTCCAAGATGAACTTGCGCAACCACACTGCCTCCTTTGCAGCATCCAATGCAACAATGTATTTAGATTCTATTGTTGAATCGATTGTTGTGTCTTGCTACTTGTTTCTCCAACTCCTAGCATTGACGTTTAATAGAAATAAAACCATGATGTCGACTTTCGATCATTAATATCATACTGGAAGTCAAAATCTATGTATCTTAAGACTTGGAGATCACTATCTCCATACACCAATATGTAATCTTAAGTCTGTCTTAGATACTTGTAGATGTTCTTAAAACTCCATTATTTATCTCCATAGCATGGCTAGTAACAGCTTACCACTCCCACTACGTGGTAGATATCTATCCTTGTACACATCTTGTCATACATTAGGCTTTCCAAAGTTGATGCATAAGGGCATCCAACCATAACTTTCTTATCCCCGATAGTTTGAGGAGTTATTCCTTTAGACAGGTGGATACCATATCTTAAGGAAAGAAGCCTTTCTTGGAATGCTCCATATGGAAACGTTCCAAGATCTTCTTAATGTACCCATGTTGTGACAATCCCAATATCCTCTCTTTTTTGTTTGTTAATAGCTTCGTATCCAAGATATAATATACCTCTCCAAGATCTTTCATCTTGAAGGTATGTGACATCCAAATTAACATTGGTCATCATCCCTATATCATTCCCAATGATAAGGATGTCATCTACGCAAATCACGATGAGCACAATGGTGCTCCCATTATGCTTCTTGTACATACATGGTTCATCGTGAGTCTGAACAAAATCATAACTCTTTATTATTTCCTTGAATCTATCCGAGAAGCTTGTTTGAGCCCATAGATGGATTTTTTAAACTTGCATATTTTTCCTTCCTCAGTTATGAAGCCATGGGGTTGCTCCATATAGATATCCTCCTCAAGGTATCCATTGAGAAAAGCCGTCTTGATATCCATTTGCCAGATGTTGCAGTCAAGATATGTATCTATAACTAGCAGTGCCCTGATGGACTTAAGCATAGCCACAAGAGAGAATGTCTCATCGTAGTCGATGCCTTCTCTCTGTGTGTAGCCCTTGGCTATGAGTCGTGCTTTGAAGGTCTCTACATTCCCATCATGTCCCCTTTTTCTCTTGAATATCTATTTATAATCAACATGTTTTACTTCTCTAGATGGATCTTATAGGGTTCATACACCATTCTTGTACAGGAAGTCTATTTCAGCCTCCGTTACTAGCATCCCTCTATCCATGTCATGATCTACGAGTGCTTCATCAAATGAAGCCAGATCACTGTCAGCTTCATGTGATACATGGAATCTGTACCTTTCAGGTTGTGCAACCACCCTCGAATTCCTTCGAAGAGGTACAGTTGTTACATATTCATTTACTTCTTCAATTTCTGGTTTGAGAAACTTAATATCCTAAGGGGATTCTATGAGTTCCTTCACTTCATTTTTGTCTTAATTCTTAAGGAAGTCATCCCCTATAAATTTTACATCTCTATAGATGAAGATCTTCTGAGTCTCAGGGTCATAAAGTTGGTATCTAATACCATCCTTAACATACCCGATGAAGTAGCACTCACAAGTGTGTGATATAGCTTGCTTGTGTCCACATTCTTCACGTGGACCAAGCAACCCTAAATCCTTAAGTGTCTAACTTGAGGAATTTTGGGTACAGACTTGCTAGGAATCTTATTCAGGATATATATATTGAAGTCTCTGTTGCATATCCCTAAAAATTAAGAGGTAAATGCGCTTTTCTCATCATTGAGCAGACCATGTTCATGATGGTCATGTTGCATCTTTCAACAACACCTTAAGTTGAGGAGTTCCAGGAGGAGTGAGATTGGAGACAATTCATATCTCTTTGAGGTATTCCTTGAATTCATCTGAGAGGTACTCATCACCACGATCAGATCAAATTCATTTAATTTTCCTACTGTTTGGTTCCCAATCAAAGACATGAACTCTTTGAACTTTTCAAAGACTTCAGATTTATGACGTAATAGGAAGATAAATTCGTATCATGAATGATCATCAATAAACGTCAAATAATATTGATATCCATTTCAGATCATCGTTCTGAAGGGACCACATACATCAGTATGTATTAGGTCAAGAATACCTTCGCATCTTGTAACCTTGTTACGGAAAGGCATCTTAGTCATTTTACCTCGAATGCAATATTCACAAGTAGGCAAAGTTTAAACCTATAGAAAATCTAATGGCTCATCCTTTATCAATCTATTAATCCTATCAACAGATAAATAGCCAAGCCTTTGATGTCAAATTATATTTGAATGATTTCCATCCTCTTTAGTTCTCTTAGGATTTTTATTACTTACAATAACATTCATGATATTTTCATCAATGCATGATTCATAGAGTCCACCAGAAGTTAGAATACCATTCGCAGTATATTTATCATAACGATTTATGACAAATTTATTACAAAATAAGAATGAATATCCATTTCTAACAAGCTTAGATACAGATATAAGTTCCTTGTAACATCTGAAATATAAAGACAATCTTTCAGTACTAGGACGCTTCCTCTAGATAATGACAGTTTGCAGGTCTCGACGGCTACTGCTGCAACAGTTGCATTAGATCTCATCTGGATGACTATCTCCCCTTCATCAATATTCCTAGTTTCTTGGAATAGATGTAATAGATTGCATACATGAACATAAGCACCAGAATAAATGATCCAACTATGTTCTCTTTCTACGATAAAGTTGGTTTCAATGATAAAAATAGAATTCATAATTGTCGAAGCTCTACCTTTATCTACAAATTTCAGGTAATCTGGGCAGTTACGCTTCTAGTGCCCCAGCTTCTTACATGGATGGCAGACATCGGCTTTCTTCAATGCTACTAGTGCATAAGCATTAGAAGATGAGCTAACAACTTGACTCTTCTTCTTCTTGGTCGGGCCCTTCTGAGGCCCTTGCTTCTGACCGTGCTTCCCTTTGACATGTGCAACCACTGCACTACTAGAGGGACTCTCTTTCTTTATTACGTCTTCTACATGTTTTAATGAAGCTGTGAGTTCAGTGTTAGATAATGTCAGTTTATTCATGTGATACATTACCACATAATTTGTAAACGATTTAGAGAGAGATAGTAGAATAAATTCTGACTCCATGCATGCGTCCATCTCGGCCCCAAGAGTCTCCAACTCTGAGAGGTAATCAAATACTTTGATCACATGTTCTCGAACCAAAGCCCCTTCCTGTATTTTACAGCGAATCAGTTCTTTCATGACATTATAACATTGTGTATTGTTAACATCATCGAACATCTATTTCAGATTTTACATTATATCATAACATTTATCCATCTCCACACGTTGCTTCTGAACAACATTGGAAAGATATCTAAGAATGTAACATCTTGTCAATGAATGATCTTCGTCATATTTTCCATTGCACTTGATTTCTTTCGACGTCTTAGGGTTTGCATGCTTGTCATTAGACAACACATAGGATATGCAGTCTGCAGAAAGGACAAGATTCAAATTACGGATCCAATCTAAATAGTTTGGTTCAGTAAACCGGTTGACCTCCAGGAGCCTACTAAGTGGGTTCATGGACTTCATTATCTTAAATTAAGAATGCACTATAATAGAACATATAAGTAATTACATATTCAATATTAAATTATTTGATTAAGTATTTTTAATCAAATTATTCTTATCTTTTCAACTCTGAAAGTTCACTCTCTTAACCACTTTCAAATAAAGAGATGTACCTACCGCTATATCTCTAGTAAGATCTGAGATCTTCATTTCTACCTTAGTTACATCTCAATAATATGAGAAACTATAACTCGAATAAAAAGAAGCGGGGACAACTCTGCCTTGCAAGTCCAACTTGTATTCTTAATTTGTTTTTTTAACTCCCGGGCCCACCACCAAAAGGTGATTTTGACCCGTCGTTAATTGAATCAACCATCAACAAGATTGGAACACGATATGAGCAATCCAATATCACCCCAATAATATGAGGAACTGATATTGGGGTCACTACACATATGATCCTACTCTTTCAAGAAGCAAAGAGCCCGATCCATGTGTACTTGTATGCAGGAGTCATCGCTTTGGACAAGCGTCTCCTACATACAATCCATGGCGATGGAACCAATAGCCTTGAGGAGATATCATGGATGTCACTTATGTGATCTTCCATATCATGTTCAAAATTTAATTAATTATTATGAATCACATTCACATAATTAATTCTTTCAAGGAAATACTACTCTATTCATAATAGAGTGTTTAATTTTATATAATTAATTTAATCATATTAAGTCAATTATCAATCAATTCAATCAACCAACAAAACAATTAGGGTTTGCTTGATATTATTATATAGTATACACCCTCATAATTATGCATTAATTTTGTATTTTAATAATTAGAGTACAACTTGACTTACTCATATTATTCTTTCCTCGAAAATGGATCATGCTAGTACATTCGAGTTATGTTGGGTGGGAGAATTTCCTTAACATACAAGGTGCTAATTAGTAAACCAAGCCAGCATACGTAGCCTAGACACCTTCACCATTACGATTGAGAACAATCCAAAATGACGCTAATGTACTTGTGGTTCTATCAATCTTTGATGATCGACATTATACTATATAATAATCTCTCAGAAATACCAGGCATCTTAAAACAATTTTGAGATCCTAAAATTTCTAAGAATATCAAGTAATCGTGTTTTGCATGTAAAAATTATCCTACAACTATTGTAGGCTAAACTAGGATTTTCATGAAACATACATTCAATGGCCTATGATGATCAATCAATTATTTTCATGATTACAAGGCATCATAATTAATCGAGGTAAATTCATAATTTTCATGATTTTCATTGAAATACAAACACATTAGACAAAGAGATTTGATGTTTTCGACCCATCACAACTAAATATAGAATATCTAGGGCAAACAAGTCGGAATCGCGCAATTAAGTTCGAGCAATTTGTTGGTTTTGATTCTCTACTTAATTCAAGTGTTTATTTCATATTTCATGATGGGAAAACAGTAAGCAAAAATAATTTTCTTACAGATATGTGAATGCATTCAAAAGCAATTTTCATGGCGGGAACTCTTCGAATCATTTTCTTGCACTTTTAGTACCAATATTAGGCTATTATTTTTTGATATATTCAGACATCCTAAATATATTTTAATAACTAAAAAACGCATACAAACAATGCATAAATAATAGGTTTTTATTTAGCAAAAAACTAATTCGAATCTTGCATCCAATGCACAAATAATGATTCCCGCGTATCTGAAACATGAACATTAATCACATAGGATTTCGGACCATCCACAACCTCGATTAAGGCTCTAATACCACTTGAAGGTTATGGAAAGAATCTTAGGCGTATCACGGAAGCGTGAAGACTGCATCATATGTAATCGAGAGCGACTAGTTGCACTAGTAGCTCAGCGCAATGAAATTTAAAAAATTTAAAGCGATGAAATCACACGATCCAGTAATACTTCTCGAATCATTTTATCTAAACTATAAAGAATATGTAGGAATACCTATTTAAGTGTAGTTGCGATCGTAGTCTCTAAATGAAGAGACCACATGTCTCAAGTCTGACCCGACGGAGGAGACGCTTGCAAGCACGTTGATGAAACCTATCCTTCTCATAATCCAAAGATATTGATCCAAGTGACAGATCTCCTGATTTTGTCACACAAAATCTGAAGTCTTCTTCATGGATTAGAAGCACTGAGGAAGACGAAGATCCATGAGCGATCAATGCTGTAGCACGACGGCATGGCACGACGGTGGAGCAACGATGCTAAATCCTCTCTAGGTCAAGAAGTGGATGACCACTTAGAGAGAGAGTGAGAGGGCATGTATGATGATGGGAGAGAGCTTATGAATTATATGTTGTAAAAGAAGAGCTAGAGCTTCCTCATCTTTCATAATATTTTGGGAGTCCATTCTCAATCCATTGATAAAAACCAATAGTGGAAATTGATTTGTGTTTCTTTCAATAGCCATGATTTTATTGTAAAAAAACAGCACCAAGTAATTTAATTAAATTAAAATTATATCGAGTAAATCATCAATATATATAATTCAATCAAATCAACATAACATGTAGGATTAGGAAGGAGACATTGCTCCTTCCAATCAAGGGGGGATGGCTTCCAATACAGAGGACATGCATCAATAAGTCAGTCGGATATCAACCCATAGAGAAGGATTGTCATCTCCTTCTCAGACTGGAGATCATTTCTTAATACTCATTTGACGGTGCTTGATAAGTCCTCAATCTAACCCCTTAGATATTCACCTAAGCAACATCCTCTATGATTCAATAATTGAGTCAACGGTTATATGATTATTAAGATGGTCACGGTACATAACCTTAATTGCATTAAGGGACCTTATAGTGCATTCATTCATTTAATCTCAGACATGGAGTGAAATAAACCAATAACTTTGATTGATATATCAAACATTACAATAATATTTACTGGAGGAATGGTTGGCCTTGGGCTCACATGGCTAACAAATTGAACAATCATCCTCATCTAAACATAATGAATTAATTACAGATATTTGTGATATTTTGATTTATGATTATGAACGTCTAGTGGTGGACAACTGACAGATGAAAGAGCTAACACCTTTCACCATTTCTGAGGTTACCGCCAAACTGACTCCATCTCCCTAGAGCTCAAGCCTCTTCCCTCTAACATGAAGTACACCTTCCTTGTGGGTGAATCAGACATGCACTCGGTCATTATCAATCCATATTTGATTGAAGAACAAGAATCTCACCTGCTTGAGGTTCTTGAAAGAAACCATAAGGAAATTGTCTAGAATATTACGGATCTTCATGGGATAATTCCTTCATTATGCTCGCATCACATGTATATAGAAGAAGAGAACAACCCTCTCGGGAATTTCAGAGAAGATCGAATCCAAACTTGCGAGAGATTGTCATGAAATATATCACGAAATGATGTGATACAGGATTTATCTATCCCATATCCGACGGTAAATGGGTGAGCCCCCTACACGTAGTGCCTAAGAAATCTAGGATCACCATAGTCACCAAAGACAAAGGAGAGGATATTGCATCCCAAGTGCTGACTTCATGGCACACTTGTGTGGACTACAAATGTTTGAATCTTGCAACCAAGAAGGACCATTTTCCATCGTCCTTCATCGACTAGATAGTCGAAAGACTGACTGCGAAGGAATACATTCACTTCTTAGATGGCTACTCCTAGTATAATCAAGTCCCCATCGCTCCAGAAGATTAAGAGAAGACGACCTTCACATGTCCATTCATAACATATAGCTCGTCAAATGCTCTTTAGATTGTGCAATGCACCTTCTACATTTCAGAGATGCATGCTGGCAATATTTGCTGATATGTTAGGCAATTTTCTCGAAGTTTTTATGGATGACTTCTTGATGTATGGTGATATCTTTGATCAATGTATGGGATTTTAGACCGAGTGCTGAAAAGATATTGCTAGATGAACCTTTTACTTTCATGGAAGAAGAGTCGCTTCATGGCGACTGAGGGAATTCGTACGACCGGACAGGAAGAACCAGCCAAAACTTCTAGACTAGGTTCTTTAGGCATATTGTACTGCATATAAAACTCCCTTAGGTACTTCTCCTTTCATATTGGTTTATGAGAAGCTATGCCATTTGCCCGTTGAGATCATGTACAAATCTGAATGGGCCATCAAAGAGATTTCATTAGATATGCAGAAAGAAGGAACCAAGAGGAAGATGGATTTGAATGAGCTAGGAGAAATTCAAAATCAGGCATATGAGAACACCCTTATTTATAACAACAAAGTGAAGAGATGGAATGACAGACACATTCGACACAAGATCTTTATCCCTGGTCAGAAAGTATGGTTATTCAATGCACGATTGGGATTTTTTACTGACAAATTTAAAAGCAAGTGGGAAAGACCATATATAGTCAGAATGGTGCAACGACAACAGAAGTATTGCTATATCATATGTGTGACCTGGTGCAGAGGCATTCGTGGTGAATGGGAAGATGCTGAAGCACTTCGTGGAGACTACTGATCATCTAGCCCGTGTTGAGGTGATCTACTCTGTACAGGATGCATGACTACTCTTCTGCTTCATTCATCCTATACAGAGACTTGTGAGCCTTTCTATTTTCTGGAGTACACCACCACCTATGCATTTTTCTTAGTCCACAATCATCTCCATTTTTTGCTCGTCTTATATACGTAGAATATCATATCCTAAGTACATGGGGGACCGATTGCTCGTTAATTCTTGTTTTTGATTTTGTTCTTTTACTTATCTTTTGTTTTCTTTTCTTTTACACTAATCAATGGTCCCTCATTTTTGGTTGTATTCTTTTCTATACTTAAGATGCCATTTCCTAAGTATAGGGGGGACCGAGTGATTTCATTGATTTCATTTCTCTTTCTTTATTTTGTTCCTTCGTTTATATATTCCTTTTCCTCAGCCACCTCATTTTTGTTTTCCACTACACTTATATGACCTGATCATAAGTATAGGGGGGTCGACTGACTTCTATTCTTCTTCTACTTTTTCATCCACTTTTACTTAGCACGAGTTATGTCATCCTTTTTTCTCTTTTGACGCTATAAGGACATAGCACAAGCTAAGTATAGGGGTGTGTATATATTTTATAGATACTTTTATCCAAAACTCGTACTTTTATATATTTTTCTATATCTATAAAATCCATAAAAAAGTGGGTAAGGATTAATTTAAAATCCATTTATTTATTGATTTATTTATTATTTATAAAATCCTTATAAATAAGTAAAAATACATAAAATTTGTATTTAAAATTCTTAATTTAAATTATGTATTTAAAATATATATTTAAAATAATACTTATTTAAAATTATATTTATTAAAATATGTGTAAAAATCTTTAATTTTTGTAAAATTCTTTGTATATAAAATTTGTAAAATTCATTAGTTATTTAATCAAAATAAAATATGGATAATTTATCTTATAAAATTCTTTTACATATATTTGTTTATAAAAATTTAAAAATCCATAAAAAATGTAAAGTCCTAAAATTCATAAAAAAATATAAAATATTTAAAATTCATAAAAATGAGTAAAATTTGGAAAATATACTTCACAAAAACATGGTTGCATTTGCATTATCATTTTTCATAATAAGTTTGAATTATAAAACTAAAGATTGGTAATAGTCTAGAGGATGGAGCTTGATTATGGCCTTTCTTTGATTGTAAGGAGGCTAGTTAGGAACTAGAATTTAGACTCTTCATATCTTTGACTTAAATCTTTGGGTTCCATGAGACCATGTTTGGGAAGTCAAATTAAACTTACCTAAGTAGAACACTTGATGTCATCCATTTAACTCTTCATTAGTGAACCAATTTTGGACACATGCGCTTTGCACTTAGCTCGACTTGCATGAGGTTGCAAAGGGCAATTCATTTTAGTGGTGCATTTTCATCCTTATCTAATGGAGCATATGTCTAAAGATGGGAGTTGTGGGGTTGAAATAATGCTTCGGATGAGGGAAGGATCTGGTGGCACAATTTTTTCTAAGACCTCAAAATATAGACGGAATAAAAGAATCGATAACTTTTGAGGCACAAAAGATTGATGCAGTGCAAGCAACATTACAAAGCCAATCCAAAAAGAAGCCATCAAATACCAAATATGACCACAATGATCCAAGCTTCCAAAAAGCATGCACATCTTAGTGGAGACTTAGCTACATTGCCTGAGCTTCACAAGTAGAAGTGACTACACTGGTCACACTCCAGTTCTCTTCTCATTCTTCTACATTTCCTCTCTACTCGATCGTGGACACAATACGAACTGACCCTAGAAGGGAATACCCCCTCCTCAAGGAAAGACTAGTTGGATGAGGAACCAATGGGAGTGTATTATTGGGATGGGAGGTTTCTTCCCCTCTTTAAGCAGGAAGATCTAACACAATTCAACACCGTACAAATTGAATTCAAGATTGATAGAGTTAGCGATATGTATGAGTGGATCTGAGATGGCTATTGAGGTGAACCTAAATAAGGATTTATAGAACTTGAGGAATGTTGAGATTAAATTTTCGATCCTAGTTAAAGCTCTGACAAAATGCTTGCTTTAGGCCCGACCAAGCTCTGTCCTTTGTCTGTTCTCATGAATTGTTTTAGGAAAAAACTTCATTCTAACTTTATTTCTTTTTTCCTTATTTTTCAAATAAGTGTTTGTCAAGAGACTAACAGAGTTTAAGTATAAGGGGTAGATAAATCCATGATTCATTAACATTTTGTATGCATTTTATCTTAAAACCCTTAATAAATGCATGTAAATATCAACTAATTTCCATCTATTACCAAAACTTCATTCATGAATAAAAACGTACTTTTATACATAAAAACATGTAAATAAATAAAACTAAAAATAAAGAAAATAAAAAGAAGACATATCGTAGATATGTATATATGTACAATATGACTTATAAAATATAAATATAGTTAAAGGATATATTTATATAACCTAAATCCTGAGATCAAGTCAGCATGAATTGGTCGACAAAGAAATAAGTAGGGGAAGAAAAGGAAAGAAAATCATAAAAAAGAATTAAGTATACACTCCACACATTATTCATTATTTATTTAATATTTATCAAAACTTTAAAGATTTTTAATTAATTCATTTGTATATATTATTCACTGAATTCTTTTCCTAATTATTTCTAAAAATGTATAGAAAATCTAAAAATAAGTTAACAATATTATCTTGTATACATGTCAAGAATCCAACTTTTAAATTCTCAATTTCTCAACTTCCAAACATCATAACTTTTTCAAACGAACACCAATTTTACTTTACTCACCTTTAAAATTCATAAATGAGATTATCTAATTAATGAAGGTGATTTCACTAGAATCGAAGTCTGTTCGAAAAAATCGATTTTGGGGCCTAATGACAACTAGGTTTATGGGCTATTTGTTTTCTTCAGACCACACTGTTGATAGTTGTATTGATTTTATAAATTTTTATTATTTTCTTGATCTTGTATTTTGATCATAAATTAGTTCAGATTTTTTTGACACTATTTCATATTTTAAATAAACTAAAAATCCTAATTTATAGATGAATTTGAATTGTAGAGTATAAACTTGTATTTATTAATATATTTAAATTAATTTATTAAAATCTAACAAAATTTCACATACACCCTATTTATTATCTTATTACTTAAAAAATATAAAAGTAATATGAATTTATTAATTTATTAAATTAAAAACACAACATTTATTTATAACTATTATTTATACTTATTTATTGATATGATACTTATTTTCATTAAATATATATTATTTATCACAATAAATCAGTCTATAATCTAGGAATTAAATTATCTACATTTTCCCTTTTTATACCTATTTAAAATAATGATATTTATTATTTGTTACATAATTATTAATATAATTTCAATATCTGGCCAATCATGTGCTGACACGTGTCATCACCTGGTTCATCTTCTCTAAGATTCTTTTTGGCCTTACTCTCTTCTAATGCCCTAACTTCAACTAATTATTCCCTTTGCATCTTACCACCTCTATCCGATCCTAACCCTCCATTTGATTCACCTAACATCCCTAACTCATGCCTACCCTTAGATTCTAACTTAACCACTCTCGATTGATCTATTTATTGATCCAAAGATCACACATTCTAAATAGCAACTCCTTCTATCAAAACACATGGCTGATCTCCTCTCTTCTCTGCCTCATCCCGGAGAACCCCTGTGGTGACATCACTGGTTAAGTGGCCCGCGTGGAAGATAGTTGATCGGAGGAGCATTCCAAGGTAGATCTTCGCCTTGCATCGCCACCATTGTCAGCGTAGAGCTCCGGACCATCGCCTGTTGAGTGAATACCTGAAGTTCATACAACTTCAAATCCCAGGTAACCACCTCTATTTCCTATTCAATTCCATCAATTCTTATGCCACATTTAGTCGTGTTAATCTCCTAGTTAGACATCTTAATCATTATATGATCCATCCATCAAAGATCCACATTCTTATCATCTCAGATTCATCGAATTTCATCCACCTTTTTCTTTTCTCAAACCTAATTTAACATGTAGCATATCTAACAAGATTAGCATATTCACATAAGAATCGAGCAATAAATTCGTCAATTGTAGGTTAGAACACTCATATGGAGCATCATTTTGTAATCTAGAGATTAATCATTATCTTATCAACCAATCAATCATCAATTGAGTAGAAACCACGCCCTATAACTAGGGTTTGAACCCTAGTAGATGTCTGACATCGCCACCACCCTCTTAGACCTTGCCCCGCCGCATGCGAGCTCGGAAGGAGTATGCGACTCCCTCATGGCCCTGTTGAATCCCTACCATCACCAGAGCTTGATTGGAGATCAAAGAATGATGTTTCCTGGTCTAGAAAAGAGGAAAATGAGTTGAAGAACAATAACTACTTGCCAGTGACACGTGTCTAGAACAGATGCATCAGATCGCCCTTCATATTTATCACGATCGTTCGTGTGAAATGGTGGAAGAATTGCATATTTAGCTCAGAATGTCTCCAGAATTTGCCTGCGCTCCAGAAGTTTTGCATAAATGCAAATAGGTCTTTGTGTAGGGATCTATTTGAAAATTCCTAAGATTTTTCTTGTAAATAGATCCTTGACCGTGAACCTATTTGAAAGAAAAGCCTTTATCTTATTGTGTGTATTTTTTACATATTATTTCTAGACTTTGGACTACATTGAGGACCTTGGATATATTATTCTATCATCGGTTTCATTCTTTTCATTTTTTTGCTCTACGTTTTCTTTGTGAGTTTTATTGATTCATTTTGTTTTGATTTTCTTCTCTTTTTCGAGCTTGTTTCTCAAGATTTTTTTTCTCTAGTATATAGTATCATTATTATTCTATTTTCTCACCTACTATATTGTAGATAAATTGATTGAAAATATCCCTACTGAAAATTAAATAAAAATTGGAAAATTAAGAATTACATAAAAATTTCAAAAACTAAAATTGATAAAAAAATAGTTTTCCCTTTCTTCGAAAAGAAATTAAAAATCATAGACATATTCTTTCTCTAAAAAATCTGAGTATTTGCTATTCTGCTTCCTCGAATTCAACACAGGGACACTTACCAGGTTAATAATCTGTGTAGATAAAAATAGGAGAGAATTACTTTTATTCAATTCATTTCTCTTTCTCTCTTCTGTTTTTATTGATTTTTTGTCTAATCAAATCGAAATTTGATTCTGAGCGGTACTCTACATCGACACCTTTTCTACCGCTCATGAAATTCGATTTATCGTAGGATCCGCATCTATTCAGAGAAGGCGCATATTGCATATGGAGGAGGTGTATACCTCATGAGATAATGGGTGCCCTAGACCACTGTCACATGCTTGAAGCCAGTGGACACCATTCTAGAAAGAGGACGGCATTGAAAGTACTCCAACGTGGCATTTGTTGTCCAACTTTATTCAAGGATGCATATGATTACATTAAGAAATGTACTGTTTGTCAACGAATGACCATAAACATCAGCATGAGAGATATAATTCCTCAAAAACATATTCATATTTCTGTTGTCTTCGACGCATGGAGCATTGATTTTATGAGGCAATTCTCTAATAGTCAAGGCTTTGGATACATCATGTTAGTCGCTGACTATGTAAGCATATGGGTGGAGGCAATCCCTACTCATACCGCAAACAACCATACCATATGACGCTTCTTAAAGGATAACATCATCTTGCAGTTTGAGATTCCAAGAATACTCATATCTGATGGGGGAGCCACTTCATTAACAAATACACCAATAAATTGACCAAAGAATAGGGCATTGAGCATCATGTTACAGCATTATACCACTCTCATTCTAATGGCTGGTTAAATGTTCCAATAGAGAGATCAATATCATACTGCATAAGCTTGTACGACTAAACAGAAAGAACTGGTCGCAGCAGCTTGATTCAGTTTTCTGGGCTTACAGAACAACACACAAGTCTCCTCTCGGCATGTCTCCCTATCGCCTTGTTTATGGTAAGCCATGCCACCTACCCGTGGAGTTAATTCATAAATCACTTTGAGCATTGAATATATGTAACCTTGATTCCGAGAAAGTTGACAAGAACCGAAAGTAGATCTGAACTGTTTGCTTGAATTCAAAGACTACATATATGACAATAACCTAATGTACAAAGAGAAAGTCAAGAAATGGCATGATAAGCATACCACAAGGAAAACTTTCGAACCAAGACAAAAGGTGTTGTTGTTCGATGTGAAGTTGAAAATCTTTCTGTGCAAACTAAAGAGCAAATGGACTAGAGCATTTATTGTGAAAACTGTGAGTGACAACATGAGACTATTGACATTTGAATTGTCATATCACGTATAGCCTTTTGTAGTAAGCAGATAGTTGTTGAAGCCGTATTTAGAACATGACACATTCATGTCCGTTGTCAATTTCATTGAAGTCGTACTTGAAGACGAGATTCTAGAGTCCAAAGGATCAGATACTTAAGCGCAAAATTACAAAATAAATAATGTTTGTTTTCTTATTTTCTTCTTTTCCTTTTCTAATTTCTATTGCTTCTGAAAAGGTGTTCAACTATTTGATCATTATTATACTTAGGAGGGGGTACACACCCTGAGTTGTTCATTCATTAATCCCTCATATGTCTCTTCAATTCTTGATATTATGTCTATACGTAGGGATATTTTACCCTAAGTATATGGGGAGACAGGTCGAGCCGATGATTTTGTCCATTCCACCCTTGACCCTCCCTACCTTGTATACAGTTTGCTATACATAGGATTATTTCATCTTAAGTATAGGAGGATGGTCAACTTCTCATTCGTTGATTCTTTAGTCGTTATAGTATAGATTGTTCGATACTTAGTACGATTTATGTCTTCTTCTTTTTTCTTTCTCTGATCTATGAGGGCATAGCTCAAGAAAAGTATAGGGGGTCGTATATATGTTATATATACTTTAGCCATAACTCGTACTTTTGTATTTTCAATAACATGACTAATTACTAAAATACATATAATTATTTAAAAATAAAAGCAGTAAATTGGGTTTAAAATGTTTCGTAAAATGATTTGAAAAAGGGTTGAAAATGTCCTGAAAAATCTTTTGAATAACTATTTGGAAAACTTTTGGTAAATATTTTCAAATATTTGTAAACTCTTTTGTTTGCAAAATTTCTTTTATTTGTTTAAATAAAAACTTTTGAAAATCTATTTGCAAAAGATTTGAAAAATGGTTGCAAAATCTTTTGAAAAATCTATATATACTGTTATATTTATAAGATGATTTTCATAGTTTGTAAATGTTTGCAAAATTGTTTGTCAAGATTATTTGCAAAAAACAAGTTCTCAATATATTTACAAAAATGTTTTCAAATGTTTTGAGAACCTTTTATAAACAATCACCTCAAATAAAATCCTCACAAATTGTATAAAGCTTGTATATATAAACCCTACAAATAATCACCAACATTCAACTTGTAAACTTCAAGTGTAAAATACACCCCCACCCATGTAACTATAAATGCACTCATATTTAAATAATTGTACATATTTCTTTCACTAACCTTTGTTAAAAAAATCCTTAAAATTTTGTAAAATTCATAATATAAAAACATTTGCAAAATATTTTCAAAACTTAGATAAAAATTGCATAAATATCTTTTCAAAAATCCATAAAAAGTTTAAAATATAAAATTACTTCAAAAAAATTCTCTTGCATTGTACATAACATTTGCATTTTTTGGAATGATCAAGACAATTGAACAAGTCTGGATTAAAGTTTGAAGATTGGAGCTTGGTATAGATCTTAATGCACTTAATTTTAGAGGAACCCATTAAAGACTAGAATTGGGATACTTTAGGTCATCTTGACTTAATTATTTATGTTCCACGAGAATATGTTCATGAGTCGATTCATTGTGTTTAACTATAACCCTTCATATCATCTCTAAGACTCTTAAGATAGTGGCTTGACTGGACACCTTGCACTTGACACTTACTCAACTCATAGGTATATATACCTATATTTATACTTGTAAAAAGTAACATACAAAAATTTAAGTTGTAAAAATACATAAAAATCACCATAAAATACTACATAAAATAATAAGAAATTATTTTTGACTAAAAATTAATAAAATCATTTACTATTTTAATTTGAATTTAGATAGGTTTTTATTTCTATTTTATCCCCTTCTGTCCTACGCGGACCAATGAGGCGCGGATCAGAGTTGACCTCGGTCAACTCCCCGCCCCTCATTCGTTTGCGTCTGTCAGACCTATACCCCTTGACTTCCTCAATTTTTCCACCAGATTATTCCATTCTTTCGTTTCGATTCCTTTATGACTTTTGAACCTCGATCATAACTCTTTCACGCCTGCATCATTTCTCGATCTGAGGCCCACTGAATCGAGCATGCTTGTCAATCCAAAACCTCCCTATATATTTACCCTCCCCGAATTTTGATTTGACTTTGATCCCTTTATGCCCTCGAAATCCCTGAATCGACTCGCCTTGGAGCTTGTTGGTGACAACATGAAGCTTCTTGATCCATTTGGCGTAGAGGAAGAGATGTAGGAGTGGTGACCCGAGCATCATCAGCCATCCCAAGCAGAGCTCCGATTGTCTCCCTCTTCCGTGAGGTAGATCCATGGATTTTAGGTTTTTCTAATTCCTAAAGAGTTAACTTTAGTCGATTGTAGCATCTAGCTTCTGTTCTTTTTGCATTTTATTCCGTCAAATAGTTAATCATAACTTTAGTCGATTGTAGCATTAAGTTGTAGTTCATCATAGCTTAGCTCCGGCCATCGTTCTCGTTGTACTTCATCATTCTCCAATCCACCTGTCATTGTCATTTCCTTCCCCTTCGCTCCTACTTTGCTACGATGCATGGTCTCCTATCCATCATTCACCGGAGAACCTCCGCCAGACTCCACTATGCCTCATTCCACCCTGAATCAAGCCCTTGTACCTAGTATTTTGTACATCTTGACCAACCCTAAAGGTCTCAGAGGTCAAAGACTTTTCAGGTCGATTTTGCCAAAGTTGAAGGTTCATGGAGCTTTCCACCTTCTCTGACCTCGGGTGCTCGTCAGAGGACTTCTTTCCCTTGTCTGAGCCCACCAACAGCTGCGCAAGGGTTTCGAGAAGCTTTTGTGCTTTGGAGGAGCGCCTGAGACTGTCGGAGGAAGGAGCTATGCACGATCGAAGCTCGAACACGGTCGTATTCTTCCCTGTTCTTCCAAGGGATCCACAGGTCTCAGAGGTCAAAGACCCTTTTGGGGTCAATTTCACCAAGGTTGAAGGTTGGAGTTCTCCACCTTCTCTGACCTCGAGAGCTCGCCGGAGGACTTCCTGCCCTTGTATGAGCCCACCAGCAGCTGCACAAGGCTTCCAGGAAGATTTTGCACCTTGGAGGAGCACCTGAGACCATCGGAGGAAGGAGTTGCACATGATGGAAACTTAGATACTGCTGTGTTTTTCCCTGTTCTTCCAAGGGGTCTACAACCGTTCGATCAAGGGAGTTCTCAAGATACTCCAGCCCCTGTCGGATTGTGTCACTCTCATCTGCCTGATCATCTGCCTAGATCTAATATGGACCATTCAACATCGAACCGTCATCTACCGTCTGTTGGCTCTCACATGTATAAGTGAAGAAGATATGGTCGTCCGCCAATGCCCAAGTGGGTGTATTTTGCATATTCGAGCCCTGTTATTTTTGTCTTTTATTTTTAGTCAAGAAACATCTATTTTCCATTATGATATTTAAATAAAATTTGTAATAGAACCCCTGTACTAGTTTTTCTTGTGCTTAGGTTCTTTGCCCTGTCACCTCATGTGCACATACACTTAAGGGGCGAACTTTTTGCAAGAGCCCCCTCAAGGGTTTTGTTATTATTCAGTCTAGAAACTTTTAAATTATGTGTAACGTATTTAGGAAAAAGTACATGTATGCCCAGTAACCTTTTGGATATTTCATTTATACCCTTGCCAGGGGTATTAAATTAAATATTCGTGGGAATTTTACACATAGGCCCTTATAGTTTCATTTTGTGTTCTGGGAAGCATTTTTATTCATTTTTATGTGCAATTAGATCCCAGTGGTATTGTAATTTTTATTTCTTGTATTTCCTTGATTAAAAATATCATTTTGCATAAAAAATATAGGTAATTTATTTTCAGTGCTTGATAGACTATTAACTCACATATATTTTTGCAAGACCATTTAAAATATATTCATATATTCAAAAATTCAAAAATATCATAGTTATTCCCTTTTTTCATTAGAAAATACATAAAAATTATAAAATATTTTGAAAAAAATCTAAAAAATCTATATATTACCATATTTGGTATCTACAGACCAAAAACCACTAAAAAATGCAAAAGGAAAACCAAAAAATTGCAAACCCTCTCTAACACTAAACAATCATAAAAAACTTCTCAACAAATCCAAAATTCCATTTTTTATTTCTGAAACTTACTTATATAATATATTAAATTTTAAATTTTGTTTTGGAAAATTTTAAGCTATTTTTTAAACTCCAAAATAATTTGGATATATATTATTATCCACTATTTCCCCTTTTTACTCAATTTAAAATCCAAAAAACAATAAAAAGTAGTGAGAAAAATACCAAAATAGATAAAAAAATATAAAAATGATAAAAAAATATAAAAATGATAAAAAAATATTTTAATTTTCTTGTTTTAAGTATTTATAGCCATATTTATATATGTACTAATCTACATTATATATATATATCTATATTTACTTATATTTTTGTTATTGTTATTATTAAAATACCTCATATATTTTAAAAACCCTTAAAAAATAGAAAGTACTTTTACTTAGGGTAATTTTATGATTTTTCTATATTTTAGTCAAATTTATATCCTATATATCTATTATATTATGTATTGTATTTCTATATAGTTATAAATATATATCCATTTTCCATAAATATTTAAAAAAGAAAATAAAAGTTTTTGAAATTAAAACAAAACAAAAGGTTATAAGATCCAAAAATAATTATTAAAACCCCACAAAAATCACTGTAGATACACAAAAACATTTATTGTCTCTTTTAATCAATTTGTATGGTTTATTCCTGTTGCTCCTTAATGGTTTGACCCCTACATATGCATACTATACATATTATTACGTAGTGTATAATAAATTTAGCTCACTATTATTCATTAATTGAATATGATTGTGGGTTAATTGTTGATTGCATGCTTTGATTGAGTGTTGAGTGTAGTGAGAGCGATCGACACCATGATTGACGAATCCGACTTGTCGAACACCGCAAGCCCTCCAAGACCAGACATTAGACACTTCAATTTTAGCATTCATCATGTTGTTGGTGAGTTATCAAACAACAAGATCAATGAGTCATCAACGAGAAAGAAGAGGGTTTCAACTTTCAAGCAAGTTGGGTTGAAGGGATGGATGTGGAAGCTGAACTTAATGGTGATTCATGAATCTTGTATTCATCATGCTAAAAGCCGCTAATTAAAACCCCTGCTTAATCAATCCAATAAAAATACCCTCTAATTCCTTGTTTTTATCCTGTAGTATAGTGTGTATATTTTACCCCTAATTTATTGTATTTAATATTCCTCTATTTTTCATGTATTTATTTTATCCTAAAAAACCCCTAAAAATTAGATAGGATAATTGTTTATAATTCAGTGACCATTAAAAACACTAAAAATACAAAAACATTTCAAAACCACAAAGTCGGTATTTTTATCCCTTTAAAAATACCCCCAAAAATACGTTTTGTACAAATGACCCCTTTTGGCTTTTTGATCAACATGAAAGTTGTAGATCTCGTCGAGACGAGCAACTTTCATGTTTTGACTTTTTCCTAATTCGTCCTCTAACTATTTCTTTTCTATTTTTCTTTGTATTTTTATTTGAATTTATCTGATTGGGCCACGGGGCGCTCTCTGGAGCGCCCATGTGGCCCGCCTCCCCTCTCGCCACCCGACGCCTTCCTGGGCCGTAGGATCTCCCCCTGATCGCCCTCATCTCCACCGTCCATCACCCACTTTATTAATAGCCATTGGATCTGACTCCCAGATCAAATCACGGCCGCCCACTATCGCCTAATCCTCAGCCGCCCGATCTCTCACTCATCTAACCCCTACCCATGTGCCACGTCACCCCGTCTCCATAGCCGCCCGATCCCATTTAAATCCAATGGACCACCATCCTCCACGACATCCATTTATCCCCAGCCATCAGATCTCTCTTGAGATCTAATCTCAGCCACCCATCTACGCCCAACTCCTCACCGCTCGATCTAATCTCAGATCTAATCTAAGCCTTCACACCGACGCTCCTCCTAACTGTTGGATCATATGATCCAACGGACAACCACCTTCGTCAACCTCCAGCCGACCATTCTCCCTTGTAACGCCAGCACCCCCTTCCTTTTTTGGTCGGTGCTCCAGCCGCCTCCTCCTACTCGCAACCCCCCCCCCCTCGCAGCCCTGTCCCCCGTCATCCTCGCGCAACCTCCATAACTCTCTGCCGTTACCCCATCGCCATTAAACTTCCTCTGCAAAACGCCCCTCTACCACATAACCGACCGGACTCCTCCACCTATTAAACCACCCCCTGCCACCTGAGCTGATGTCCACCATTATTGGGTCTTCACCTAGCTTCCTCCGCCCCTCCGGTGACAGCGGAGGGGTGGAATGTCGAGGCGACGATGGTGCTGGTCCGGTGTCGACTCGCGGCGCCTCTGTCGCGTATCGGTGACCTCCAGGCACCGCCGAGCACCGGCGATGATCTCTCCAGTCGTGCGACGACCACCCCGAGGCCTTATGAAGGCCTCAGCCTAGATCACTTCCTCCACCAACACCTCGCTCCGACGAGGTGCTTTTTCTTTGTTTTCTTCTAATTTTCCCTCCATGTACACTTCACTTACCCTCCATCTGACCCGCCCACCAGCTTCGCAACAATGCCTTCACCCTCACCAACCTCCTCCGACTCCATCTTCCCTTCTCCACAACCATATCCACCTTCCGCCACCTCCTCCTCGGCTCCACCGGAGAAGGAGCCCCTGGTCCCCCACTCCGACCACCTCGCAGGGAGCCATTCCACTCACTACACGTGCACGAGCTTTGGGTATCTTCTAACACATGCAGGAGCCCTCAATGACCGGAGCTCGCGCCACCCCGCCGATCGCTAATTTCTCCTCCGACGACCATGCTCCTTCTCGCCACTCCAGATGTCGCCAGAGCTCCGCATGGTCTCCACGAACCTCTCCAGGAGATTACACACCTTCCTCGACCTTCAGAAGGCCTCGTGAGGCGAGGCGGAGCAATCAGCAGCTTGCCGGAGCCCCGCCTTCTCCGGTGGGCTGCGGAGGAAGATGGTGCTACAGGTGTCGTCCGATCATCTGGATCAGACAGCTCAGATGATCATTTGATGAACGTCAAATTCGCCTCATTAAAAGTGATGAATTAGTCGTAGTATAGGAGGCAAATTCGATTCAGCAAAAACCACGAACTTTGAATGTCGTGGAATATTTATACTTGGCAAGTCTACCAAGGTCGAACGCATGGACACGGCTTCCTAATATGTTTATCTAACTTCGATTCATGAAGGTACAATGTGAATTAATTCCAATTTCCGATCCATATGAAGATTTGTGCAATTTACAAAGCAATGCTAAGATGGATGCATTTTTTTATTTATTTTTATGCAATTTAAAATGATGCATGAGCGAGTATGCAAGAGAATATGTATGCTGAATAAAGCCTACAATTATACCCTAAAAATGCGAGCAACAAAATAGAAATTGAAGTCAGAGTCAATTTAATCCATCATTGAAAACGATCCGCCAATCATAGCAAGTATGAGTAGAACAGGGTCTCAATTACCACATAAAAATTCACTTTAATTAAAATAGGAGCAAATGAGACAATTAAGCATGCTAAAATGTAGAGGACAAAACAAGGATCAAAACGACACTAAAATCATGCAATTTGGACTTACGATACTCAAGTTATGCTAAAAATAGTGCGGGGGCATAATTGTAATAAAAATGCAATAAAAATAAAGGATAATTATTGCATTTAGGTCTCTGGAGGGACCTAAATGCAATTAATGGAAACTGCCTAGGCCTTTGTGCAATTTTTCCGTGCGCGCGGGGGCCTTTTTGTAATTTCCAAAACGTCAAAGGGCTTCCCTGTAAAATACCCAGGCACGCACGTGAGGCACGTGCCTGGGGACCAAAATGCAATTTCATAAAACTTCTGGGTCTGTCCTGCAATTTACCCAGGCCCTCACGCGGGGGACACGTGAGGCGCCTAGGCTCAGGAAGAGGCTCTGGCTCGGGGGCACGTGGCGATGTCTGGAGGTTCGGCAGGAGGTTCGGATGACCCGAGCCTGTAGGTTGGGCTGGAGGCTCGGGTCAGCCACGTGTCATCATCTGAGCCGTCCGATCCGGATGATCGGACGACACCTGTAGCACCATCTTTCTCCGCAGCCCACCGGAGAAGGCGGGGCTCCGGCACGCTGCTGATCGCTCCGCCTCACCTCGCGAGGCCTTCTGAAGGCCGAGGAAGGTGTGTAATCTCCTGGCGAGGTTCGTGGAGACCATGCGGAGCTCCGGCGACATCTGGAGTGGTGAGAAGGAGCATGGTCGTCGGAGGAGAAATTAGCGATCGGCGGGGTGGCGCGAGCTCCGGTCATTGAGGGCTCCTGCATGTGTTAGAAGATACCCAAAGCTCGTGCGCGTGTAGTGAGTGGAATGGGGTCCCTGCAAGGTGGTCGGAGTGGGGGACCAGGGGCTCCTTCTCCAGCGGAGCCGAGGAGGAGGTGGCGGAAGGTGGATATGGTTGTAGAGAAGGGAAGATGGAGTCGGAGGAGGTTGGCGAGGGTGACGGCGTTGTTGCGAAGCTGGTGGGCGGGTCATATGGAGGGTAAGCGAAGTGTAGATGGAGGGAAAATTAGAAGAAAACAAAGAAAAAGCACCTCGCCGGAGCGAGGTGTTGGTGGAGGTTGTGATCTAGGCTGAGGCCTTCATAGGACCTCAGGGTGGTCGTCGCACGACAGGGGCGATCATCGCCGGTGCTCGGCGGTGCCCGGAGGTCACCGATACGCGGAGGAGGCGCCGCAGGTCGACACCGGACCAACACCATCGCCGCCTCGACATTCCGCCCCTCCGCTGTCACCGGAGGGGCGGAGGAAGCTAGGTGAAGATCCAATAATGGTGGACATCGGCTCAAGTGGCAGGGGGTGGTTTAATAGGCGGAGGAGTCCGGTCGGTTATGTGGTAGGGGGGCGTTTTGCAGAGGAAGTTTAATGGCGATGGGGTAACGACAGAGAGTTATGGAGGTTGCACGAGGATGACGGGGGACAGGGCTGCGAGGGGGGGGGGGGTTACGAGTAGGAGGAGGCGGTTGGAGCGCCAGCCAAAAAAGGAAGGGGGTGCAGGCATTACGAGGGAGAATGGTTGACTGGAGGTTGATGATGGTGGTGGTCCGTTGGATCGTATGATCCAACGGTCAGGAGGAGCGCCGGTGTGGAAGGCTTAGATTAGATCTGAGATTAGATCGAGCAGTGAGGACTTGGGCGTGGATGGGTGGCTGAGATTAGATCTCAGGAGAGATCTGACGGCTGGGGATAAATGGATGTCATGGAGGATGGTGGTCCGTTGGATTTAAATGGGATCGGGCGGCTATGGAGACGGGGTGACGTGGCACATGGGTAGGCATTAGATGAGTGAGAGATCGGACGATTGAGGATTAGACGATAGTGGGCAGCTGTGATTTGATATGGGAGTCAGATCCAATGGCTGGTAATAAAGCGGGTGATGGACGGTGGAGATGAAGGCGATCAGGGGGAGATCCGACGACCCAGGAAGGCGTCGGGTGGTGAGAGGGGAGGCGGGCAACGTGGTCGCTCCAGAGAGCGCCACATGGCCCAATCAGATAAATTCAAATAGAAATACAAAGAAAAATAGAAAAGAAATAGTTAGAGGCCGAATTAGGAAAAAGTCAAAACATGAAAGTTGCTCGTCTCAACGAGATCTACAATTTCATGTTGGTCAAAAAGCCAAAAGAAGTCATTTGTACAAAACGTATTTTTGGGGGTATTTTTAAAGGGATAAAAATACCGACTTTGTGGTTTTGAAATGTTTTTGTATTTTTTAGTGTTTTTAATGGTCAGTGAATTATAAACAATTATCCTATCTAATTTTATGGGTTTTTTAGGATAAAATAAATACAAGAAAAATAGAGGAATATTAAATACAATAAATTAGGGTAAAATATACACACTATACTACAGGATAAAAACATGGAATTAGAGGGTATTTTTATTGGATTGATTAAGCAGGGGTTTTAATTAGCGGCTTTTAGCATGATGAATACGAGATTCATCATACCCCTATACTTAAACCATGCTCGTCCTCAAGCATCTAGAGAATGAAGGAGTCGGATTAATTCGTGACAGTGCACGTGAAAAAAATCAAGGCTCAATCTTTCGAAGACCCTTAATTTAAGAGATCCTAAAATTCCGAGTTTATCCAAGCCTTAGTCAGAAGGAATCCAACTTCTCCGATTATCAGACTCTCTTTTTGTACATAGAATGTAAGGATATGACATTTAGTGTACTGCATTTTATGAGAGTCGAGTCGATGCATCACTCAAAGTTCCGGTCCCAAAGACTCTCCTCTAGACCTAATCCTCTATACTAGGGAATAAGTCCATTCTTGCTTCAGTCAACCGCCTTATTAGTTTGTCAGACTTTAAATGTTGATGGACGGCCAAGTGATGGAGGTAATGGGATTGTGTCTATTTTTCTCACCCTCACATTGGAACAAGAGGCCTCGCGAGTGCCTTTTTACTCAACACATATAAATTTTTAGATTGTTGACCAATGTGTCCATCAAGAGAGTTGGAGTCGTCTGCACTTGTTTTCTGGGAATACACCGGGGTGTGTCTCTTTTGAGTATTTAAGATACCTTCGACACCCAGACTTGTAGCATTTACGATGCAGAGCCCTTTTTTGGTGTCAGCCCGACTCCTGGTCCTAATTAGCGCTTGATCCAAGTGGACACTTTGAAAATGTTTGGGAGCGCTCGCCATTGGTGGAAGCTCATTTATAATTTGACTTGGATGATAAAGCTTTTTCTTTGACATTTCATTGCTTTTGTTGTCTAGCTCCACTGCTTTTACCAAAATTTGGCGTACACTGATCAACAATATTCATTTAAGTTTCATCACACCCTGACACTTTTAGGTAAATATCAAAGAGATAGCATATGAATCTTGTTCACATACTGGCTAGGGTTTTGCTGACACTCAAGTTTTCTGAAGCCTTCCTTAACTTTATCCCATCATCGAATATCATTAGATCAGATCTAAACTCAAATCCCTGGTCCTAGTTCCTCAAGTGATATCTCAACTCAACTCATCAATCATGCAGTTGTGTAAGTGACTGTGCTGATCATATTTTCTTGAAGGTAGAGATGAAGAGTGCAATATAGCACTCAAATCTTTTAAACTAGGGAAGTGTGGATATTTAAGTCTTAAAAACCCTAATGGCTAAGGCATGTTAACTCAGACTCTCAAGATCACAGAAATCCAGTGTCCTCAAAATCCTCAAGACTTGAGTGAGTGTGAATGTGTCAGGAATACACCAACTCCTTAGGTTAGTGATTTTTAGTGTGATTTTTATCTTTTGCAGATTTTTATGGATTTTAATAAAATTTTTTATTCCTCGGAGAGACAATGACTGGCCTAGGCTCAAATAAAAGCATCCACTCTCAACCAGTATGGATGTAAGTACGGGCCGAGACCCATGTTACTTGAGGACGGGGCCAAATGCGATGTCCTCTAAACCACCCACTCTGCTAAGGGGGACCGAGGTTCCCTCACTGAAAATGTCTACTAAGCGTAGTAGTCTGAGTCAAATTCAAAGAAAGATTTTTAATTTTTCAATTTTTTTATACAGGAATATTTACAAAAAAATAATCCCTCAATTTTTAATTAACAATTTTTACACGGTTTTTACTCAGTTCACAAGTTTACCAAAACCCAGCCCGAAAATAAAATTTAAAACGTTTTAAAAATACGAGCTAAGGCTAAAGTAAATATACAATAATATACGGTATACCCCCCTATACTTAAATTTTGCTATGTCCTCATAGCACATGTGTCATGAAGCCAAGGCTCGGTTCAAATATAGGGTGATATAACGGAACTGAGGATGAAGGTCCCCCTATACTTAGGCCAAGATCGGCCTACGTACAAGAAGACAGAACGAGGGAGGGATACGCAGGCAGGTCCCCCCTATACTTAGGCTACAAATAGCCTAAGTAAGTTCTGGATTAGGGGGGGTTCTATGATACAAGGGTGAGGGGGAGGGGGTTCGTGAAATATACACAAGAGAGAGATAGAGATAGAGATAGAGAGAGAGAGAGTGAAATATACAGGGGAATGGTGGGAGTGAGTGTGTATGTGCAAGTGTAGGTGTGTGTGTGGGGGGGGGCGTAGATCATCAAGTGATCTACTCTCTTTTGCTTTTTTTCCTTTTTTTTCTTTTTTTTACAACATGCAAAACTGGAAATAAATATGCAGATGCAAGTTTTTTTTACAATATGCAATGCAATCTGACTGATAAAAATCCTCAAATTCCTTCACAATGTCTTTTGTGGCCTCTTCAGCGGAAGCTCCCGACTTCACACCTCCATGAGGATCAAGCGTCCTCAATCATCATGGACCCTGCCACAAAAGAAAAACGTTAGAATACTTGGAGAAATTAAATCAGCAGAAATGATGCAAAAAATGATGCATGAAATGATGACCTAAAAAATATTGAAATTATTCAACAAATTAAATCAAAATTCAATAATTAAGTAAAGTCGTGTCCCCGACAACGACGCCATTTGATGAACGTCAAATTCGCCCCATTAAAAGTGATGAATTAGTCGTAGTATAGGAGGCGAATTCAGTTCAGCAAAAACCACGAACTTTGAATGTCGTGGAATATTTATACTTGTCAAGTCTACCAAGGTCGAACACAGGGACACGACTACCTAATATGTTTATCGAACTTCGATTCATGAAGGTACAATGTGAATTAATTCCAATTTTAGATCCATATGAAGAATTGTGCAATTTACAAAGCGATGCTAAGATGGATGCATTTTTTTATTTATTTTTATGCAATTTAAAATGATGCATGAGAATATGTATGCTAAATAAAGCCTACAATTATACCCTAAAAATGCGAGCAACAAAATAGAAATTGAAGTCAGAGTCAATTTAATCCATCATTGAAAACGGTCATCCAATCATAGCAAGCATGAGTACAACCGGGTCTCAATTACCACATAAAAATTCACTTTAATTAAAACATGAGCAAATGAGATAATTAAGCATGCTAAAATGTAGAGGACAAAACAAGGATCAAAATGACACTAAAATCATGCAATTTGGACTTACGATGCTCAAGTTATGCTAAAAATAGTGCAGGGGCATAATTGTAATGAAAATGCAATAAAAATAAAGGATAAATATTGCATTTAGGTCCTTGGAGAGACCTAAATGCAATTAATGGAAACTGCCTGGGCCTTTGTGCAATTTTCCATGCACGCGAGGACCTTTTTGTAATTTCCAAAACGTCAAAAGGCTTCCCTGTAAAATACCCAGGCACGCACATGAGGTACATGCCTGGGGACCAAAATGCAATTTCATAAAACTTTTGGGTCTGTCCTGCAATTTACCCAGGCCCTCACGTGGGGGGCACGTGAGGAGCCCAGGCTCGGGAAGAGGTTCTGGCTCGGGGGCACGTGGCGATGTCTTGAGGTTCAGCAGAAGGCCAGATGACCCAAGCCTGTACGTTGGGCTGGAGGCTCGGGTCAGCCACGTGTCATCATCTGAGCCGTCCGATCCGGATGATCGGACGGCACCTGTAGCACCATCTTCCTCTGCAGCCCATCGGAGAAGGCGGGGCTCCGGCTAGCTGCTGATCGCTCCGCCTCACCTCGCGAGGCCTTCTGAAGGTCGAGGAAGGTGTGTAATCTTCTGACGAGGTTCGTGGAGACCATGCGGAGCTCCGACGACATCTGGAGTGGCGAGAAGGAGCATGGTCGTCGGAGGAGAAATTAGCGATCGGCGGGGTGGCGCGAGCTCCGGTCATTGAGGGCTCCTGCATGTGTTAGAAGATACCCAAAGCTCGTGCGCGTGTAGTGAGTGGAATGGGGTCCCTGCGAGGTGGTCGGAGTGGGGGACCAGAGGCTCCTTCTCCGGCGGAGCCGAGGAGGAGGTGGCGGAAGGTGGATATGGTTGTGGAGAAGGGAAGATGGAGTCGAAGGAGGTTGGAGAGGGTGACGGCATTGTTGCGAAGCTGGTGGGAGGGTCAGATGGAGGGTAAGTGAAGTGTAGATGGAGGGAAAATCAGAAGAAAACAAAGAAAAAGCACCTCCCCGGAGCGAGGTGTTGGTGGAGGCTGTGATCTAGGCTGAGGCCTTCATAGGACCTCGGGGTGGTCGTCGCACGACGGGGGCGATCATCCCCAGTGCTCGGCGGTGCCCGGAGGTCACCGATACACGGTGAAGGCACCGCGGGTCGACACCGGACCAGCACCATCGTCACCTCGACATTCCGCCCCTCCTCTGTCATCGAAGGGGCGGAGGAAGCTAGGTGAAGACCCAATAATGGTGGACATCGGCTCAGGTGGCAGGGGGTGGTTTAATAGGCGGAGGAGTCCGGTCGGTTATGTGGTAGAGGGGTGTTTTGGAGAGGAAGTTTAATGGCGATGGGGTAACGGCAGAGAGTTATGGAGGTTGCGCGAGGATGACGGGGGACAGGGCTGCGAGGGGGGGGGGGGGGTTACGAGTAGGAGGAGGCGGCTGGAGCACCGACCAAAAAAGGAAGGGGGTGCAAGCGTTACGAGGGAGAATGGTTGGCTGGAGGTTGACGATGGTGGTGGTCCATTGGATCGTATGATCCAACGGTCAGGAGGAGCGCCGGTGTGGAAGGCTTAGATTAGATCTGAGATTAGATCGAGTGGTGGGGAGTTGGGCGTAGATGGGTGGCTGAGATTAGATCTCAGGAGAGATCTGACGGCTGGGGATAAATGGATGTCGTGGAGGATGGTGGTCCGTTGGATTTAAATGGGATCGGGCGGGTATGGAGATGGGGTGACGTGGCACATGGGTAGGCGTTAGATGAGTGAGAGATCGGACGGCTGAGGATTAGGCGATAGTGGGCGGCCGTGATTTGATCTGGGAGTTAGATCCAATGGCTGGTAATAAAGCGGGTGATGGACGGTGGAGATGAGGGCGATCAGGGGGAGATCCGACGGCCCGGGAAGGCGCTGGGTGGTGAGAGGGGAGGCGGGCCACGTGGGCGCTCTAGAGAGCGCCACGTGGCCCAATCAGATAAATTCAAATAAAAATACAAAGAAAAATAGAAAAGAAATAGTTAGAGGTCGAATTAGGAAAAATTCAAAACATGAAAGTTGCTCGTCTTGACGAGATCTACAACTTTCATGTTGGTCAAAGAGCCAAAAGAGATCATTTGTACAAAACGTATTTTTGGGGGTATTTTTAAAGGGATAAAAATACCGACTTTGTGATTTTGAAGTGTTTTTGTATTTTTTAGTGTTTTTAATGGTCAGTGAATTATAAACAATTATCCTATCTAATTTTTAGGGGTTTTTTAGGATAAAATAAATACAAGAAAAATAGAGGAATATTAAATACAATAAATTAGGGGTATAATATACACACTATACTACAGGATAAAAACAAGGAATTAGAGGGTATTTTTATTGTATTGATTAAGCAGGGGTTTTAATTAGTGGCTTTTACTATGATGAATACGAGATTCATCAGTGATGTGTACCGCAAATAGGAAATTAATCAAATAAAAATGCAATAAATATTATTTAATAAATAATAAATAGTGTTACATCAAAAAACTTATAAAATGAAACTTTTTTAAACTTCAACCTCTACACCTTTTTAAAAGACTAGAGTCTATAAACAAAGTTAACAGTATTATATAAATCCATTATGCCTATAAAATTAAATACAGTAAATTATATTTTATGGATTTATATATAAGTTATTCTTTTTTAAATATTAATTTACTTTATATCTCATTTTTTTGAAAATAAATAATATTACCTTAACCTATATAAATTAGAAAATATAATACATATGTGCATCTATCCCATAAACTTAGGTATCTTAATTATCAAATTTATTTTTGGGTAATTAAGGGTCTTATTTTCCAAACGTAATAAAGAGGGATCTGATATTATTATTTTAGTTTTAAGTACATGCTGACTTAAGTTTGCACAACCTTTTATGTCGATGTTAAACTCTAATGTTGAAAATATAGGGTTCTTTTGTATATTGTTTTGTTGGTTTTAAGTCATGTAGAATTAAGCTTCCACACCCCATATGTCGATGTTAAACTCTAACGTTGAAAATACATGGCTCTTTTGTTACATTTGAAAAATGTGGTCCCTGATTGAGAATCAATGCATAGTTGAAGTCTTTTTTTGTAATTTATCCCATTATGTATACAGTTGGACAATCAAATATTTATGTGAATACTTATATCAGATTAGATTGAACCACAACCTTGACTCAATTAGATTGGACTCGGGCAATATTGGAACATCATTTTCATTTACGTCGTTATCCAAATAAACACGTCTTGTTTATTCTCCTTTCCATTCCACGTGTTATTTTCCTGATAACCTATCCAAACAGTCATTGTTTGTATTCCTATGTTTGGTTGAATGCAAGTAAATTTTTTAAAAAATGGTAAAGCACAAAAAGTCCTTGACCATGTGTAGTATCTTAGTTACATGCCTCAATAAAGATGGACTTCAACTTTCAACTTTAGGATTTAGCGTCTACATAAATGGGTCATGGAAGTGTAGGTAGGCTTGTATTACAGATTAGGCTCTTTTTGTTACATTTGAAAAATAAGGCCCTCAACTAAGAATTAATGCATAGTTGAGATTTTTTTGTAATTTATCCTTTATGTTCTCATGTTTTATTTTGTCACATGTTTTATTTATGAAATACACCACCATAAAATCAATTATAAATTGGAAGTATATTATAAGAATTTAAATACCATTATAAATAATCAATGAAAACTAAAAAAAATAAGTGTGTATAATTCAATTATATCTCATAACACATTTTTTTGGTTGATACAATATTCTTAAGCTCAAAGTAATTTTTAATATTTAGGATACTTCTCAAGAACTTTGAGGTGAGTAGACCTACTTTGAGTTAGATATGAGTCACGAAACACATGTATGATCCTAATTATGATTTGGGATTTTTATATACATATACATAATAAATTTGTGATTGTGATATTAATTAATATTTTTATTTGTATTTTTTATGCAATTACATAAAAGTAGGTTAACAGAAGTTAGAATAAATTTTGTATAGTTATTGGAAGTTTTCTTTATGTATACTATCGTTGTTTAACTGGTCTAAATAGCCAAACTAATGCCTTTGCCTCTTGTTATTTTTGTGGTACTTTTTATAAATCAATATTTAGTATATAACGGAATGTAAAGATGAATTTTGTTCAATTTCAAGGTTCTATAAACAATTATTAGTACATGAAGTTGCCAAATAAAAGAACTAAACTTTATATTTTCCCTAATTTGATCCATGGTTATTTTTAGTAGAACTTTATAATTCTATATACATTACTGTCTTCACAATGAAAATTGGCATCGTTCGATGGCAAAGAAATGCATGTTACCATAGTTTAGTTCTTGAAATCTGTGAGTTATAGGTAGAATCTCATCTAGTTGCACACTACAAGAAAAATGAGTCGTGGCCACGGAATGTGGCTACGGAAACTTGTGGCCACGATAATTCTGTGGCCACTAGTTTTTCGTAGCCACAGTCCGTGGCCAAAGTCTTCATATAAGAGTTGTGGCCACGATAAGTTTTGTGACCACTTGTAGTGGCCACGGCATATTCGTGGCTAGAAAACTCTCACGACGAGACTTGTAGCTACGGCTACTGGCCACGATGTGTCGTGGCCAGAGCCCAATTCCGTGGCCACAAATTCCATATCCGTCGCTATAGTTCTATAGCTATAACTTGTTTTCCTTGTAGTGCTGTTGTCTTCTAGGTACTTCTCATTGATTGCAAGGAATATCGCGGATCAATGTCGATTTCATACATGAAGGGTTTTACATCGTAGGTTACAGTTACCAAATATTATTTTTTGCACGAGCCATGAGATGTTAATAATGATCTTAGTTTTCTCTTGAAGATCAATTTCTCCAGATGTTAAGTATATTAGGGATGCAAACGGAAGGATACAGATACGATAGGTGTTATCATATGCTTATCTTTTAAAAAATATGGATATGGATACGAAAACAGATATCATATGTATATCAAAAATAAGAAACCACATCCATAAATATGGATACAGATACAGAATTAGCTAATCATGATTCGGATACAAATATTTAAGAAACTGATATGTATTATCCTATGTATAATAAGTGTCTTTTTAATTCTTGTAATCATAAAGATGATATTACAAAGTTGTAATTAGTGGATGGCTAAACCTAAATTACATAAACTTAAAATGCAACATAATAAAAAAGAAAATAAATTGAAATATTGTGTGATATAAATTGAAATAAATTGAAATATTGCCTTCACAAGTAACATTTGGCAATATGCATCATCAAAGCTATACTCTAAGTGTTTACTCCCATCATCCTTAACATCGATTGTATCAGTTGTTATCGAAGCTCAAACTTAGGCTTAGACGAGCAATTCTTCACATGATTATTTAGATGGGATGTGCTTATGCTAGATGTATGCAGAAGTTCTTTACCACAAGCCTTACATTTTGCAGGTACTATATCAACCATAACCTAACTTCCTTCAACTATTTGTTTGATTTTCTTGTAAATTATGTCAAAACTTATCCAACAAGATGAGATGAGTTTCTTGTGCTTTTTGCTTTTGGCTCCATTATCTCAACATCATTTTGTTTGGACCACAACTCATAATGAAAGCCTATGAAAAAGAACGAACATTCCTTTAGATTCCTACAGTTATTTTAAATAAATTATACAAACCCTAAGAAAAAGTGACAATGTTTGACAAAGTCTTAAGTAAATGACAATATTTGACAACCGATTGGGATGGAATGGGTTGAAAATTGAAATGGGATGAAGTAATATATGTCAATCTACGCAAGGATTGAAATAGATAAGAAAGACTTACATAGTGCAACTGTGAGGGCACGGGTAGGTGGTTGAGTGGTTGCTGTAGTTTTTTTATGGGTCAATCTACATGAGGGATAGAAATTGAAAAGTTGAAAACTTGAAATAGATAAGAAAGACTTACGGGAGTGCACGAGTTGGTGGTTAGCTAGTTGTTGTAGTTGAAGATCATTTCTATAGCTCATGAGACGTGTCGTTGGTGGCTACTTCTCTTGTCGTAGTGCAAAACAAAATTCTTGAAGATCACAAATATGAAGGAAGTGGATTCCAACATCCAAGAGGTGCCTTCATACATGCCATTTAATATTTCAATAAAAATACAAGTAATATTATTTTAATATAAATGGAATTGGTCCAATGGGTGCCGCCGTTAATTATTGAATACTGATGCATTTTTTAACTTTTTTTGGGAAAATTTACATAAATTTCCATCAGCCATTAGAAGTTTTATATTAACGAGTATAGTATAGACACATATATGTCACATAATTAGTGACTCAATGATACGGATATTCTTATCCGTGAAATATATATATCTGTATCTATATATGTTTCTGTATCCTTTAAAAATATTATATGATATATGTATCCGTATCTGTATCCACAAAAATTTTAAAATTGATATCGTTATCTGTATTCTTATCCGTCAAAACTCAAAAATAGATATTATTATCCATTTATAAATGGATACAATAGTGGATAGATATATAAATATACCCACATCCGGTTGCATCCCCAGTACATATCCATGGAGTTCTCGAGCTCCTCCTTTGTGAAGAAGAAACTCACCTCTATCGATTTGGATGATTGTTGACCTTATTATTTATGATGATGAGAGTTATATTAAAGCATGATGATGATGATGATACACCTCTATGAAGGTCGAATTTGATGAAAAATGCACTTTCGATTCTAAGTTAATAAGCGAGTTCATTCGAACCCAAACAAATAATCATCTAATCTAGTCAACTTATAAGTGGGTTCACCTGGAATATGATGCCTTTCTTGCTAGTCCATCTCAAGGATGAGATCAAAGTCATCCATTTCAATAAGCAGTAGGGAAACAAGTAGTTGGTGTCCTGCTATCTGTACTAAATAACTATCTAAGATTTCTAGGATTATAAATAATTGTCCTCCTAATCCATTGATCAGATAGGATCGGTGTACTTCTATTGATGTCTTATCTAAAGTGGGTACCAACCATCAAGCAATAAATAAATGTGAAGCATCAGAATCAAACAAGACATGTACTGAAAAGTCATGGATAATAACGGTACCACGTATGACCATTCCTGAATTATAGGTTTGTTCTTCAGTGATTGCATTGAGCTGACCATTAGGAATAGGCAAGTTAGAGCCTGTAACACTTTGTGGCAGTTGCTGCGTAGGAGAGGGTCATTGTGAGCCATGACCTATGCCTTGTTTCCTCTACGTTTTGCTCCATTGCTTGGGATGGAAGTTATACTATTAATTGGGGTCGGTTTAAACTCTAAACCTCTCAATTGTGGACAGTCTTTTCTAAAGTGACCTTCATGATGACAATAATAACACACATGTGTTCTTATCTGAGTTAAAAACCCAACCACAGAGGTACGAGCTCCTGTTGTTGAGTCGCGAGGGTATAGTGGAGGTCTAGAGAAACCCCCTCTTCCTAATAATTCTTCTCCCAAGGTCTGTGGCAAGCTTATATGGGAATCAATTGGATCATAGCGGTGGTCTCTGCGGTTATAATTTTCCTTGTATTTGGATGGTCCACCGATAAAATGAAAGCTTCTTCTTTGATTATTTTCATCCATCTCCATCTAAATATAAGAGGTAATGTTCATTGCTTCATCTATAGTGGTGGCTCGAAAACCTGCAAGCTTCTCTCGAAGATCTCTCCGAAGCTCGCTAACAAATTTGGTAAGACATTTTTGTGGTGAAGCTTCTAGAGCTGGGGAGTAACATAGTAGCTCGATAAAGTGGATATGATAATCTCGTACGGTCATAGAACCCTGAGTCAAAGAAGCCAATTCTGTACTCTTTAACTCTTCCAAATGGAAGGGACAAAGTGAGCTCGAAACCTTTCTTCAAAGATATCCCATGGAACGTAATCTACTAATTTCTTGAAAATTGCTCTCCATCATCATCTTGTATAGTCTGCTAGGGAGTAGTCAGCCAAGTGCACCCAAGCGTCTGCTGACGCATGTATTATTCTCAACATTCCACTGACATCATCAAATTATAATTCTGCCTCAGCGGGTGTCTGTGTACCTTTGGATCAAGGAATCTTTCCCTTTCGGTAATTGTCTAGTAGTTTTTGATGTCTAAGAAGAGCCTTCTCCATTGCTCCTTCTGCTAGGGAAGGAGCATACTCAGTGGAAGGATCGTAACTAGATACTTCCTCGAAAAGGTGGATAGAGCCTTCAATCCTAGCATCCACATGTATGGATGATTCGGGTCTCTCAGCTTGTGCATTGAACCTCTCCTATAATGTGTGTTACCTTTGCCCCATCTCTTGGAGCGTTGCCATCATAGCCTCTAATTTCCTAGACATATCTTGGTCTGCCATGATCATGGGATGAATTAAGGCTAAAGGTTAAGTCTTATATGGTTTATCATGATGTACATAAGGGACAACGATTTGTGAACGATATTGCGGTCAATTATTAAGACTAAAGGATCTTAATATACCTTTAGTTTCTGAATTCCGCTCTTAGTTGTCAACTACTGAATAACTTACTGGAGTAATTGTGCTCTGATACTAAATTGTCACGACCTCAATTTTGGGTCGTCGAATCCTCTAATATCATGATATGGCTACTCAGTAATAATTTATTTATCTATCACAAGTAACATTCATAAAAAAACTGAGTATTAATAAGGAAGTATCTCAACACTTTTCCATTCACAAAATAATGTTTACATGATATAATGTCCCACTATAACCATTTACATGTACTTCAGCTAGAAAAGAAATGCACAAAAAGATTACCAACTACCTTATAGACTAATGCTATTGTGGTTGACTAGATGGCTATTGTCCCTGGAATGACTCTTTAATGCATGTTGGGTTTTCAGAAAATATAGGAAAAAGATGAACCAATGCTCAATAATGAAAAAAAGAAACATAAACCGAGAATGATATTTGAAAGGTTCAACAAACCAAATATATACAATTATTTCCTTTATTCTAATTTTCTATTTTAGTTCATATCTATTCTAATCCACATCAAGGATTGGTACTCTCTCCATGGACTTCGAAGATGTGGACACACCATGATTGGAGATTGCATTGATCCGATGAGCTTATGCCGTCGCATGTTGCTCAACAAATCCACCAGTACTACCCTGATAATTTCTATTTTTTATTATCAAGGATTCCAAACCTTAGCCTGACAATTAAAGTAGCGCACCATCATCAAGGACTCAGTAGCTAAAAACATAGGCTAACCTTTAATTACATAAACTAGTGACTTTAAATACATGTTGTCATTTCCCAACCGCTACCGAACCATCCGTGCCTCCACATGACATGACTCCATCTTCAGTCAGTTAATCTACCTAATGGCAGCCAAGTACCACACGTTGCAAATAATTCATTTGGTACGCTTAACATATCCGAGCAACCGTATACCACCAAGTTTGACATGTCAATACGGATGTTCTTCTAACAAACTTACATGTTGCATTCCCGACCTATAGTTCTACTCACAGTCATTCTTAATGTAACACACGATCCTTTTCAGGATCCAAATAAATACACATCAATTTACGTGATGTAATTCTTCCGTTAAGCCTTCAATTTACATATTCATCAACATTGAGTATAGACTCACACACACATATTAATTCATATTTATATATACTTATGCTTATTTTAACTCCCAAACCCAAACGTTCCAAACTACTGCATCAATACGACGGCTAGACAATATTTTAGTGGGAATCACAAAGAATTTTTCCATATTTTATCAAAAATAGTCAAATTAAGGTTCTTAATAGAGAAGAACATAAAATCAGTAAATTCAATGATCTCGTATGAAAATCCAACTGTAAAAGAAAGGATTTCATTACCAAATCGAGCTCTCTCTCACATATGCAGTGCTTTATCGTGAATCGTTTTCAGAAATAGTGATTTACAGCTCCTGAAATGATCAAGTTTCACTTTCGTATCAAGAACACTAAGAACATGCCAAGAACGAACGAAAAATGTGAAGAATGAATTAAGAACGCGAAGAATATATTTTCTCTATAATTTCAACAGAACTTCCTGTTATAAGAGGTAATATTTATAGGAAAATTTTGACAGAATTTCCCCTTATATCTGGACACATTTCTATGAAAATTTCGGTGGAATTTTGCCTTATATTGGAACATAGTTCAAAAGAAGAAAATGAAAGGGTTTCCTCTATAAAATCACCGAGAGGAAAACAACAATGAAATCAAAGAATATAATTGATTTGCTAGCAATGGAGAATTGATTGGCACCATTCGACTTACATGAGTGAAATATGTGACGAATCACATGGTTCACTGACGTACATAACCGCCCGCATCTAAGTAGGGTGCGATACATATTTCTCCACCAAACAATTATAAAAGAGAAATTGAGAGAATATGATAAAATCGTAAGTGACGGAGAATCGGTAGACACCACACGTCTTAGATGAGTGAAGCGTGTGACGAATCACATGGTTTACAGATGTTCCTAGCCGCCTGCACCTAAGTAGGGTGTTCCACAGATTCATCCCCGAACCATAATAGAAAATGAATTGGAAAGAAAGATGAATCGAAAATCAAGCTGGAAAAAGAAGATGAATCGAAAACCTAGCTCAAGTTATAGCTTACTTACGAAGCCAACTAGGAGAGGATCATTTCGTCCTCCTCATCATCCAGGCAGTGCTTCGCTGGCGTTCCTTCCCCCTCCCTCCCTTCCTACTGACCTCTCGACTTTATCCCTTGAGGTAGTGGTGGTAGTGGAAATCGTAGAGAATGAATGGGTAGGGGGGCTATTTATAGGCTATAGAAAATCAGTAACCATTGTTAATAAACTTTGTTTTAACCCTAAACTACGATTAGCAATCCATGATTTTGGCCAAGTTTTATCCGAAACTTAGGGCTTAAATTAGAATCTTGCAGAAACTTCTAGATTCATTAAGATACATAATTAGCAATAACCATGATTAACTTTCATTAATCATGATTTAACCCTCAATCATTATTATCTTTTGTTTCCTTTTGATCGGTGTTCGCTAATTATTATTAGCGACTCAATTGATCATTAGTTTTTTGATCACGTTTAATTAGTCTTGATGACAATTATTAAGAGTTAATGACATCTTAAGCCTCCTTACTTCTCTTTCTTTCGAAACCATAACAATTCAGAACGAAGTCTGATTCACACAAAAAAAAACTTTGGTTTCCTCTTGATGAGCTATTATCGTGAAGAACCACAAGTCGGTCACCGATCCTCAATCCAAGAGTCCGGTCTTGGCTCACCCCTCCTCTTCTCGACACATCGAGTTCAGGAGTAGCGCTTGACAGTGTGGGCTCGCGGCACGTAGGCTCGAAGATGATGAGGTGACTGTTTAAATATTTGACTAAGTTCAAACGAGTCTATAGGTACATGCAAATATATTAGGTGTTTGGCCTTAATATATCGCAAGCAATCTTAAAACTAAGGGCTCAATCACACGAAGTAAGGAAAATAAAACCGGAAAACAAAAATGAAAAAGGCGGTGAAAACCATAAACACCATGACGAGCCCCCAAGTGAACAAACACTTGGAAATTAGGCTCAAGAGTCCAAAGTCCGAGTACCTGTATTATTACAATAAAGGAGTCTCTCTCGCACAAAATTACACAAGTAAATAAATGCAATAGAAATGTCTTCAAAATTCTCTCTGAGTCTGCCTTCTTGCTAAGTCAAGTCGCCTCATGTGGGTGCGCAGGTGCTCCTAGAAAATAGCTCCTCCCTCAATCCGCGTACCTCGTACAAAATCCAAGCAAGGAGAGTGGTTAGACGATTCAACAAGATATATCAAAAATAATAAAACAAGCAGAAGTAAAAGCCGCGAAAGAGACAAGCAATCACAATCACAAGCAAAAATCCGAACTATGCGTTGTTGCTCCCCGACAACGGTGCCATTTGATAACCACGGAATTGAGAGTCGTACGATTTCACAAGGCGAAACCGCAGTCGGTGTGTTGACCGCTCAATAATCCCTAATTAATCAACAATGAACCCACAATCAAATATCAAACAATGACAAACAAATGTGGAGTCAAATTTATTTTTAACTCTACATAAAAGATGTATAGGTGCAAGTATGTAGAGAGTTCGAACACAGGGAGCAAGGCAGGATAGATCAACAATTGATGCACAAAATGTGATGTGATTAAGTGTCTACAACTATGCAAATTTTTGTGGGTTTTTAATTTTAAATTTTTATTTGATTTTTGATTATATATTTTTGTATTTTGGTTTTCTTTTTATTGATTTTGTATTTTCTTTTTATATTTTATATTTTGATATTTTCTTTTTCTATAATAGAATATATATACAATATAAGGAAAGAGAGGATATATATAGGTAAAAATGCTCGAAAATCAGGAAATAAAATGTTCTTGGTCTTTTTATATTTTTAAGATGTTTTTGTGATTTTTGGGGATTTTTCAGAATATTTTTGGTATTTTTATATGTCAAAATACAAGAAAACAATAGACTAGGTTGCTGGTCAAAATCAAAATGAGGATGAAAAATACTAAACAGTACCCAAAATTCGTCAAATTAATTTTAAAATAAATATAATAAAATAGAAAAACTACAGGAACAGAGTTTGTATTTTTAGGAGTTTTCTAGGATTTTTTAGATTTTTCCAAAGATTTTTAGAGTTTTCTAATTTTTAAGGTTTTTGTTTTGAAATTTTTAGTGATTTTTGGATTGACACTAGAATATATAAAGTAGACCTTAGGTAATTTTTTTAGAATTTTTCAAGGTGTTTTGATATTTTTTGGTATTTTCTAATGCAAACAGTAGCTAAAATGCATGTTTTTTATTTTTAATAATATTAAAATGCAATAAAAATGCAATGCAAAAATATGGCGTGAACAAGCAAGTTAACAGGAGCTTATGCTATTTTTTTTGGGAATTTTTCAAGTTAAAATGATGCACCAAATAAATAGAGACAACATCTAGAAACTACACTACTGGCAAGGGCGTAAGTGCAAATAAGCGAACAATCAAAGGCCAAAGTGGAATTTTTCTCACAAAACATATAACTAATTATCACATTTAATGGACTGAATACAAATGACACAACCTGCAAGGGTACAGGTGCAAAATGCCCACCAAAACGCGTGACTTGCACACGCTTGGGAAGGACCCAACTGTAATTTCCAAAAACCTCAAGGGTTGAAATGCAAATTTTACAAAAATATTACACTGAATACCAAAGTTCCTGGACTAAACGTAAATATCGAAACCCGCAGAAGGTCCAGTGCAAAATGCCCCCACCTCACATGTACTGGTCACGTGAGGTGACGTGGCTAGGACCTACTTGCAAATACTGAGAGTTCGGGGGCCTAGATCTAATTTTTACAAAACTTTTTGAACTACAGAGAAATATTTAAGGACTAAATAAGAATACAAAAATGCGGGGGGTAAAGTTTGTAAAATACCCCTCGCGCACAATCCAACGGCGGGCACGTCCTCACTAATACACGTGGCGGTGATCCAACGGCCCGTACCCCTTCGCGCTATGTGGCTGAGATTAGATCCTCCTCTGGCGATCAAACAGTTGGAAGCGGAGGAGATCGGACGGTGGCTGTGCGATCTGGAGGCGCGGCTCAATCCGACGGCTGGGAGACGCGGAGGAAGAACGGGGAAGAACGCCGACGAGGCGAACTTCCCCGAGCCTGATCTCCGTCCTCCGGTGGCTTTTGGGCTTCAAAATGGAGCTGTTGCCTCCTGGTAGCTTCCTCTATGCACGGGGAGGTCCAAAACACCTCGGCGGTGGGCAGGCTCGCTGGGGACGACGGCGGAGCTGGGGTGCTTCGTGCATCTCCGGCAAGAGTCAAAATGACCCCCAAGCGTTCGTGAGGTCCAAGTACCTGCAAAAGCAAGTAAGAGGGTCCAGGGCAAGTTGCCTGGACCCCGCGGAGTGGATGCGGTGGCGTGAAGCGAAGATAAGGTGGCTGGCCGGAGTTGCGCTCTGGCGAGGTTGATGGGTAGCGTGATTTGATCAATGGAAATGGAGATTTGAAGAGGGCTTTTGATCCTAAGACTACGGCGAAACTAATGCAATGAAAATAAAGGGGAATAGTGGCTGCCTCGACGGTGGAACACCGGAGGGAATGGTACCTCAACTGCCGGAGTTGGGGAGGTTGCGGAGCCACCTCAGGCGACGCTCGGCCCTCCTGAAGACCTCAACGAGAAGCTGTCACCTTCCTGGAGGTTCAAGGATCGAAAGGGGAGCTAAACCTATGGAGTGAGGGGTTCAAATTCGAAGAGGAAGTCGGGTGTGTGTTATATGGGGTTTGACCATGTGTCTGAGGCGCTCCATAGATCGAGTAATATCTGGCGAATCGATGGCTCTTTTCCCCAAAAAAATGCAAGGGCATAATAGACCAAGAATCGAGGGACAAAAGTCATAAAGGAATCGATCTCAAAAAGTGCAAGATGGAGGCTGGAAGAATCGACAAAAGGGGGTCAAACCAATGTCTGACAGAGGCACATGGGGGAGGACGACCAGTTGACCGGGGTCAACTGGGGTCGGCTTCTGGTTGGTCCACGTGGACCAACCATGAAAAATCCCTGGTTTTTATTTTGTAAATTCAATTTAAAATAGTAAATGAATTAATTAAATTTTGATTATTAAATAAAAATGTTTATTATTTTATAAGGTATTTTATGGTGATTTTTAATTATTTTTATGAGGTATATTTTTACAAGTTGCTTTTTATAGCCTATTGTACTGTCAAAAAGGAGCGACACCTATACTTAGGACAAAGTACGTCCTAAGTATAGAAAACTGTCAAAAAGGGGTGACACCTTTCGGTAGATACAGAAGATAGAAGAGGAAAAGAAGAAAAGAAGAAAAGATATCAACAGATGGACGAAGATAGAGAAGAATGTACGCATCACCCCCCCTATACTTAGGGTAAAAGAAGCCCTAAGTATAGGCAACAACAGGAGCGATGAGACGGAACGATGAATGAACACTCGGGTCGTCCACCCCCCTATACTTAGGACAAAGTACGTCCTAAGCAAGGAAAACACGAGAATGGGTAGACGAGAAATACGGGAGAGAGAACAAAGGTACACAAGGGAATATACAACAGGGATGGATATACACTAAATCAAGAAGGTTGAAAGCTAACCTTCTTGCGAGACCGCTGAGGGATAGATCTAGTGTAGTGCAAGTCGACATCAGGGTCCACAGTGGATGGAAGCCGATCAGGGTCGACAGAGTGAAGGCCCTCAGTGGAGTCAAATCGAAAAGGGACGAACTGGTCTATGGAAGTAGTACTGCTAGGTTCGCCCTTGGTGGTCCTACGGTGAGAAGGCACAGACGGGTGTGTGGAAGAAGTACAACTAGGTCTGACCTTGGAAGTCTCGCTGATATCGAAGTGGAATGGGACAAACTCATCCTCATCGGAAGAAGTGTAATTAGAGTCGTCCTGCGAGGGATCGTTCAGGTTAAAATCAAAAGGAACAAAATCATCAGTGGAAGTATACGAACTCAGATTGTCCTCAAGAGTTTCACCTGAACCATTGTCTTCATCAAAATATCCGAATCTATCAAAATAATGCCAAGCCTTATAACCGACCTCAATCATCTTTACTTGTGAGTGACCAGGAACGGACTTATCAGTGGAAGTAGTCAAAACAGGTCCGTCCTGCTTAGTCTTGGTATCTACCCTCCGCTCAATGGGACCAATCACGTAAATACTTTGGATTTCATCAACACATCGCCACACACCAGAAGGAGGAACTGCAAGGTCTATGCTTTCCGATTTCCTCTCCTTTCGGAGGATTCGTCGGGTCTTTTCAACGGTCACTAAGCAAACATCTCTAATCTCATCAGATCGGTCACAGGCCTTGAAGTCCAGCTAGAATTGGTGCAGGTGCATCAGGTGCAGGTCTCTGGTCAACTGTGGGTGCAGTGATCGACGCTTCGCTCTCGTCAACAGGATGGAAGCCAATCTCTCCTGATCCATAGTCAATAACGACCCTCACAGAGGCGAGGAATGGTCGTCCTAGGATGATTGGAGATGGCTCCCCTGTGGAGGTCTCCATGGGCAACACGACAAAATCAAGATGGTAGCTCGTGCCCTGAATAGAAATGACGACGTTTTCAAGGATACCCTTCGGCTTCTTGATAGATCCATCAGCAAATTGTACGATCATCCTGGTTTTCTTTAGAGGCCCTAAGTGAAGAGACTGTACCATCGAGAAGGGTAATATACTAATAGACGCACCCCCGACTAGGAGAGTGTGATCACAAGTATGGTCAGAGATGGTGCAGGTGATGAATGGTGTAGCTGTGTTCTTCTTTCTAGGAATGGGACGGTGTGTGATGGCGTAGGTAGTGGCCATGGTCAGAATGTCACGCTCAGATCTGCTCCTCCGCTTTCTCTTCCTGGGAAGAGGAGCAGATAAATGGGTCATGGCCTGCTGAAGTGGGGCACGGATAATCTCATGAATAGTAGCCACCACTTCCGGTTCAGTCAACATTTTTTTGAATTTTTAGACCTCCTCCATACAAGGGAGGAAGTCGGAATCGGCATCTACACGAGACATGTCAAGAGCAGTCTGTACAGCGGCATCCTCGAGGTCAAAGGTGGGACAGTGTGTGAGAGGTTGTGTGGGTGAATGATCTGGCATATGGACCCTCTCCTCACGGTCTGAATCAACCAAAGGTCTCCCAAACGCTTTTTGGATTTTTAAAATTTTCCCATTTTTTTGTATTTTGGGCGATTGCAAGCTCCCATGATTTCCCACAAGTAAATCTGTATCCTCTATGAAAGGAGCATTAATCTGGTTTTTCCTCAAAATAGCAAGATTACCATTCATCAAATCAATGCGCTTTGTCATTCGGTTCAAGATATCACTTATAGAGATCGAGAGAGGTGACTCCAACAGGTCAAACTCGGGTGAATGTGAAGGTGGAGGTGGGTAGAAGTCCGAGGTCTGATACTGCAGCTGAGGCAGATATGTACAAAAATCAGCAGCAAAGTCCTCCTGGAAAAAAGGAGGTGGACCGGCTGGAGTGAACGAAAGATCCGCAAAGCCCGGATAAAAGATGCTCCAGTCAGCCATCTCGAAGCAAGAGAAAAATGATCGGGAGAGCACGATGGTCAAGTCAAGAGAGTGAAGAAGAAGGCGCAAATGCGCAGAGAAGATCTAGGATACACACAAGCAAGCACAATCAAACTCACAAAACAAACCCTCAATTCACCTACTCAACTCGGTAGAGACCGAAAATTCGGTCTTTTAATCTTGTCTGTTTTAGAGTTAGGTGAGAAGTCAAGAAGTTGCACAAACACTTAGGGGCTCAATGGGATTTGGGCACTAATCCTTAGTGTATGCGCGGGCAAGTAAAAGTGAAGACAATGAGGGGATTACCCGCCCCAATACAAATTTTTCTTTTTGGGGTTTTAGGATCAAGTAATATTAACAGTCCCAATTTTATTTGTTATCACTTTTTTTTGGATTTTTAATGATAATGCACGAGCCTAACGGGGAGTCAATTCTTTTAAGCACCTAGGTGATCAAAATCAGAGGTAGAGAGTCGGAAAAGCAATGCAAGCGGCAAAACGATGATGTATGCTAAAGCGTAAATGCTCACCTTGCCTCCAGCACTCTACATGCAAAGATGCTCAACAGAATTGAAACATAATCTATATGCAAATGCAAAGCCGATGAAATCGCCTTAAGTTTCAGAAATTGCTATTATCGTGAAGAACCACAAGTCGGTCACTGATTCTCAATCCAAGAGTCTGGTCTTGGCTCACCCCTCCTCTTCTCGACACATCGAGTTCAGGAGTAGCGCTTGACAGGGTGGGCTCGCGTCACGTAGGCTCGAAGTTGATGAGGAGACTGTTTAAATATTTTACTAAGTCCAAACGAGTCTATAGGTACATGCAAATATATTAGGTGTTTGGCCTTAATATATCGCAAGCAATCTTAAAACTAAGGGCTCAATCACATAAAGTAAGGAAAACAAAACCAGAAAACAAAAATGAAAAAGGCGGTGAAAACCGTAAACACCACGGCAAGCCCCCAAGTGAACAAACACATGGAAATTAGGCTCAAGAGTCCAAAGTCCGAGTACATGTATTATTACAATAAAGGAGTCTCTCTCACACAAAAGTACACAAGTAAATAAATGCAATAGAAATGTCTTCAAAATTCTCTTTGAGCCTGCCTTCATGCTAAGTCAAGTCGCCTCACGTGGGTGCGCAGGTGCTCCTAGAAAAGAGCTCCTCCCTCGATCCGCGTACCTCGCACAAAATCCAAGCAAGCAGAGTGGTTAGACAATTCAACAAGATATATCAAAAATAATAAAACAAGCAGAAGTAAAAGCCGCGAAAGAGACAAGCAATCACAATCACAAGCAAAAATCTGAACTATGCGTTGTTGCTCCCCGGCAACGGTGCCATTTGATAACCACGGAATTGAGAGTCGTACGGTTTCACAAGGCGAAACCGCAGTCGGTGTGTTGACCGCTCAATAATCCCTAATTAATCAACAATGAACCCACAATCAAATATCAAACAATGACAAACAAATGTGGAGTCAAATTTATTTTTAACTCTACATAAAATATGTATAGGTGCAAGTATGTAGAGAGTTCGAACACAGGGAGCAAGGCAGGATAGATCAACAATTGATGCACAAAATGTGATGTGATTAAGTGTCTACAACTATGCAAATTTTTGTGGGTTTTTAATTTTAAATTTTTATTTGATTTTTGATTATATAATTTTGTATTTTGGTTTTCTTTTTATTGATTTTGTATTTTCTTTTTATATTTTATATTTTGATATTTTCTTTTTCTATAATAGAATATATATACAATATAAGGAAAGAGAGGATATATATATGTAAAAATGCTCGAAAATCAGGAAATAAAATGTTTTGGTCTTTTTATATTTTTAAGATGTTTTTGTGATTTTTGGGTATTTTTCAGAATATTTTTGGTATTTTTATATGTCAAAATACAAAAAAACAATAGACTAGGTTGCTGGCCGAAATCAAAATAAGGATGAAAAATACTAAACAGTACCCAAAATTCGTCAAATTAATGTTAAAATAAATATAATAAAATAGAAAAACTACAGGAACATAGTTTATATTTTTAGGAGTTTTCTAGGATTTTTTAGATTTTTCCAAAGATTTTTAGATTTTTCTAATTTTTAAGGTTTTTGTTTTGAATTTTTTAGTGATTTTTGGATTAACACTAGAATATATTAAAGTAGACCTTAGGTAATTTTTTTAGAATTTTTCAAGGTGTTTTGATATTTTTTGGTATTTTCTAATGCAAACAGTAGCTAAAATGCATGTTTTTTATTTTTAATAATATTAAAATGCAATAAAAATACAATGCAAACATATGGCGTGAACAAGCAAGTTAACAGGAGCTTATGCTATTTTTTTGGGAATTTTTCAAGTTAAAATGATGCACCAATAAATAGAGACAACATCTAGAAACTACACTACTGGCAAGGGCATAAGTGCAAATAAGCGAACAATCAAGGGCCAAAGTGCAATTTTCTCACAAAACATATAACTAATTATCACATTTAACGGACTGAATACAAATGACACAACCCGCAAGGGTACAGGTGCAAAATGCCCACCAAAACGCGTGACTTGCACGCCCTTGGGAAGGACCCAACTGTAATTTCCAAAAACCTCAGGGGTTGAAATGCAAATTTTACAAAAATATTACACTGAATACCAATGTTCCTGGACTAAACGTAAATATCGAAACCCGCAGGGGGTCCAGTGCAAAATGCCCCCACCTCACGTGTACTTGTCACGTGAGGTGACGTGGCCAGGACCTACTTGCAAATACTGAGAGTTCGGGGGCCTAGATTTAATTTTTACAAAACTTTTTGAACTACAGAGAAATGTTTAAGGACTAAATAAGAATAAAAAAATACGGGGGTAAAGTTTACAAAAAATACCCCTTGTGCGCGATCCAACGGCGGGCACGTCCTCACTAATACACGTGGCGGTGATCCAACGGCCCGTACCCCTTCGCGCTATGCGGTTGAGATTAGATCCTCCTCTGGCGATCGAACGGTTGGAAGTGGAGGAGATCGGACGGTGGCTGTGCGATCTGGAGGCGCGGCTCGATCTGACGGCTGGGAGACGCGGAGGAAGAACGGGGAAGAACGTCGGCGAGGCGAACTTCCCCGAGCCTGATCTCCGTCCTCCGGTGGCTTTTAGGCTTCAAAATGGAGTTGTTGCCTCCTGGTAGCTTCCTCTGTGCGCGGGGAGGTCCAAAACACCTCGGCGGTGGCCGAGGCTCGCTGGGGACGACGACGGAGCTGGGGTGCTTCGTGCGTCTCCGGCGAGAGTCAAAATGACCCCCAAGCGTTCGTGATGGTCCAAGTACCTGCAAAAGCAAGTGAGAGGGTCCAGAGCAAGTTGCTTGGACCCCGCGGAGTGGATGCGGTGGCGTGAAGCGAAGATAAGGTGGCTGGCCGGAGTTCCGCTCCGGCGAGGTTGATGGGTAGCGTGATTTGATCAATGGAAATGGAGATTTGAAGAGGGCTTTTGATCCTAAGACTACGGCGAAACTAATGCAATGAAAATAAAGGTGAATAGTGGCTGCCTCGACGGTGGAACACCGGAGGGAATGGTACCTCAACCGCCGGAGTTGGGGGAGGTTGCGGAGCCACCTCAGGCGACGCTCGGCCCTCCTGAAGACCTCAACGAGAAGCTGTCACATTCCTGGAGGTTCAAGGATCGAAAGGGGAGCTAAACCAATGGAGTGAGGGGTTCAAATTCGAAGAGGAAGTCAGGTGGCGTTATATGGGGTTTGACCATGTGTCTGAGGCGTTCCAAAGATCGAGTAATATCTGGCGAATCGATGGCTCTTTTCCCCAAAAAAACGCGAGGGCGTGATAGACCAAGAATCGAGGGACAAAAGTCATAAAGGAATCGATCTCAAAAAGTGCAAGATGGAGGCTGAAAAAATCGACAAAAGGGGGTCAAACCAATGTCTGACAGAGGCACATGGGGGAGGACGACCAGTTGACCGGGGTCAACTGGGGTCGGCTCCTGGTTGGTCCGCGTGGACCAACCAGGAAAAATCCCTGGTTTTTATTTTGTAAATTCAATTTAAAATAGTAACTGAATTAATAAATTTTGATTATTAAATAAAAATGTTTATTATTTTATAAGGTATTTTATGGTGATTTTTAATTATTTTTATGAGGTATATTTTTACAAGTTGCTTTTTATAGCCTATATAGGTATAATATCTATATATTTTATTCTTGTATTTTTATTTTATGTTTTTAATTTATTTATTTTTATTTATTATTTTATAAATTATAAAATACTTTTATACACTTAAATATATTTTTATTTTATTTTTCTGAAGTATTTTGGATAGTTAATAGAATATAAGTATGTATTATACAGGTATGTATATAGGTATTTTACCTATGTGTACTATATACAAGTATTTTTATTTTGTATTGCTTTTGTATTTTAAATCTGATTTTAATGTACATATATATATTATAAATAATATTTACAAAATTATAAAAATATAAAATTATAAAAGTAATGGATAAAGAATAAAATGAATTTTTTAATCTGTACAAGAATACAAGTAGGGTCCAAAACTCAACTTTCAAACTGTAACTACGAAAAATACGAAACTACCTCCATTAAATAGATTATTTTACGCTATATACAATTAAAGGTGAGTTTGGTACATTTCGAGTTTTATTTGCAAGATACGGGTCTGGGAAGTTGGAGTTTTGGAATCTTATTTAGACCATAACTTTTTATCTATACATTATTTTTCAGTTAAATCAATTTTGTATTTTTATTTATTTAATATCTACAACTTTCATGTACAAAGTTTCTTTATTTGAGGTATAAAAAGTGGAACCAAAAATAGGTCCCAAAATATATAAAGAATGACTTAAAAAGAACAGGTTTTTGACCCTTATCCCCCCTACTTTATTCCTTGTCGACCTATTCATCAAGATGCCTAGGTCTCGGGGTTTTGGATCATAAAATATTTACAATATTTTATTCTTTTTCTTTTATTATATTTATTCTATAATTTTGGCTTTAATTACAGTATTTTATACACTATTTACATGCACATGCATGAATGCTAAGATGCTAGATTTGAGGGTATTTACACCATTTGCTAGGGGTTTTGATGCCAAAATGATAGAATAAAGATGATGAAATGTGGATTCATCACGTACCTGTGGGTGCCCAGTTGGAAGCATCCACTATCAATTGACTCACAAAGATGCAAATGGTTAGATACAAATACCAATGTAGATGTTACATTATTCTTATCTATTTTAAAAATATAACATGGATGTGGATACAAATATCGATGAATATAGATAATGTATTTCCAAATCATTAAAAATGGATACCGGTATAAAATGGATGCAAATTAGATAGGAAAATAATAGAATCGAAATTGTATAGATTGGATTAAATATATATATATATATATATATATATATATATATATATATATATATATATATATATATATATATATATGGTAGGGCTTACACGGTGATATTGTATCTGTATATGTATCCAGTTTGAAATTGAAATATATATGGATGTCAAAATTTGAATTAACATATATGATAATGAATCAAATATGATCCAAATCAATTTACATACATCCTAACATCTAAGCATGATGACAATGAATACAATTGAATACGAATTGTATCGTACACACACAAATCGTGATAAACAAATGCAGTGATAATTAATACAAGCATTTACGAAGAGGACTATATGCTTATACATCATTTGTCATGTTGTCCTCTGGTTATACACACATACAAATATTATTTACCTGTATTTGGTTCATTATGAGGATGGACCTACATGAATGTGTCATTATTTGATCTGCATCCAATTGCATTCCTTTCAATTTCATGTATAATTTACATTATCCACATATTCTATATATCCTTTAATTTATTTATCTATGTTTACATATGCCTATCTGAATGCATTCCGTATCTTCGTGTCATGACATTATCATTATGAATATGATATAGATACGAATATACATAGCTGGAAATATCATGTATTTTTATACATGCCACCTTTCACTAGAAGTATTTCTCTTTATCTTCATGGGTACTTACGGTACCCATAGATAGCCAACATCCATTGACATTAACCGAGTACATGTGACAATTGGGTACACAATGGAATGAGATAAGTCAACCCGTGACCCGATAACAATGGGATGGGACGAGTCACGATCAAATGGGGTGGGTACGAATCCCATGAACACCCCTAAGGCCTGTTTGGTTATTGGGTTAGGCTGGATTGGGGTATTCTCCTGTGAATAGTAGATGTTTGGAGGGTTGGGATAGTTGGAATGATAAATGTGATCTGATGTGACATTGATTATGCATTATATTAACTTTTTTAATGATTTAATATGTTTTATATGTTAGTAAGTGTATTTGAACACGTTAGAAATCATTATACCAAAAAAATTATAGGGTTAATACAAGCAATCCTAATCCAGCAAAGCAGCGTTAGAGCCAAGGGTATACCAGGGTACCCCGGGTAAACTGACAACCAAACATGCCCCTAGTGGTCTATATATTTGTGAATATAATTGTCAATTATAATAATATAAACCACATATACGACAATAATAACAATACCTCTTAGTTGCCGTCTAACAAACACGCAAGACGCAATGATATGAAATTATGTGAAAATCAAGTGTAGTAATCTTTGTGGTAAATCTATTACATCAGACGTATGCCACAAGCATGTGGCTCACCCATTTACCAGGCAAGCACGCATGGTAAAAACCATACACCAAATCTTGGCCCAAGCTATGAGTGGTCTGGGCAAGCGAGCCCCTAACCCCTGGTCTAGTTTTTGGGACTTGAATGCTTTTCCTTTCATAAGCAATTTCAGAGTTTTCGAAGTATTTTCTTCATCATCGGAAATAAAATCTCAAATCAATGATTTTCTTCATTAAAAAATTAATGCCAGGGGATAATTCATCATCAATATTTCAAACGAGGCGATCTTCCTTTACAACTAAGGGATAATTTCCCAAAAACAACACAAGATTTTTTTCTCCCAAACGTTAATTGGTAATAACCTAGACCTTGAAGTAGTAAGATATAGAAAAAAGAAATTTCAAACTTTTCCAAAAGTTTAGGAGTGGGTGAACTTCTTGGTAGAACATTGATGAAGAGTTATATTATTTACGGCACCTTTCTTATCCGTAAACTTCAGGCATCGTTGCCATTAAACTAGGGGAGTTTGATTATCTAGGATGGGCTTTCATAAAAAGGAAACTGTTAAATGTTCACAATGGCTTTCACTAATTCTTTATGGAATGAAAAAAGCTAACTTGTTTGGGTTAATCAGCTCTATTAGATGCATGTGTTAAGGTCAATAGACAATTTTAATTAAAAGACATTTCTGCTATTTCCTCTTATCATGGAATTTTGGGCAACAAATCGTTCCCCCGAAAAAACCATTCAGATTTTGGCACTTGAAAAAAAATGTAATGAACGTTTATGTTAAAATTAACCGCTCTATGTGAAAAGAATAATCAATTTAAGCAGCCGAATGTTTCCTGTGAGACTTCATATGAGGTTGGGTCTTGGATGACATGTACCTCAGTCAAATACAATATAGGCCATTTATCAATTATAGTGTGCATCTTACAACTTAAAACATATTCCAATCATGCGAGCTCAAATAAAATTGAGGAGAATGATTTGTAAATAAATCTAAAGAAACTCACAAGTTTTAGCACAATCGGACAACTCACGACTAACTAAGCCTCAAAACTCAATTAAAAACCTTCACAAGCGCAGTCCAACAAAAACATTGCAACAAAAGATTAAACTCTTGAGGTACCCAAAAGGAAGATACTGGACTTCGATCATTTGAAGCACTTGGCATCCAACAAGGCCTCTCCCTCGAATGGTTCCTGATCTTCGATCATGGCATTGACACGCTCTTTTTGGTTTTCATCGCTAATGTTGACCTTGGTCCAGTCATAAAGCTCCATGTCATAACACTCATCAAGAACAAACTGGGGGATCTCTGTCCCACGGAATAGCCAAAGGCCTTTCACCTTGAAGGGGGGTTGTGACCCGATGACGAGCATCTTACCAAAGGCATGTTTTCGGACCAAGTCCATGCGTTGGAGGAAGCCGCTAACCTTGTTCATAGTGACGTAGGACACCGTGTTCTCGTCGTTGTATTTATAGTCACAGAACCACAGTGAGTAGCCCTCAGGATCATACATGTCCCAGAATCCTGGAAAATGAGATGAAGTTATACTTAGAGAAAGACATGGAGAATAATGGCGTCATTGACCAGAAAAAACAAGTACAAATAAAGTTAAAAAACTTGTTAACATTCCATCCGAACTTTTCTCGACATATGCTCATAATGACTATCATTTCTGAATGGTGCAATGCAGAGATCACTGAATTGAGTAGAGTTGGTTTGGCAAATTGGTATAAGTCAAGTTAGTCTCTCTGCTGGGAGGCAAAGCTTGACATTTCCCCCCTACTTGACATAGAAAGATGAACAAGAACAAAACCCTGTCTTCAGAAAGCAGGATTCTTAGTTTCGGAATGAGCTGGAAACTTTGAATAAAAATGAGAAGAAATGTGATCTAAAGTGCTTGGGAAAATGCAGCAAATAAGTGAATTGAGATATTGTATGTGCCCTTTGGAGACATCACAAAACAAGCTAGAGAATTAAAACCAATCGGTAAGACTGCCCTAGGCTATTCCCAGATGGATTGCTGCTGATCTATTGCTTCCATCTAGCTTTATAAAAGAATTATCATTATGAAATAAAAGCTCAGATGATTAACTTAATATAACTTTCATCTGAGACCATTTCATAATGAATAACTTAATCTCTTTCATCTGAGCCTTTGCTAAGATGCCATTATAAATGTATTATCACTATAAATAAAGGCTCGGATGAAAGAGAGAGTACGGCAGTCCATTTTGACCGAGTAAATTGCAAAAAACCAATTGCTAAATACAAGCCAAAGACATAGCATGTACTATGAAGAAAGCAATACCTTTAATTGCAATCTCACGGAAGTTGGTCTTAGTGTTGGAATATAACCTCTTCCAGTCATCCAATATCATCTTGCTTGGTGGAAGCAAGTCAAGAGGATTTTTCGGCTTAGGTTTCGGTGCATCTTCTTCCTCCTCCGTAGCTTCTTCTTTGGGCTTAGCAGGCTCCTTCTTGGTTTCCTTCTTTACTTCCTTTTTGGCTTCCTCCTTCGATTTAGGTTTAGCAGTCTCCTTAGGTTGAACAGGCTTTCTCGACTGAACAGCTGGAACAGACTCTGCCTGGCTGACCTCACCTATCACCTTTTTGAAGTTTGGTTGATTGACAATGGTCCAGAAGTACCTCTCAACGTGAGGGAACTCAGAAGTGAAGCTCTTTGTCAATATATACTTAAATCCAAGGGATAAGTTGCAGGCCATCACAATATCAGCAAGCGTGACCGAATGCCCAACTAGAAATGTATTAGTGGCCAGATGGGAGTTGAGAGCACCTAACGCTCTTTTCAAAGAAGTAATTGCAAACTCTTCAGCCTAACATAAAAAGAAACGTAAAAGAAGATGAAGATACTAAGTTAAATAGCAATACTTTCCATTTATTGAAAATCAGGATATGCTTTATGACATAGCAAACCAACTTGGAAATCCAAAACCCTTCCAGATGGGAAAACCCATTGCCGGAGGATGGCAATGCCCAAAAGGGCAACCTTAATTTTTTAAAAATTAATTGATAATGGCAGTAATCCCAATTATATTAGTTAAGTGAACTATGTTTAAACAAGGCACGGTTAAGACAGGTATTATCACTTGTAACCATGTTACAAATGAAAAAGGTCGTTCCAGAAACACATTTAACCCCAAACTAAATGGGTGAATTCTCTTCCCTGCAACTTCTATAGAAGCCTTCCACGTAGCTGCATTTAGGCAAGAGAAACAGCAAACTGGTGCATGTTTGATAGTTTACGAACCGGAGGAAGGAAAGGAGTGCCCCATCCAAGTCTGGGGTAAAGCCATTTTGCAATACTCGCATCAATTTCCGTTGAAGCAAAGTCGATCCATTGCTCAATATGGGCCTATATGAGATGCAGAACATCTCAAATACATTACTAAAAAACAAAAATCTATAGGATGAAATTAAACTAGTATAAAGAAAAAGCATAATTCTTACATATTCAATTGAAGAAGAACCATAGAGCAAATTGTCAGGCTTTAAGCGTGCAACTGTTACAATAACCGTTAGTAAGCAACAAGCCGGTTATAAATATAACCAATCAAAGAAAAAAATGTGCATTGTATTACCATAACGCGCAATGGCATTACTCTCAAAAACAGGCCCGTCTGGTGTCTCCAAGACAGGAACCTGCAGGATGAAAATTTGACGAAGTAATGCCAAGAATTTAAGAAGTGTCACAAGAGAAGAAAAACTTACGATAACATACCTTGCCTATAGGATTCATTTTGAGAAATTCAGGGGTTTTATTTGTCACACCCATCTCAAAATTCTTAACTAATTCAACCTTAATACCGGTGTATTCTGCAACTATGAGTGCCTTAAATGCATTTTTGTTACCAGCTCCAGCATGCAAGACCTGTATAATAATAATGGACCAATCAATATAAGAAATTAAGACACAGTGATGCACAAGGAGACTGGAACAGAAAGGATGCAGTCTAACTTAGCATCTAACAGATGAGATTACACGAGGTTTATAAAAATGAAAGGCAGAATGAGGCAGTTTCTCAGGAATTAAGGCGATGCGTAGCATTGAGCAATAGACGCAAAAGCCTCATTTTTCATCCAAAAAACAATTTAACCAAAAATATTGTGCAATATTAAGAAAACTATATCATAAAACAAATTGTCATGCATTTAAAAAAGTTAAGCATTTTTTCCAATATTCCTCCGATGTCGAATTACAAGGGTTGGATACATTATGCTAGATAGTTTTTTCTATAAACTGTAAACTCTCATGTGAAAATATCCATTGTTTTTTAAATTCTTAAGAATGATTTTATGGTCAATGACGTAGCCAAGTGGAATCCATAAAGGTAATTTTTCAACTGTTAACTATTCCAATATCATAGTTTATATCATATTTGACACTTACAAAAAGCTAATAACTTGAATTCAAATCTATTTTTTCTACCAAGGACGTTCATTTGGGCTAAACTGGAAATTCAAGTGACGTATCTGCCCAATGTGTAGCTTCTTTTTAAAATAAGTAAATAAAAAGGGAAACGAGATCATAAGTGGCTCAAGTTTTTAAAATGGAAGGGGAAAAGCAGCATGAACAACAGAAGAGGTGCCTTGCATCGCAACCTCAAGAACGCCTTGGTCATTCAAGGCATACGCCTTGTCAATACCACTTGAAGTTTAGTCAGGTGAAAAAATCTCTGCTTTGGCCCAAGCCATTCATATGATCACTTAGAGGCTAGCCTTGTACAACCATAAGATTACAAGATACTTCCAAAACAAAAGGCAAACACAAGAAAGCTCAACGCTTTGGTCAACTAAAAAAGAAATGGGACAGTAATAATTAGTTGAAGAAAACTCATTACCAAGGTTTTAAAAAGCGTGAGGCGTATCGAGGCGTTTTCCCAGTATTGCCTCGAGGCGTAAGCCTCACTTGTGAAAGAATTTTTTTCATAAAACCTAATAATTAATCATAATTACAATCTTCAAGTTCAAGAAATTAAATAGTTATGATTAAATACATAACTCCATGACATTTCAAGTCTAACATCATGGTTTAAACATCCAAGTTGTTATATAACTCTCCTTTTTTGGAATCTAAATATGTAAGTAGTCGAGTTAATATAGATATGCAAGCACAATAATGGGTAACTCTCTGCAAAATTTAAAGTTTGGAATAAAATTAAACTAAAGGGACTAGATGTAACACGTTATTTTCAAAATTAGGTGAGATATGCATGTCATTTAATTGAGAAGGATAAAGAGTAAGCAGTGAAACAATGGTCACTTTTTACTTTAAAATAAGGATTGGGGAATAAAATACTTGGAATATTGCATGTTATGCCCAAACATTTTAATAAAGAAAGCATTTATGCTTGATTCACACTAAAGATTAGAGGTATTAGATTTAAGAACTCAAGACTCAATTTTGTGTCATGTTGATTTATAAAAAACATGAATAACAAATTAAAAATAAGCTTAATACTTTAATATAAAATGCATTTTAGTGAATGATAAAAAATCCATAACCAAAAAGAAAAGAACCAAAAAGATAAAAAATCCAGAACCAAAAAGAATACTCATCTACGAAAGATAAAAAATCCAGAACCAAAAAGAAAAGAAAAGAAAAAATATTGTAGAAAAAAAATCAAAAAATCAGCACACAAATGAGGCAACGCCTCAAGGCATGCATTGAGGCGTATGCCACGAGATGTGCCTCATAAGCCTCGAGGTGCATGCCTCACTGAAGCTGAAGGAGGCTATAGCATTGAGGCGTTTTTCCTTAAAAAATGCCTCGAGGCGTACGTCTCAAAGCCTCGAGGTGCGTTTTTAAAAACAATGCTCATTACAAGCGAAGATCGCATGTCATGTATGATGCCTAGAACCATTCGAATGTCTATTTAGACACTTGAGATCGATCATCCCTCTTGTCATCAATCAATACACTTCTAACTTGAACTATTATTAACAAGTTCTTGTGATCAAACAATTATATTCATATGATTCATCAATTTCTAAATGTATTTCCAATGACAATTTTAAATAGACATAATGAAAGAACTTTGGATACCCTGCCCATCAGTGACACAAAGTTATCAATCAACTAAATTGATCATTGAAGAGATGCATAACCTACAAGCCTTTCTCACTCAAACAACATCAGTGAGACTCACTCTTCACTCTCCACACTATCACTTAGAGCGTGAAAGCTTCATATTCCCCTAGAGCGTTGCTGCAACACCAACTGACACAGCACAAATTGGGAATCAGGTGTAAATTATAATTGGTTGGTTGTCTTTTTTTCAAATTTAGACCATAACTTTGTATGTGTTTAAATAAATCAATTTTTTTAAAAAATGGTATATGTATCTTAGATATTTAAATTAGGCAAGTTAGATTTTTTATTTCATTGATTTGAAATTTTTGACTTGCAACACTTGGATTTTTCTCTGACATCTTTACTTTTTCTTCCACTTTATCATTCAATCATTCCCACGATTTGACAATCCTACGAGGCATGCAAGGAAGAACAAGTTGAAATATTCTTGTTCACATTGAGATATTAAAAAAAATCAAGAATCAATTTAAAACAAGGGGAAAATTGTACTAAAATTCCTGGGAAATCAGATTTGGCAATGATGGAAACTTGAACCCAACAAAAACACAACCTAAAAGTACAAAATCTTTTCATATGAATAATCTGTTAATCTCACAACATCAAACCTTCCACCTTTACCAAAATAAACACAACTTCAAAGTCATTGTCTAAATGACGAGGAACATCCACCATCATCAATCCCTCCGGAATCCACAATAACGACCATGCTGTCCAACTACAGCATGCTCACCACACAAGCTCTGACAATGCAAGCACGATCAACGATATACTGTCACCATTACTTCCCCATGTAATAGATGACTGCATTGCAATGTCCAACAGTTGTCCGCTGAAGCAGGCACCTCCCTCGTAATGGCATCATTGGAAGAGGTTGCCAATCGTGCTTCAACATGCATCATCTGTCAATCCAGACATTGACAATCTCCACATCCACATCCTCCAACGCGAAGGAGCTATGACAGATCTTATGAAGATGACCATTCACCATAGATGCATGCAACCTAGATCCGATCATCGATCATGTACAATCTTAGCCACAAGATGTCATGCTACCATCAATTAATAACTGGAAGCCTCATCGATTATTAGCAGTAGTGGTGGTAGTGGTAGTAGTAGTCCCTCATGCATCTATAAAAAGTATTCTAAAAGAGGGACTGTTTTAAAATTTATAACGAACCTCAGAAAAACCTAAAATCAAGATATAACGAACCGATCGGAAACCCGTTTAGATTGTCAAACGAATCTGACATGCACATCTTCTAACGCTGCTATAGGACAAGATCCTAACTTTCCACACCAATTTGCAACAGTGTTTCTCAAATTCGAATCGTGCAGATCAAACAGCACCAGACCGTTCTTTGCCCAAGGGAAATAATTTGCGTAATCAACACCGGGATATAGGCACGGGCATGTAATTTAACTCTGTTAATCAGGAAATCGAGGGAAGCAAACACGCACGAAGCGTAATAGAGGAGATGAAGATAGATATGTATCTCACCAATGCCATCGTGATAGGAAATTGAGGGTCCTGAAGGCGATAGGAATGCCAAAAGAACAGCAGAGGATATCTCCTTGTTCGATCCCACTGCGGCGGCGCACCTTATAGAACCGAGGCCGAAGGAGGTTTTGTGGAAAACGCGCAGCACCGGTTATTAGGGTTTCTGGGCAAATTAGTAAAAACGAACGGAACTTTTGGGGGGTCTCCTCTCTTTTTGCCCTTGTTCCCATTTCTTTTAGGAGAATTCTTGAATGCCCCGTGGAGAACATTGCAATTACAATAAAGCCCGGTACCGTTTGCAACTTCCTCCTCACATATTACTATTCACCCATCCCAACTCAGCCCAACTCAACCCAGTCCAACCCAGCAACCAAACAGGCCCTATAGGGGATAGGATCCATTTGCAACGGTGGACCTCAGCGGACTCATGAAATGGAGGTGATGGGTTGCCACAAAAGTTCCGACATGAATTTGGTTAAAGATTCAATATTCAAAAGTTCTCACAAATGGAGGGATTGGACTTCCAAAATATTCTAATATCCAATATTGACTTAGATTCAATCATTTTCAAATCTTAGTTAAGATTCAATTTGAACATAAACGAAAGAATTTAAAACAAAATTACTTTTATTTGTATAAATGTTCTCAACCTGAATAAAGTAGATCTCGCCCACGTTCGTCCATTAAAAGATCGGTTAAATTTAATACTATCGGGTCGGTCTGGTTATCCGGATTTCATAGTTCGATTCTAACTTGAGATTTTTAGATCCGACCATTACTTCAATCAGATATCTATATTCTGGTTCAACTAGATTCGACCGAATTTGAGCAAAAATTCAAATTTGATTTTACTCACTAAAAAAATTGAGCTATAGTTACGGTTTTGAAAAAATCCATCGCTGTTAAATATATAATGACGATATTATTCGTTACGAAATGAGTTTTCGTACTCAAAATTAGCAACGAATTTCATATCTGTCATTATATCATTAGCAACGGTCCACATAGCGACGCCTATTCGTTGCTATTTTCCAAAATTTTAATTAATCGTCGCTAAATTTTAAACTAAAAAAATAGCGACGATTAGTTGATATTTTGAAAAATAGCAACGGATAAGCATCGCTATGTGGACTGTTGCTAATGATATAATGACAGATATGACATTCGTTGCTAATTTTGAGTACGAAAACTCATTTCGCAACGAATAATATCGTCATTATATATTTAACAACGGCTAGTTTAGTGATGGATTTTTTCAAAACCGTCACTATAGCTCAATTTTGGTGTAGTGACTCAAAAATATAACTTTTGTAAAATTGAATCCATGATCTTTAATCTACCTTGCAATATTTGCTAACCAACTCAACCATATCAACTTCTTCTTATAAATTCATCGTATAAATTATTATTCTATGATAAAACTGGACAATATTTAGTTTAAATATTACATATGTATAATATTTAAAGTTGCATATGTTAAAATGCCATATACATAATGTTATAGATTTACGTTATATGTGCATTTTTAATAGTTTAATAGTTACGTGTAAGACTATGTGTATCATATATGTATCTGCATGGGTATAACATATATTATGTAATTATCTTTGTATATTTTGTTTATTCGCATGAGTTTATTTATATCTATTTGTTTGTGTATGCATATGGATGTGTTTGCGACACATGTAAATGCAAATATTTATACATGCAAATGCATGATAAATTTTAGAAAAAATAATTGCATGCTAACATATGCACTTACAATTTCATATCTTTGTTGTATATTTATTGATTTTTGTAAATATTTATCTTTACGTTGTTTTTATTAGCTCTATCAAGTGTTTTAATAATATTTAAATGTGTATTTTACACATTCGTTATTTATTTCAATCTGATCGGTCGATTCAACCCATTTTCCCTCATCGGTTCAATTTAATCTGGTTTAAAAAATTGATGACATCATCATCCGATTGAATCGGTTTAACTCTATGATCCAACCTAATCCAACCTTTTTCGAGAAGGTTTCCGATTCGAACCCCTGCTCGATTTCAAAAACATTGATGAATATACATATGTATGCATGGATATAACATTAATGTATGGATGAAATTTATTAAATGTTACTCCTACTAGTTGGTTGGCACTATATATGATTTTTTATTAAATGTGAATGAAAGATGCTTATATGGTGCAAGAATGGGGTTGAATTGTGCAAATAAAAAATGATGCAAATTGATAAAATATAATGTAAAAAGAAACAAGTAACTTTACGTGGAAACACAGACTAACCTTCTTTTAATATCTTCCATTTGTTCTCTCGATGGAGACGCCTACTTTCATTTACCTTTGCTATTTTAAACCAGATGTAGCATAAATCTCCACACAACCTATACCATGTTCTTGAATAGCCTCGAAAAAGTACACCTTTAATCAGACGGAGGAACACACACATCAGCTACCCATATACAATGTAGTGAAAACAATTCGAATAACCTTTTTAATATTTTCATTCGATTAATTATCAAGCTTAAGTAAACGAAATGCTTCCCTGTGAATTTCGAGGTGAAAATGCAGAGTGTCAATAGTGATTTGGAATAGTTCTTGAACAGTGTTGTACTAAAGCTCGTGATGTTATTCTAGGACTTGAAGACTTGATCTCACAACATTATCTTTAAAGATTAAAGAAAAAGAGTTGGGAAGTATTCTCATCTCAAATAGAGTGTGAATTTAATTGTCTGTTCAATGAGAGGAAAGGGCCTCTTTTTATAACACTCACTGAAATGGAGGTTACGTGGATATCATAAGTCGCAAATTCACAAGGCGACACTCAATGTTCTAATGTAACGTTATGATAACAAATATGTATAAAATGCAAAACAGTTTGCCTGAAAAGAACTCATCGGTCAATTATTTTGTGTCAGCCGACTGAATGTAAGAGGATAATCGGTTGGCACGATGCAACTGTTAGTAACTAGCAATAAGCCCTCACTATGTTTTCGAGTGGATTTAACAAGACTAAACGATTCAAGCAAATCAATCAATTGGAATATGGATTGGTACATTGGAAGAAGTTTTTACCCCGATAATAGGATTAATGGGGCCTGCCCCTGCGTCGTTTTCGACATTTTTTTATTTTTATTTTTCAAAAAATATCGCCATGTATATTCATCCATATATCCCTCCTATATGCCATTTGAATTTCGTCAGAAGCAAAGACTCCTACGGCCTCCATCCGAACAATCATTTTTTAACGGTAATAGGATTTTTTAAATCGACTCCATCTCGATGGAGGTCGTAGGAGTCTCTATTTCTAAAGAAATTCGAATGACATATAAGAGGAATATAGGGATGAATATACATGGCGATATTTTTCATAAAAAAATAAAAAAATTGAAGAAAAATGGGACGGGGATGGCTGCCCCTAATGTGAAAAACGAAATCATTAACGAAATTACAAAAAGAAAATACATTTTCACAAAAACTGCGGACGTTTACAAAGATATGGTTGAACTTAATTCGTTCAATGCAAAATTGAAAACAACTGGTAATGGTATGATTCAAAAATACCAAATCCAGAAAATATTAAATGGTAATTCAAATCTATTAAATGAAATTCGAATTTACAAAAAAAAACGAGATGACGGAAATACCCTTTTGGATAGTATTTTTGATGCAACTGTCAGACTGTGATCTGACGAATCCGATTGATGGCTCACCACAATTTTGGTGAGACCACACCTCATTTGAAAGGGTCCCTATATATAGATATATAGGAAAAAATGGGGTTGCCCCCAGTTGGTTGCCCCCGCCCCATTTAATCAATTTTTTTTATTTTTTTGAAAAATATCATCATGTGTATTCATCCTTAAATCCCTCCTACAAGCCATTCGAATTTCGTAAGAAACAAAGACTCCTACGACCTCCATCGAGATGGTGTAGATTTAAAAAATCCTATTATCATGGTAACTTATCTTAACACCAAACTCCTTAATTTTGGAGAAACAAGGAGATGGGATAAAAATAAAGGACTTCGTTGTTGTTTTTTTGTTCGATTGATTTGATGTATAAATGCGAGATACATGCAAATTATTCCGATCCCCTTGTATAATTGTGCTTGATGTTGGGAATTAGTTATCGAAGAGGAGATTGTGGAGAATTAGAAGAAAGATAGCTGATAGAAGGTAAGAGAGGATGTATGTGAAGTGTAGGATATGTGTCATATGTTGGTTGTTTTTGTTGGTGAAACGGAAGAGCGAATGTAACATCAAGGAGGAAGAGGACATGGAGATGGTGGAAGAAGAAGAAGAGGTGGAGAAGATGGATGTTGTTGTTGGGTGGAGGTGAAGTCATCGTAGTTTGGAAAGAGAAGTGTTGGAAAAGGAAGAGGATCGAGAGATGGTGGTGAAGGAGGAGGAAACATAAGAGGACGGTGGCGATGAGGAGGAGGCGATGAAGGGGATGATCACGACAATCAATAGAAGGAGGAGGGAGACGAGGTGGAGAATATAAATGCAGCAACATCATGCCGAGATGGGTTGGTTTTTCAAATTGGAGGTTGGTGAAATGGTAACAACAATAATGAAAACTTTGTATGACTTTGAGATGGTGGACGAAAAAAAGAAAGATGTCGAGAAGATCGATTTTGGTGTTGGTGGAGGTGAAGTTGGCATAGTATTGGCAGAGAGACTGTGGAGGATGAAGTGGATATGGGTGAAGGTGGAGGAGTAGGAGGCATAAAAGGAGGACAATGGATGAGAGGAGTGGAGGGATACTGAGCTGTGGAGTGGGAGGGAAAATGATAACAAAACCTATCCAGTTTCTCTAATCATCAGACTTTCTTTCTGTATGCATATATAATAGGGATATGACTTTAAGTGTGGAACGTAGTTACAATAGTAAAGTCGGAATGTCACCCGAGGTTCTAGTCCAAGAGACTCTCCTAAAAGCCTGATCCTCAACACTAGGGAATAAATTATTTCTTGCATCCAATCCACCGTCTCTTTAGTTGTTAGACTTGAAAGTGTAGATGGAAGTACAGTTGATGGAGGGCATAGGATTGTATCATTTCTTCTCTCCCTCTCATTGGGACAAGAATCCTCTTGATTGCCTTATTAACTCAACACATGTACTTTTTAGTTGTTGATCAGTGTGTCCGCCAAAAGAATTCGGAGTCGTCTGCACTTGTTTTTTTGGGAATACACCGGGGTGCAACTTTTTTTTAGTATCTATCGTACCTTCTACACCTAGACTTGTAGCATTTATGATGCAGAGCCCTTTTTGATGTTAGCCTGACTCTTTGTCATAATAACGTTGGTCCAAGTGGACACTTTGTAATGATTTGAGCGCTTTCCTTTGGTGGAAGCTCTTTGATGTTTGACTTTGTATGGTGAGAGCTTTTCTTTCAACATTTCTTTCTTATTTTCATTGTTTTTTGGCTAGCTCTACTTCTTTTACTGAGTTGGTGTACACTGATCAACAATTTTTAAATGTCAAGAGATAGTACAAGAACCTTATTCTCATATTGGCTAAAGGTGCTGACACTCAGGTTTCATGAAGCCTTCATTGATTTTATCACATCCTTGAGCATCATAAAATCAGGTCCAAACTTAAATTCCTCATCCCAGATTCTCAAGTGAAATTTCATCTCATCTCATCATAATTGCGGTCGTGTATGTGAGGTGTTGATCGTATTCTTAAGGTAGAGACCAAGCGTGTAATATAGCACACAAATCTTTAAAGCTAGGGAAATGTGAATAATTAAGTCAAAGACCCTAATGACTAAGGCTGGTTAACTCAAAATCTCAAAACCTCATAAACCAAGTGTTCTTGAACTCCACTAGTCTTGTGTGAATGTGAATGTGTCAGGGACTAAGCCAACGCATTAGTTAGTTTTTTTGTGATTCCATTTCTGATTTTTTTGGCAAAAATAAAAAAATATTTTTTTTGTTTTTTTGAAAAAGGGAAAAGACGAAAGAGATTTTTTTGAAAAAGGTTTTGTCATTTTTTTTCCAAAAGTTTTAAAAAAGAAAGGTGAATAAGAAAGGATAGACATTTTTTTGAAAAAGTTTTTTTTATTTTTTTGAAAATAAAGAGGAATTAAAAAGTTTTTTTGAAAAGAGATTTTTTGAAAATATTTTTGATTTTTCAAAAAGTATATATTTTTTAAAAATAGATAGAGGAGACTTTTCTTTGAAAAAAGAGAGTTTTTAGTTTTTTTGAAAACTTTTGTTTTATGAAAAAGTTTTTTTGTTATACCTCTTATTTACAATAATTTACCCATAACCCCTTATTTTAATTACAAACAAGTCAAGGTACGAGTTATAGATAAAGTATAATGTAATATATACAAACCCCCCTATCTCAATATATGTTATGTCCTCATGGCACTAGGTGACAAAAAGCTATAGCTCATACTAAGCATAAGTGGGTGAAAATAATAGAAGAGAAATATAATACAAGAGCGTTGGAGAATACACAACGGGCATCGACCTCCCTGTACTTAGGCTCTGGTGAGCTTAAGTATTGGAGAGAACACAAGATTGGGAGACCGATGAGAGTGGGAAAGAATATACAAAAAGAAAATAAAAAGAAGAGATGGAGCAACTTGGGTCACTCTCCCCATATACTTAGGATCTAGTCATCTTAAATATAGCCATAAAATGAAAATGATATGGAACTGGGGTGAGTGGTGTGAATCATGGGGGATGGATGGAAATAAAGGAAGGAAAATATATACAAGGAGTGACAATATACAAGGATTAAGAAGGTTTGTGATGAAACTTCTTGCGGAAGAGAGGGGGTGGGTAATATACACACACTGTCAGAATCATCCTCAAGGGAATAATAGTGAGGGGTAGGAAACATCCAACAAGGATCGATGCACGATTGCTTACTCAAATATGGCTTAAGAACGTCCGAAGTGAGCTCATTCATACAGATCACCTCTTCCAGACATGATGATCAAAAAATTCCTTCTTTGATATGTCGAAGGAAATTTTCTTAGCCAGTTTTGTAGAACCTGAAGCATCAAAAGGAAGAGGAGAGTGATACATCTTGAGAAGTTCGGGGGAACACCTCGAGGAATAAATACTCTTCTTCTTCTTACCAGATGACCGACTAGAGGATGAAGTAATTGATTTATCGAGATTGGTCAATTTGTTCCTGGTTGTCTCTTTTGGTGTAGGTCCTGGATGTAGTGTGTATCAGGTGCTGACGAGAGGTTCATCATTAGATGATTCACCATATGCATTGAAATATTTCTACAGGGTCAATACACATCTCTAGTATGGCATAGTATTCTCCAATTAGATTGGCATTAGTTAGTTCATGCGTCAGATCATCTAAATAGTCAAGGAAATTAGAAATGATTGTGTCCGACTCAGGGGCAGCTTCTGGTTGTGAGTCCTCTGTAGAAGCTATCACGATGGTGGTGATGTAAGAAATGGATGACGTGGAGGTGTAGGGAGTCTCTGAACTAATGGTCGTCTGGAAAGTCGGTATCTCATGTGTAGTAGAGAGATGGGACTCAACTATCTCTCGGAGGTCACGACTGTCTGCGACTTTACGGGTTACCTTAGAATATCGCATGTACTCAAAGATTGGGTGAGATCGGAGTGCTCCCAATGCAGTGAAATCGATCTCCTGAGTCTCACAATCTATAGTTGCCTTGGCTAAGGCTAAGAACGGCTTCCCGAGAATGATCGGAGACTGGGTGAACCCTCCTCGATGCTCACTGTCAATGATCATGAAGTCTACCTAGAGTAGAGCACCTTGGAAAGTAATTACGATTGAAAAGGTTCCTCTTGACCGTTTTATAGACCAATCAGCCAGTTGAACCATCTCTCTCATTTTCCTGCTCAATCTGAGTTTGAGCTTGGCAAACAGGGAGGTCGGGAGGATACTTATCGGTGAGTCATCATCGACTCTAGCATGGGTGAAGGTAATGTCTTTGATTTTGCAGTCAAACCTAGGCAACCGCTTCACTCTGCGGCTCTTGGTTTTTCTCTTTATCTAAAGAGATGGACATAAACACTATGTGTCTCTCAGTCCTTGTCATCTTATTATCTGACCTTTTAGGCATCAATTTAGTTCTCATAAATCTTTTGAGGTTGCGAAAGTGTTCAATGTCCATTATGAAGGGAAGCTTAAAAATCAACTCTCTATCAATCACATCCCTACTGTAGGGTCCAATTTTTAGGTCTTTTCCATTTTCAGTTTTTATGGTGTTTTGGGATTTTTCACTTTTTTGGGTCTTTTTGATAGGTGAAAGAGGAATAAGAGAATGTACAGACTCTAGTTTGGAGGGAAAGTAGTTAGTAGAAGACGGAGGTAGAAGGGACTCCACCTGTACATGATGTGGGGTCAATTCGATATCTTCTAGGTTTTCAAAATTTAATCCGTGAAATCCATGATCCACTTTCATACCTGGACTCTTGATCGGTCTAGAAATGTCATCCTCCAATAAGTTCTAATGAGAGAAGTCTGCTTAGTTGGAGGATACTACTGAGAACTCGAGATCTTATACTCAATACACCTTGACTCAGGCGTGTAATGCTGGTTTGAGTATGACCCATATGTATGGTAGATGCTGGTCGGAGATAAGGTGGAGTCAGTAGACGGGGGGTCTATAAATTGGTCACATGAATCCAATCCCCCGTATATGTCGGCTCTCCGAATGGGTGGTATGAAGGCTGGTCAATGTGGGCTTGATCACTAAGGCCGATCCAAGTCAGGAAGATCATGTAGTGTAGGCCTCTCCATTCGATCTGTTTGGTCAACCATGTTGTAACCTGAGGTCTAGTCGGGATGTGCATAGGTCAATTGTTATCCGGTCCCAACTTGAGGTGAGAATGAGGTATGTGGGGGCAATTGATTATGTCAATCATTCATCTTAGCAGTGGCTTGCTCTTCGATTTGTTCCTTGATTCAACAAGCAGATGAGAATATGATGAGTCAATCCAGGGTGGATGTGGGTCAGGGGTATAAGAATGTGGGGTAGATGAGAAGTACAGAGAAGTGGGGAAGTCCGACGGAGTTCTGACTTTGCGGTCGAGGTGTGGGTATGGTTATGAATAAGAGGGTGGAGATGATATGGTCGAAGAAGAGTGACCTGGATATGATTATCAATATTTTGACATCTTCAAAGAGAGATGGGAGAATGAAGTAAATCGAGGAAGAAAGCGTGCAAGTGCACCAAATAACACGCAGAACATATAAACACAAGAACAAACCACGGATTCTCCTACTCAACACTGTGATGGTCGCAAGAGTCTAACTGTTTATCTTTTCAATTTTAATTAGGTGATAAATCAATATATACGTCCAATTACGCAAGGATTAAAAGTAGGTTTTGGGCACTATCCTAAGGATGCATCCCCATGTCTCAATAATCAGAATAGCACGAGCGTACAATGAGAGTATTGCTCTCCCGAAAATAAGTGTTAATTTTTAGTCATTTTTTGGTCAACTCTTATAAGCAATACTAATTTTAACGTTTATCACTTGATTAACAACCAAATACGACACGCCTAACGATCAATCCTGATTTCTTTTTAACCCAAGTTTCAAAACCAAGGGGAAGGGAGTTGAGAAAAAAAAACGATTATAATAATGAAATCAGTGATGCATGCCCAGTTCCGAAGACTTACAGTGATCCTCATGCTCTACATGAGGGATGCAATGTATAATTGAAATTTTATACTATATGAGATGCAAATGAGAAAACCGTTCCTAGACATGAAATTCTATTAGCGAGTGATGATCAATTTAATTTGGACTAATAACTCTACGATCTAAGTGCATCTCATTAAATGTGATGTGTGATACTAAAGATTACGAATAGAAGCAATAAAATATTCTAGTAAAAATACTTTAAGAGCCATGAGTGCAAGTCCTATTCTACGTCAATCAACCACATGACCACGAACGAGTCAAGTGTGCAGTCCTGATACATGCGTGAGCTCTCAAACAAGAGTCATTGTAAAGAGCAAATTACCTAAATTATTTCAACACAATAATTACCATAAATTAAAAAAATAAAAATGCTCTCAAAAATAAATTAAATTTTCCTAGATCTTCAGCAGTCGACGCACGTCACGTCCGTCAACCTCAGATGCACTCCAAGTTCACCTGACCATTGTAAGGAAAATGAAATTTATATTAGAGAGATAATAAAAAAATACATACAAAAATAAGTAGAGAAATAATTGAGAGAAAAGAAGAAGAAATGGATTAATTAGAAGGTGTCTTGGGGGTCAGACTACCCGAGTGAGAGAAAACCAAAATCCAACTCTCTGAAGAGGACTCGATTTTTAATTTTTATCCCAGACAAGTTCGAGGTTGAACACAAGGAGGCAAAGAAACAACTTTGGATTAATTTGGATTACTGAGCTCTAGGTTTTCCCAATGGTATTTTTTGTTTTTAATGTAAAATAAATGCAAATGCACATTGCGATTGAAGTTGATAAGAAAATCAGAACTTGGCCAAATTAATTTTAATGTGAAATTAATATAATTTAGTGAAATTATATTTTTCCTATAGACCTAATCCAGTGATGAATGCCAAACACATTTTTTGTAATTTTAATGTTAAAATGGAACAATGAAAAATGCACACTTTTTATGAGTTTTCACATAAACAGAATGCAAAATATTGTCAAAATCTTATTGAATGTTAAACATGATGAAGAACCTACAATAAATTTTTGGAATTATTCGAGAATATATGATTTTTATGAATTTTTAATGAAAACATAGTGATTGTAAGTATTTAATTTCTAATAAATCAACATTATCAATTTATCTAGAGAGATAATTATCTCAAAAAGTTATTTTAATGAGCAACGTAGGAGAGTTGGAATTTTCGCAAAAATGATATATGTGGATTCAATAAAAAAATCAGTTACAAAAATAGTCACCAATTTATTTAAGGCACAAGACAACTTCAATTTAGATGAAATTTAGAAAGTAATTAAAACATTTTTAAGGCATCACTATGATTTTATATGCAATTTTTTGAGCAAGCATTAATTAAAAACCATTTTTAGATCATAAATTGGGTAAATTAAGCAATTTCCCCTAAAATTATTTTAGTTAATTAACCAATGCTCACAAAATTCTAAATAAATAGCCAAAAGATAAAGAATTACTTGCTCAATAATATTTATTTTTTATATAAAAAACAATGCAAAATGGATGTCCAAATTAAAATGCAAATGTAGGGGTATCTATGCAATATGGGAATTTAACTTGAGCAAAATAAAATGTGCATAGGGATACTTTTGGAAATAATGAAACTTGCTGGACAAACTTTGCAACTTTTACAAAATAAAAAATGAAATAAGAAGAAGACCTTCTTTGATCGTGGGCGGTTAGGGCTGCGATGAGTTCTTCGAGGGCGGTTGTGCGAGGATGGTCGTGCTGGAGGTGGCGAGATGGAGGCACAGCGGCACAAGGGGCTGCCCCTGGAGGAGGTAGTGGCGTGGCTGTATCATGTGCAAGGAGGGAGATGCAAGTGGAGGGGTACGACATTGGGGAGGGTGTAGGTTGTAGGTAGGGTGACGCACAAGAGACGTTGGTGGCGCGACTGGCGTAGGGGCGCGTGCTGATGCAGCTGCAAGTGGCGATGGCTGAGGCTGCAGCCGCCTTGAGGTGGGCATGACTAGGGGGCTGTTGTTGGAGGGGGTAGTGGCATGGCTATGACGCACGCAAGGAGGGCGACGCGAGCGGATGGGCACAACACTGGGAGGATGCATGCTGGAGGGCTCGCGTATGGGGAGGCATGCGCGGAAGGTTGGCGCAGATGGCGGAGAGTGTAGAGACACACACACAGGATGTTGGCACGACTGTGATTGAAGGGGTGCCACACGCGCAGCTGGCAGCGGCTGGCGGCGCTGGGCGCGGGCGACGAGGAGGAGGACTGGCAGGGGAGCAGCGGGCGATGTTGCCTACTGCTTCTCCTATTTATTTATTTATTATTATTATTATTTGTTTTGCTGCTGTGATTTTTAATTTTTTAGGAAACGAACCAAACAAAGAAGATTAATAATGGGTGATTTAGTGGTTATTGTGAAAATGGTAGTGATTGGTGTGGTGATGATGGGAATGAATGAGGATAATGATGTGGTGGTGTGATATAAAAATGATTTGGTGGTGGAAATGAATGAAGATGAACAAGACAGAAAAATAAATGTTTAGATAGAAAATGACAAAGTTGAAATAGAGAATTTAGCTATGGTTCGCCGGATTTGTGGAGGAGCTACGTTGGACTCCTGTCGTGGCCTCGATCCAATCTGGCAAAAAAAATGGAGAAACTATGCGAGCTTGATGGGAAACTCACTACACGGAGACTAACCATGGATCTCGCCTGCATATCATTGTCACTCAACGTTTAATGAGGAACTGTCACCTCACGTCTTAAGCGGGGCTTGAAACTCTCTCTCTCTCTCTCTCGTATAATGGCGGATAAGGGGAAAATGAAGAACAAGAGATGAATAAAAAGAAGATGGAGAGGTTAGGAAAAATGTGGAAGAGCTGGAGTTGAATGGAAGTTGGTGGTAGAATGAGAAGTTAGAGTAGAGAAAGGAAAATAAGTAAATAAAAAAATCAAAAGTTGACTATTGATGAAGCCCCATTCATCAATCTTTATTCTTTTATTTTAGCTAAATATCTTGGCGAAACATCAAGTATATAGTTGTAAATACAATAAGTTACCAATAAGCATGCATTTGTTAATAATTAATAATTAGCATGTATTTGTGCAAAAATAAAAGAATAAAGAATAAAAGAAAAAGAGGGAAATATGAATAAATATTAAGTGACCTGAACCCAAGAGAGGGTCCAAACTAGACCTGATCGCCAAATAAAATAAGTAAAGAGAGATAGGGCTACTCTACCCTGTATGCATTCCCTTCTTTATGTATATATATGTATATATTTTATTTTCACAAAAATAGAAATAAAAATGTATTTATATTCCCTTTAATATATTTCAAAAAATAAAAACAAAAATTAGAAAAATAAAATAAAAATAAAAATAAAAATAAATTCTCTCACACCTTGTATATAACACATGTATACATGTATCATTAAAAATTGGGTATTTATACAAAAATAAGAAAATAAAAATACATAAGTATTTTATACATGTATATAATGTAATATAATGTATATACCTTAATTTATTTTTTTCATAAAAATAATTAAAAATCACAAAAAAAATAGTTTGAAAAATAATAAACATTTTTCATGTTGAACATTTTTTAAAATAAAATAATTTCCTATTTTTAATTTATTTTGCAAATATTTTTGACCAAGCTAATTTCTGATTGGTCCAAGAGGGATGTTGTACCTAGTCAACTCCCCCTCCCGGACCCTCTTGCGCGTGGATCCGATTCGCATCCGGACTTCTCCCATTTTTTCCGAAGGGACCCTGTTCGTTCATGCCCCGATTTCGGCGCCCGCTTTACCCTGGTGGATCAGTGACCCTCGTGGATCCCTAGGAAGAGGTGGATCGCCCTCAGTTCGCGCGCCTCGCTCGATCTTTCCAACCACCTAGGACACCCTATATATTCTTCATCCGATTTCCCAGACCTTCAGCTCGCGCCGCACACTTCCCTTCTACCCTAGACTTCTTCCCCTTGGTGAAAATAATCGGATGGAGCCTTTTGTGGTCGGAGAAGGCCGTTGCAGCAAATGCTTGAGCTTCGTGGCCGGAGTTCCGTCGCGACGAGCCTCCCCCACCTTCCGTAGCGAGGTCGAGGCGAAGACCCAGTCCGATTTCACCCCCTGGAGCTAAGGATTCAGATAGGACCCTCAGGTAGCTTCCATTTCAATCCTAGTTCCATTTATTTCGAATCATTCATCCGCCGCTCCGCTAGCTCTAACCCGCCGGTCGGAGCATCATCAGCCTCCCTTATCCGCTCCTATCGACTCATCTGATCACTGCCACCCTTCTCCCGTGACCTAATCACTTGAGTCTTGGTTATTTGATGAATCTATGTTTCACCATCTTTATTCTATCATTTTGGCCTTAAAAACCCTAGTAAATGCGTGTAACTAGCGTTAAATCATGCATTTTATCATCCACGCATCATTGTGTAAATATCGTATAAAATGCAGTTTTTAAAGCCAAAATTATAGAATAAAGAAAAGAAAAGAATAAAATATTATAAATATTTTATGACCCGAATCCCCGAGATCTAGGCATCTCGATGACTAGGTCGACAAGGAATAAAGTAGGGGGAGATAAGGGCCAAAATACAATAAAAATCCCTTTTATTTAATTCATTCTTTATTCATTTTGGGACCTATTTTTGGTTTCACTTTGTATACTTCAAATAAAGAAACTTTGTACATGAAAGTTGTAGATAATGAAATACAGAAAAATACAGAATTGATTTCACCCAAAAATAATGTACAGATAAAAAGTTATGATCTGAATAAGATTCAAGAATTCTAACTTCCCAGACCTGTATCTTGCAAATAAAAACTCGAAACGCATTGAAATCACTTTAATTGTATATAGTTTTTAATAATCTATTTAATGAAGGTGGTTTCGCATTTTGCGGAGTTATAGTTTGAAAGTTGAAGTTTTGGACCCCTGTTGTATACTTGTACAGATTAAAATATTCATTTTATTTATTATTCATTATCTTTATACTTTTATATTTTTTAATAATTTTTCAAATATTATTTATAATATATGTATACATTAAAATCGGAATAAAACGCTAACAAAACACAAAGATAAAATACATGTATAACATACATAGGTATAATACATATAAGTATACCTGTATAACTAATACTAATATTTTATTAAGTACACAAAACACTTCAAAAAAATAAAATAAAAATATATTTAAGTGTATAAAAATATTTTATAAATATATAAATTATTAAACAAAATTAATAAAATAAAATATACAAAATAAAAATAAAATTCTTAAAATACATAGATGAATATACATGTATATAAGGTATAAAAGGAAAATTGTAATTTTATACCTTGAAAAAATAAATAAAAATCACAATAAAATAACTTAGAAAATAACAAACATTTTCTATTTAATAATCGAAAATTAATAAATTCTTTTTCTATTTTTTATTGAATCTTTAATTCTTTTTCCAGAGGTTTTTCCTGGTTAGTCCACGTGGACCAACCAGGAGGCTCGGACACTGACCCCCTCTGGTGCTTTGTCAGAACTGTGTTGTTTTGGCGTTTTCTCCTAATTTTGGAGAGCGCGTCTTTCATTATCTTGTGTTGGCTTCTTCTTGACTTTTGTTCCTCGAGGAATGGTAATTCACGCCCTAATGTTTTCTAAGGGAGTGGGTCATCGATTCGGCCAATACGCCTCGTTCTTTGAAGCCCATTCCACCACTCATTCAAAACCACCCCCGTCACTCCCTTTTCTCTTTTGAACCTCTTTTGACCCTTGTTTTGGCTCTCGTTGGCGAGCTCCGGATCGATCTCTGTGACTGGGAGATCTCCAGCACATGCGCGGAGATTTGGCAAGGCGTTGAAGGGCGGTTTCCACCCCATCTCCGGCCAAGCTTGGCCGTGAGGTTTACCTTGGGTTTTTAACCCTTGAGGTTTCGCATTTTAATCCATTTTCTTGCTTTTATATACTCCCAGTAGTCGTAGAACGCATTTACCATCCTCCATTTCGATCATTACACCACCTTTCACTTCCGCCATCACCTCACCGGAGCTAGCTCCGGTGAGCTCCTCCCCGGTCGCTCTTCGCCTTCTCCCGCTCCTGGGTGGGGCGAGGCATTTTACCCTCGCTTCCCCTAACCATTTTTTGCAGGTCGCAGGAGGAAAAGTACCCTCCTTGGGAGGGTCGATTTTGAAGGAAGAGGTACCTGGACTGCCATCTCAGTCCTCGACTCCGTCGCAGGGCACAGGTGCTCTTCAAGCCATTCTGCGGCGAGGACGGTGGTCGGAGCAATGCCCTAGCGTCAATTCAAGTTCATCTGGGGCTGTGTTCTTCCCTGTTCTTGTAGGAAGGCTCGCGACCGTCCGATTGAGCTCCACCTCCAGATTCTGCAGCTATCGTCGGATCAGACGCACCATGGCCGTTCGTTATCTGAAGATCCTCTAATCTCGGTCGTCGGAGCGAAGCGGTATCGACGCTTCCTAGGCCGACGCGTGGCAAGTCAGGCCATATCAGCCTTCCGATCCGCGCGCGAGGGGTATTTTGTGCTCAAACCCCCGCATCTTTTTGTATTTCATTTCAGTCCAGGCAAACTTTTTGGTTAAGTGTAATATTTTTGTATAATTTACACGTAAGCCCCTTAAACTTTGCATAATTGCAGACATGTCCTTGGCCACATCACCTCATGTGACACGCACACGTGAGGTGCGTGGTCATTTTGCAGGACCACCCTTGTGGTTTTGGGTATTTCGAATTAGTGCAGATACATTTCTAAGTAGTTTAAATTTCTGGCATTTTTGCATCTTAGCCCCTGGAATTTCTTATATTGCATTTAAATCCTCACCAGACCACGCACGCGTCACGTGGTTGATGAATACCCATTCATCACTCTTTATTCTTTTATTTTAGCTACACAACCTTTGCCAAACACATGTATATTCATGTAAATACAAATAATTATAAAAAATCATGCATTATGTACAAATAAATAATAAGCATGTTTTTGTGCATAAATAAAAGAATAAAGAGATAAAAGAAAAAGAGGGAGATATTTAGAATAAATATTGAGCGACCTAATCCCAAGGGAGGGCTCGGCATGGCCTGACCGCATAAAAACCGAAGTAGAGAGAGATAAGGAAGCTCACACTTGTGTAAATATACTTGTGTACAAATAAATAAAATATTTTCCTCTAAATAAAAATGGGTTTCTATGTGTATATTTGTAAATATAAAATTAAAATAAAAATGAGAAAACTAAAAAGAAAATAAAAATCCCCATCCTTATATATATTCACCTTGTACATAGAACCACCTTTTATATTTATTTCACCTTGTAAATAAATCAATAAAATACCACAAAAATTTGTATATATTCTATATTTCCTAATGTAAATAAATAAAATAAAAACCCATAAAAACGAAAATAGACTAAAGAAATAAATAAATAAAAATCAAAATGAACATTGTATATATACCATGTACATACTTGTATATAGCTTTTTATTTACCCTTGTAAATAAATAATAAAAATAAAATAAAAATACGAAAATATTCAAATTTATTCTATAAATAAATAAAATATAAAATTGGAATAAAAATGTACATAAATCAATAAATAAAAATCAAAAATTAAAAATACAATATTGTATATATACCTATATATTATGGGTCATATGTGGCTGCCCCCTAGGGGCAGCCAACATGGCTGCCCCCGCCTTATTTGGGCAAAATTTTTTATTTTTTTTGAAAAATAACACCATTTACATTCATCCCTATATCCCTCCTATATACCATTCGAATTTCGTCAGAAACAGAGACTCCTACGGCCTCCATCCGGATAGTAATTTTTTAACGGTAACAGGATTTTTTTAAATCGATACCATCGAGATGGAGGCCGTAGGAGTCTCTGTTTCTGACGAAATTCGAATGGCATGTAGGAGGGATATATGGATGAATATACATGGTTTTATTTTTCAAAAAAAATAAAAAAAACGCCAAAAAATGGGGCGGGGGCAGCCCCATTTTTTCCATATATTATACTATATTATAAATACCTTATTTTTATTTCAAAAAAATAAATAAATATCACAAAAAAATAGTTTAAAATAAAAGAAACATTTTTCATGTTTGACTTTTGTGAAATTCGACCATTTTCTATTTATTATTTATTTTCTAAATAATTAATACGTGGCAGCATCTCACTGGTCCACGGGGGATGTTGACCCCCCGGTCAACTCCCCCCTGGTCCACAAAGTCCCGGATCTGAGTCTTTGACCCGATTTCTCGATATTTTCGCCACTCGATACGACACCCAAATTCACAAACCCCGGGCTCCATCTCTTCCTTGCAGATCCGACACCTTCGCCCGGGGTGGGTTATCGGGGTCCCTGCTCCGAGTGTCTCGCCCGATCACCTTTTACCGGATCCCTAGGACTATATAGCCTGAGCTCCGCCCGCACTTTCACTCATCTTTGGCTCCGCATTCTCCACCCCAGGACCTCCATTGCTCTCGCCTGAGTGACAACGAGCTGAGGGTAGTGTCACAGTGAGGAGAGAGTGCCCGGTCATCGATCCGGCAGCCTTGCGCCGCCGTGCGCCGCCCCCTGCGTGGTGCTCGAGCCTCGAGCATCGACGACCCTCAAGGCAAGGACCTAGAGCTCCATCGGCTCGCCCCCAGTCGACTCCGATCATCTGGTAAGCTTAGATCTTCCTATCTTTCGCCAATTTTAGATTACGCCCAAATCGCCCATCACCTTCGACCGTCGATTGCGACCATCTCCGACCCCCTTTCGATCATCGGACGACACCTTCACCTTCGCCCTTCTCCCACGCATATTCTACACCCCTTCATCCAACCCAGTTCGTACAGGAACTGAGATTGGAGCTCCTCCTCCGTCGCTTCGCCGAAGCTCCCCCATCTCGACGCACCGTCCACCCCCGTCGCTTCTAACCGGGTCGAGGCATTTTACCCTCGACCCAGTAGTCTCTCTGTGCCATTTTGCAAGTTAGAGGAGGACCATCTGAGGTCCCCAACATTCAGCACAGGAGCTTGAGCTCCGTCGTCGTCGCCTGGGCTTCTCGGAGCCCCTTGGCGTCATCGGAAGAGTTCTTCAGACGCGGGAGGCACCGGCGCTTCTTCTCCAATCTTCAGTAGCTCCCGAAGAGGACTATCGCGCGCGTTCTGGGCCGGAGAAGTTCGCCGGCCACCCGTTCTTCGTGGATCCTCCAGAGCTGACCATCCCGCCCTCCAGCTCCAGATTAGATCGTAGCCATTCACTGGAGGAGAAGCCACCACCGTCTGATTCCTTGGAGGACTGATCAGGACCGCCCATCCAGCGAGGGTTAGCGCCAGCTATTCTCGACCGTCGATCCCCCCACGTGGCGCACCCTCCACCGTTGGATCAGAACCAGGGCGTCTTTGTTCAGCTGCAATGCACCACCACCGTCAGATTCGCCACGCGGCGCCATCCCAGCCCTTGGATTATAATAAGGGGTAATTCCACTTAGGCCCCTCCTCTATTTTGTTTTAGCATTTAGTCCCGTAAATACTTTTCACAGTTTATTTTAGTTTGGAACAATTACATTTAGGACCTTGTCGTTTCTTTTAATTGCACTTCTACCCCTGTGTGTTGTGGACACGTGCTTCGTCATGTGTATTTTGTGATAAATTGCATGTAAGGGCCTGTACTTTCTGGTTGTTATGAAATGAAAAGATATTTTTAGATATTTGAAAATCTGCCCCTGTGAGTGTTTTAATTGTGCATGTGTCGAATATAGTGGGCTTTTTATACTTTTGCCCCTGGACTTTTAGTACGTGTTACTAATAGGTCCAGGGACTTAAGTATCTTTGCAGATAGGTCCCTGAGTGCCCCAGACACATGCCTTGCACGTGCAAATTTGGGATTTTTGCACCCGTACTCCCTGGAGTTCTATTGTTGTTACTTTTAGGCCCCCAGAAGTTATTTTTATTGCAGATAGGTCCTTATAACTGTGGGCTTGTGTTTGCTTTAAATAAAATATCAAATTATATCCAATTTAAGTGAGAATTTGACACGTGGCTCCTGCCACTGTGTAGAATTTTCACTGATTTTTGGGAAATTTTTGGAGCCCTTTTATTATTTTTAAAAATTTAAAAACACCCCCTTTTCTGTCTGTCCAGTTATGAAAATCACAAAAAAATATTAAAATCCTCTCAAAAATTCTGAAAAATTCATATTTTGTGTGTTTTGGCTTGCTAAATTTTCTGACCAATTTTGGTCACTTTTGGATTAGTAGAAAATATAAAAATTGAAAAACTTTGAAAACTCATAAAAATACTAATAAATCACAGAAAAATCAGAAATTAATAAACTCGGTCTCGGATTTTTTCTTTTTGTCTATATTTTACATTAAAAATACCTCCAGACTCTGTTGAGACCATTTTAGATTTTATTTTGGTCTTAATACCTTGGCTGGACAGTGTTCTTGCATTTCAGCCTTCTTTCATTTTTCTAAAATTCCCTAAAAATCAGAAAAATACCAAAAATTCACCAAAAACAGTAAAAAATACAAAAATTCTAAAAATATTTTTGCTTGATTTTTTGGAGCTTTTTAGAGTAGTTAAATAATTGTTGCAAGTTGTTTATTGTATTATTTTTCTTAATTCCTTTATAATTAAAAATTCCAAAAAAATATAGATATTAAAAATCCACCAAAAATGCTTTGTTTTTATTTTATTTGACTTGAGACTTCTTCATAGGCCGCAAGGCCATCACGTGCTCCCTGAGTCCGACCCTGGTCGCTATACCAGGCTAATCGAATAGCCAGGGCCACTAGTTATTTTTCTCTGATTTCATCTCCGTTTGGTGGTCTATTCTTACATTTTTCTTGTTGAGCTGAGATCTCTATCGATCCGGGTCGCAACGACCCGAGAGTGATATTTTTACCTGATCCAGATTGATCGGATTTTTTTGGCTCATCAATGGTCTCTGGCATTTTTACGGACATAACTCTTGCATTTCGAGCTATTTACGATTAGTCCAGAAACTTTCTTTTTTTTAGTTATATATTTTGTGTAGAAATTGCACTTTGTCCACTGTGTTTCTTGCTAATTACATTTAAGTCCTTGTTAGTAGTGTACTTACTCTTTATTGTCTCTATTTATTTCATGCATCTATAAAAGCCTAAAAATCACCAAAAAAATTAACTTAGGCTCTTATTGCATACTAGTTCCAATCATATTTTAATTTCACATTTTTATTGCATTTTCATATTTATAAAATTCAAAAACATGCATTTTCAACACTATTTGCATTAGAAAATACATAAAAATTAGAAATCATTTTTGAAAAATTCCAAAAAATTAGTGTGTTTCTGTATCTTTCTTTTAACTTTAATCCAAAAATCACTAAAAATTACAAAAGAAAACTATTAAAAATTATAAAACCCCAAAATCATTCATAAAAATATTAAAAATTCCTAAAAAATCCTAAAAATATAATTTCTATTTCCTATTTTTCGTTATTGTAGTATCTTTAGTTTAATATTAATTTGTAGAACTTTTGACACTGTTTGATATTTTTCATCTCCATTTTAATTTCGAACATTAATTTTGTTCATTGTTTTCAGTATTTTTGAATTTAAAAATACCAAAAAATTAGAAAAAACATAGAAAAATCACAAAAACCTTAGAAAAATATAAAAATCGCAAAACACTTTATTTCCTGTATTTTGATTATTTTTCCCTATTTTCATCTCTCTTTTATCTTTAGTTTATATATATTCCATATATATATTATATCTTTATTAAAAGAAAAAGAAAATACAAAATCAGTAAATTAAAAATCAAAATATAAAAATATAAAATCAAAAATTAAATAGCAAATATAAAATTAAAAACCCCCAAAAAATAGCATTTATAGACATTTGATCACTTTCACATTTTGAGCACATAGCCTCGATCTATCTTGCTTGCTCCCTGTGTTCGACCTCTACACATATTTGCACCTATACACATCTTATTGTAGAGTTATAATAAATTTTAACTCCGCACCTCTTTTCATTGTTTGATTTCTGTTGTGGGTTAATTGTTGTTTGAATTGGAATTTCTTGCAGGTCGCCACAGCGACTGCGTCTCCATCTCGTGTGAGACGTATTTTAGACCAGTGAAAAATCTCGTTCAACATTATCCGAGCCAAGATTAGGCTTAGGTTCCTTCTGCCACTTCGCTAGAACCCCCAACTCCATCCACCACTACTTCCCTTCATATTAGGTTAAAAAACCCTGACCGGAGTATCCCTCCGAGTCTGAGCTTTCTTCTGCAGGTCTTCGCGTACGTGGTTACGTCCCAGTTCGCCTTCATCCAGCCTCGTCGGAGCTCGTTTAGGTCTCAGTACCCTTCCAGGAGATTCGACCGTTGATGACCTCATCGGACCCGTCCACCCGATGCAAAGGGGCCTTGCTAGTCTACCACTGTTGTTCGATCGTCCATCGGAGTGCCGGATCTCCGTCGATGCTCCAGTGAACTTCGTCCAGGTGAAGTTCATCCAGCATCCTTCTTTGCCGTTGGATCATGCCGTCACCCAGATCGCATCATAGCCGTCCAGAGCCTGCACATGTCAAGCCGTTAGATCTGACATCTAACGGCCTCCGTACGCCCACGTTCGCACCCTCCGGACAACCGTTGGATTCGCCACCGGTACGCGCCAGAGCCGCACGTCGTTAGTCAGTCAGAGCGTGCCACCTGTCCCCCCACGCACGACGCACGAGCGCCTGGGTAATTTGCTCCGCTTCCCCTACAGTTATTTCCCTTTATTATTTAGTCTGTAAAATAAAAAGTACACAGTAGGGTAATTTGCACTTTGATCCTATAGTTTTAGACATTTACATTTTAGTCCTTAGTGTGTGGTTACACGTGCTTCATCACGTGCTTTGTGGGTAATTTGCATGTACTACCCTAATTTTAGTATATGTAATTGAATGAACTTTTAATTTCAGTATTTGCATCCATACCCCTGTGCGTGTTGATTTTGGACATGTGCGTGAATTTGTGTGAAAATTGCAGATAGGCCCTTGAGCTTTTTATGTGTGTTATCATTTAGCCCCCTGGAACAAGTTTTCTTTGCAAACTAGTCCCTATGTACTATATGTTTTATTTTAGTTTGAATAAATAGCAAATTTGATCCAAAAATCACAAAATTTCGGTACATGGCTCCTGCCATGGTGTAGAAATTTATGCGAATTTTTGGTTGCATTTTGTTTCCATTTAGTATTTTTAAAAATTCAAAAACCTTAAAAATTACTATTGTTTGCCTTTAAAATTCCACTAAAAATATTAGAAACCCTTGAAAAATTCCAAAAATATTCATGTTTGTTTGTTTTATGTGGTTTTTGCTTAAATCCAATTTTTGTTGTATTTGCATTTATAAAAACCATAAAAATTGAAAAATATTAGAAGTATTAAAAAAGTCATTAAAAATTCATAAAAAATAAAAAAATGTGTTTTCTTCTTTTGTAGTTAATTTTAGGTTGTAGTTCCTCATAAAATTGCTACTCGAATTTTACAGGCATTTTAAGTATTTTTAACTTGCCTTTAGATTCGAGCTGTACACTGTTTGGCATTTTTGCCCTTGTTTCATTTTTAGAAAATTAACTAAAACTCAGAAAAATTCAAGAAAATTAATAAAAACATCTGAATATTTAAAAAATACAAATATATTTTTATTTAAATTTTCTGAGCATTTTTTAGCTTTAAATAATTGTTTGTTTGTGTGTATTTGAGTGCTTTTATTCTTTTTCTTAATTTTAAAAATTAAAAAAAATGTGAAAAACCTAAAATCCACAAAATTCTTTGTCTTCTGGATTCCCGACTACTTCGTAGCCCACGCATTCCGTGCTTCTTGTGTTCGGCCCCTGTAGTTATACCAGGTAAAATAAATTAGCGAGACCGCTATTTGTTTGCTTGATTGATTTATCTCTATTCTTGGTGGTCTTCTTTTTCTGGATTGAGCCTGATCCGAGTGGTTGAGGTCGCAACGACCTTTGATACCATTCCTACCTTAGTCGCTCTGGATTTTGCGCTCATCAAAATGATGCCATTGCCGGGGAGCACGACTTAATAGTCGGTTTCCTTTTTCTGAGTGATTTCTTGCTAATTATTTCTTAAATATCTTTATAATAACTGTAGACTAACACATTTTTGTTCTGACTTTCTTGCGAGGGCCCGACGAACGAGGGCGGCTATCTTCGGAGTGCTGAGGCACCCGCGTGACTTGGAGGCAGCTCGTTTCGGCATCGAGCCACAGGAGAGAAGGCTCCGCCAAGGGCAGAAACGATCTCGCCGAACTCTCTTCTCGCTTCAACGGAGGTGAAGGCCGCTATCACCGGATCGACTCTGGATCTCACTGGGAAAAGAGGATTGGAAATGGCAGATGGACCTAGCGAGAGGGGTCGGATGGCTATATATAGGCGTCAAAGGATATGGTCACCATCGGCGGTGACGACATTGAAGGATATAGTTAGATCCTCAAGCGCATCACGGAAGCGTGATCGTCGTATCGAATACGACGAAGAACGACTAGTCGCACTAGTTGTTCTATGCAACAGAAATTAAAAAATTTTATGCGACGAAACCACATGATCCAAGAACTCTTCTCGGATTGTTTCGTCTAAACCACAAATAAGTATTAGGGTTACCTCTTGAAGCGTGGTTGCGATCGAGTCTCTAAACAAAGAGACCTCCTGTCTCAAGTCTGATCCGACGGAGGAGACGCTTGCGAGCGCGGGGATGAACCGCGTGCTTCTCGCAATCCATGTTGATGATCCAAGCGATAGGATCTCCTGATCTTGACACACGAGATCCGACGTCTTCTTCACGAGCGAGGCGCACTGAAGGAGACAGAGATCCACGAGCAAACAATCGGGCAGCATAACGACGATGCCGCGGCGATGGAGAGCCTCTCTAGGGCATCCATGGTGGACGACCATCAGAAAGAGAGAGAGAGATAGAGATAGAGATAGAGAGAGAGAGAGATGCTTCTCAAGCATTATGTGTCTATTTGTAAAGAAGAGCAATGGGGTGCCTCTCCTTTTATAGGGTTTTGGGATCCATGGATCTCAAACCATGTGTCAACACAAATCCAATGGTTCACATTGATTTGTGTTTCTTTCAATGGTCATGGTTTGTTGCTAAAAACACAACAACAATTAATTTAATAAAAAAATCAAATATATATTAAATATAATTTGATTTATATCAAATCAATCTCCATTGGAGAAATAGGAAAAGGAGGCAAGCCTCCTTCCATAAGGAGGGTGGACGGCCACCAATTCCTCATTGGAATTGTGGTCGTCCACTCTTCCTATATGGAAGGTGGAGGCCCTTTTCCTATTTCATGAGATTACATTGTCTCATGATTCTCTCCAATATTTGCAACAACTTTTGTTGCAAATTATTTCACAAAAATAAATCCAATTTATTTTGTGAACATTGTAATCATGCCATTGGAAATTTGTGAATCATATTCACAACCCAAAATAAAATGTAAATTACATTTTCAATTTAATGTCCAATGTGAATCCAATTCACATTAACATTTAATTAATAAATGTAAATTACAAACATCTCTCTCTTATATATTATAAATCATATTTATAATATATTTGACTAATATGGATATTGCTATCTGATGAATCTACGATTCATCATCTCAATATCTTGATCTTAGCAAAATCCCCGAGTAAAAGCTCATAAAAATGTACGTAAATCATTAAATTAACAAAATGTCTCTTGTATATAAAACACACTAATTATTGTATATTAGATTGTATAAAATAAATTACACATAAAAAGCCGCAAAAATAAAGGAGTCTTATACATATAAATAGCCCAAAACTTCATGTATTTTTAATAATTTCATATCAACTCCTTTTTAGCTAATTCTTTCTCCAACATGTTCATATCAATGTACATAAAAATACAAAAATACAAAACAAATTAAATGTCAAATAAATGCTCCTAGATCCCAATGGGAAAAAGGCGTAAAGACCAACTTCCAAGCTAAATTCCCGCTCCGTATGAACTCCAAATTCACCAAACTCACTTTTAAAGTTCAAGTTAGAAAATTATCTATCCAACGGAAGTGGTTTCATTAAAATCGGAGCTCATTTGCAAAAGTTGGGTTTTGGGACCTAGATGTACATTGTATACCTTGTATATATTCATTCTTTCTTTAATTTTTATTGTATCTTTCATAATTATTAAAAAATACAAAAATATCATGATTGTGTTGTATTTTAATTATATTATTTTATAGTATTTTTCTGTTGTAAATATCTCTTATTAAAAAGATAAAAAAATACAAATTAGAAAAGTAAACAAAAATTGTACATGGTGTTTTGTCTTCTTTTGTAAATTCTCCACTATTTATCTTCTCTCTTTATTTTATTGTATTTAAAGTAGCATACTTTTATTTTCTTTTATTTAATCACATTCTCTACAATAACTTCCCTTTCTCCAATAACCTCCAAGTCTTCTTTCAACCTCCATTCCACTCCATATTCTTCCACCAACCTCCCATTCAACTCCACCAATAATACAACTTCCCATTCAACACTAACACCATTCTAACTTCCCTTTCTCTTCTCTTTATATTCTTTTGTACATCCTCATTTTTTCCTCATCCACCATTCTTATAGAATAAGGAGAGAGCTTGGAGTGTTTTGTTGGTGACAGCTGCGAAGCATCGTCCTCAAGCGACGACCTCCTTCAGGTGAGATCCGCGGAGCTCTGCTTCGCGTTACGAGTTCCCCGTTGAGCTCGCGTAGCTTCTCCGATTTTTGTTTCGCCAATCGGATCGAGGCGACAACAGGAGTTCAGCGTAGCTGCTCCGCCAATCCGACGAAGATTCAGGTAAGTTATCCCTCTCATATCTCTTTTTATTTTATTTTATCTAACATTTTTTGTTGTTTCGCTACCACTTATCACCTCCACCATACCATTTTTTACATCATCCCATCACTATCACAACCATCTCCATCTTCTTCATCATTCTCCTCTATTTTTTGGTTCTTTCTTTTGTATATAAACATATTTTGTTTCCTGTTTAAGAAAATAAAAAAAATTTAAAATCTAAAACAAAAAAATCACAGCAAAAAAATCAAAAAAAAATAAAAAAGAGAGGAGCAGCAGCCACGCCCGCCGCCCCTCCCCTTCCATCTCCGCCAGCCAAGCGGCACGCCGCCGCTCCTCTGGCCAGCACGACCCCGCTGCCCATGCGCCACCGCGCGCGCCCGCCGGCGGTACCGCCGTCCTCTCCATCGCTGGCCCCTCCCAGCGGCTCCCCCCGCGCCCTCCGCCTTCACCAGCCCGCGCAGCCACCCGCGCGGCCGTGCGCGGGCCGCAACACCTCCCTCCGGCCGCCTCCCCGCGCAGCTCTGCGCCGAGCGGCTCCCCCACCGCCGCGTGGCATCGCCGGGAGCCACCGCCGCCCCCGCGCCGTCGATCACGCCTCCTCGCCGCCGCCGCCTACGAGCCCTTGTTGGATTCCTCCTTCGTGCCCTTCCAGGAAGAAGAAAGGTATTTTTTTCTTTTTTTTATTGTAAAAATTGTATAAATATTTTGTATAGTTTCAGTAATTGCAAACTAGTCCCTGTGCATAAGTTTAAGTTGTCTTTTTTATTTCTGTTTTGCACAAAGACCCCTCTGTTCGCACTTTAATTTGGACTTCGTTTATGCATCTTTTTGTTTAATGAAAAATACTTGCATGTTGAGTAACTAATTCTCTACATTGTGGACATTTATTTATATTTTTGTGGTCTTTGGGTAATTAAATTAAATTGTTCAACTGAAATATTGCATATTTTACCCAATCGGTGATCTTAAATTTATATCTCACACGAAGTTGCTCTAAAAATTCCACAAAAAATTATATATGATGCGTTGATATCTGATGAACTCACTGTCCAAATTTCATCTAAAATGGAGTTGTCTTGTGCCTGGAATAAATTGTAGAGTGTTTGTAGTATTTGATTTTTAATTAAATCCACGTATATCCTTTTTGTGAAATTTCAATTCTCCTGGATTCTTCATAAAAATATCTTTTTGGGATAATTCACACTCTGATTAATTTGATAATGTGGATTTACTCGAAATTATTTACTCACTGTCACTCTATTTTCACTAAACAATACATAAAAAATTCATAACTTGTCAAAAAATTCCAAAAAAATTAGCGTAGTCTCCTTGCATCATGTTTTAGTTCCAGTAATTTTTTCATGATTTTTTCTTACTGTTTGTGTGATAAATTGCGAAAAAAACCATAAAAAGTGTGCATTTTTAGTTATTGCGTTTTAACCCCTAAAATTCTAAAAAAAATGTGTTTTGTGTTCATCACTGGATTAGGATGCTAGGAAAAATATAATTTGGCTGAATTGGATTAATTTAACATTAAAATTAATTTGGCATTGTTGTGTGTTTTCTTAGTGTTTTAATTCAAACGCATCTTGCATTGGTATTTCTTTTTGCATTAAAAAAATCAAAAAAATACCGCGTGGAAATCTAGTCCTAAGTTTTTAAATTAAACTCAAGTTGTTCCTTTGCCTCCCTGTGTTCGACCCCGGACTTGCCCGGGATATAAATTAAAGCTGAGACACTCTTCACGGAGATTCTTCTCTCGGTTCTGACCGAATCGCTAAGTACACATACTACAACGTACACGAATTAAATATCGTATTTAGCGGCTCGTCACTATCCACATTATTCATAACTATGATAATTAAATCATATTTAATCACCTTGGATCTCATTTCTCTTGTTCTCAAATAATATGAACCATATTCATATTACTTACATCTTTGATAATCAAATCACATTTAATTATCTAAGATAGCTCTCTTTATAATATGAATCAAATTCATATTAATCATGATAATTAAATCACATTTAATTATCCATTTTCTCAATGCTTGGATACATATATCAACAATAGAATTATCCATGAACTCCTTCAAGGATAATGCGCTTTCTTCGCAGATACTTGGAGATAAGGACAGGGCGATTGTATTGTTCCACGTATAGTGACTTGGATATTGAGATCGTATCTCAAATCCAGATCGCGGGCCTCCCATAGATGCTTGATTAAATCAAGACTTTAAATCTAATCTTCTCATTGAATCTGAATCACATTCAGATCAATGTCAAACATTTGGACTAAGATAAGATTACTTTTCTACTGAGAGGAGTCACTAAAATCCAGACCCGTTTCATCACTCCCTAGGAATGGAAGCATCATGGTTATACAATCGTTTATGATCACATCACCCTCAGGTATTCCTAATACCTGTACATCCTACATACTTGAAGACTCAGATTAAACCTGAAGTATTTGATCAACTTTATACTGTCTACTTCATGGTTTTATCAGTAGGTTTCTCATTCGATCATTGGGAGTCGGTATCGATCATATACTTTCCAAAAACATATATCATACCTAGATCTTGATCATATACTTTCCAAAAGTATATATCAAACCTACAAATTCAGTCAAGCTTCCAAAGCGAGACGACCGTGCGCACGGAATTTGAGTCTTCCCAGTATCTCATGAGTGAGCTCATGTCTTATGGTTCAGTAAATGAACCTGTATGATCCCTTTGAGAGATCGTATTACTCATATGCCCTTACATGCACACCAACGCGCCGGTGTATAGACCTTGGTTAGGTCATCAACCTACTGGTATGCCAAATGTACATACTCATACATATAGTAACACATCTGTCTCTGGTCAGAGATGTGTGCCTATATCATGATAGCATACGATATAGGACTTTGGTTATCTCGATCTCGTTAAGCCAACTCTTTGACCTAACTAATCTGACACCTCCGAATCTCTATTCCTATGCAGAGGACCTGCATCAAGAGGTCTGTCAGATATCAACCTTTAAAGATAAGGATTGCCATCTCCTACTCAGGCTGGAGATCATCTCTTAACAATCATTTGACGGTGCTCAATGAGTCCTCAATCTAACTCTTTAGATATTCATCCAAGCACTAGCCTCTATGATTCAATAGTTGAATCAACAGCTGTATGATCATCAAGATGGCCATGGTACATAACCCTAATTGTACCAAGGGACCTAGTATGCAAATTATTCATTCTTCATTTCAGATCAGGGAATGATATTTGCAATAACATTTATTGCTTAATGGCTCGCCGTGGGCTCGCATTTCCAACAATCTCCCACTAGCCCAAAGAGCCATTGATGGGCTAATCAATTAAACCCACACTCATGTGACAATCATAGACTATTTAGAAAATAGCTAGGTAAGCTGATCAGTCACTCTCTTCCTCTGAGACTATGCCAAGTCCTTTTATGACACTTGCATATCCCCCGTAACAGTGCTCGCATTTAATGCGAATATTGCATCTCATGCAACCAATACTCAATTTTGTTAGTCATAGTGTCCTTGACACTACAGCTTAACAATTATCATAACCAATATTTCCATAATCATTATTAGAATATCCTTATTTCTGAAGATCTCTATCTCCAAAGGTATCTAGGGTTAAGACCCTCATAGATCACTATCTACAAGGTCCTAAACTTTTGTAGATAAGACTTTGAGATCACTATCTCAAAAATCTCATCATCTATGAAGATTTTGTTATTACTGCAATCAAGTGTTTTATCTCTATAGTAGAATTAGTAACACTTTACTACTCCCACTGTATGGCAGATATCTGGCTTTTGTACACATCCAGTACACACCCAGCTTCTCAGAACTGTTGTCCGAGGGCAAGTAGTTCTAGCATTCACTTCCTCAACTCTTTGAGGTGTTACCCCTTTAGATAGGTCAGTACCATATCTTAAGGGATGGAAGCCTTTCTTGGAATTTTCCATAAAATAGAATATGTCCAAGATGTACTATTAATGTGACAGTCCCAATACCCTCTTCTCTTTGCTCCTAAACAACTTCAGAACTAAGATCTAAGAGGTATCTTTGAAATCATATTTCAAGATATGGAATAGCCAGTCTATAAAACACTTATTATCATCCTCATATCATTCCAAATGATTAGGATATTATCTACATTCAGCTTGATGAACACAAAGGCATTCCCACTAAGCTTCACATGGCTCATCAAGATTTCATCTGAAATCATAACATTTATAATTTCATCAAATCTTATGGTCCAACTTCAAGAAGCTTATTTGAGTCCATAGATGGATTCCTTAGCTTGCACACCTTGCTTTCCTCAACCATGAAGCCCTGGGGCTACTTCATGTGAATATCCTCAGAGAGTTACTCGTAGAGGAATGAAATATTGACTTACATCTTGAAGATGCAATAGTCAAGTTGTGTAGCTAAGGTTAGCAATATTCTGATGATTTTAAGCATGTTCACCGAAGATCAAGTCTCATCGCAAGCAATGTCTTCTCTTCCGATGTGTAGCTCATGGCTACGAACCGTGCTTTGAAGGTCTCTACATTCTCATCAGGTTCCCTTTCTCTTGAAGATCCATTTACACCTTTACAGGTCTTACCCATATAGGTGGATCCTCGAGGGTCCATATACAACACTTGTATATGAAGTCTACATTAGACTTTTATTGCTAACATCCATCTATCCATGCTATGATCTTCAGAAGCTTCATCACATGAAGTTCAATCATTGTCAGATTTCTCTGACACATGGAATCCTTCCTCAAACTCATTTGAAAAGGTTTAGTGTTTCATCTTTAATTATCCTTTTAGTTTCCAATTTCCGGAGCCTCATTATCTTTTCAAGATTAAATGAGTTCCTACACTTCATTTTCATCTTGATTCTCAAGATCTTCAACATCTAAGAATCACATTCTCAGATATGAGATATTTTAAGAATCTCAAGGTCATAAAGTAGGTATCAAATACCATCCTTTATTTTCCTAATGAAGTAGCACTCTCAAGTGCTAGATTCCATCTTGCATGGAACCTTATTAAGGATATACAGTGTAGTCTCTACTACATATATACCTGGAAACTAAGGGATAATTATGCTAAAATTCATCATTGATAAGATCATGTCACACATGATCCAATTGTATCTCCCTATAACTCTATTGAGTTAAGGTGTGTTAGGAGGATTGAGATAGAAATGATATTCATATCTCCATAAGGTATCATTTGAATTCATCTAACAGGTACAGGCTACCGTGATTAGATCAAATTCATTTTATCTTCCTTCAAACTTTGGTTGCAAACCAAAATAATGAAATCTTTGAACATTTAAAAGGTTTCTTTAGGTGAAGAGAAGAAATTTCATATCATACATAATCATCAGTAGATATCATATATCCATAATGTTTACTATGATATAGATGATCCGCATACATCAATATGTATGAGATCCTGAATACCTTGACATCTTACACCATTCTCAAAGAAGGGTGTATTGGACATTTTACTTTGAATACAATATTCATAAGTATGTAAGTTTGAAATTTTAGACATTATAAATTTTCATCTCTTACTAATCTATTGATAAAATCAATAGACAAATGTCTAAGGTTTGATGCCAGATCATTATCAAATGATCTTCATTCTCCTATTGATCTTAAGGTTTAATTTCAGTATTTAGAAATATTAATGAACCATTCATTAATTTTCTAATGTAGTGGAGTCCACTAGATTTTAGATTACTATCTGAAATATCTCCATCATAACTCTTTATGATAGATTTATTACAGAATTCATGTTTATTTCCAACATTTAGAAATAAATAATGAATGTATTCTAATATCCAGGTCATAGAGACATTCTCTAAGACTAAGGGCTCTCCCACTGAAATTATGAAGTCTAGTGATCCAATGGAAATTGTTGCAACAATTGCATCAATGTCCATCTGGATAATTATAAACCTTAAGATCAAAATTTTCCAGTCTTCTAAAACATATGCAACCCATTGCAAGTGTTGTAGAAGATTGAGGTACAATTACAAGACTTTAAGCAAGTCAATTTCAATGATTTATATGTAGATTATTCCGATGCTCTATCCGAGTCATTCTTTAAGGATTCTAGACAGACTTGATAGTCACACTATCAACACATTAACTTATTGTAGTATCGGCATTCATCCAACTCTTATACAAAGAATCTGAGGAATAAGCACATCTTTTTATTAAGATTTTTAATGAAATTTAAAATAATAATTAGCCATTTTTATTAGTAAAAATACGAAAGTACGAGTTATGGCTAAAGTATATGCGCAGTATATACGACCCCCCTATACTTAGCTTGAGCTATGTCCTCATAGATCAGAGAGAAAAGAGAAGACATAACTCGTACTGAGTATAGAAAAGTCTAAAGAATAAATGAATAAGGGTTAAATGAACGAAAGAGAAGTTGACCGTCCCCCCTATACTTAGGATTATCTATAAGCAACCATTGCTTAATACTAAGGATATCTTACGTTAAATTCAAAAAGAATTCAATGTAAGAGCATTTCAACATTTATACAAGCTTTATTAAATTCATATAATATGAATATTATGAAGCTTCATGAATGACTAGAGTATAGACAGTGGAATGATGATACTCATCATGTCTACATCCATCTAGACTCTTAAAACATTGGTTCAGGTAGGTATTCAAACAATTTGAATATATCATCTCTTATAGAGCCACCATTCTGCACGATGCAGAGAACCATGTCATTCATGATTAAATGTCAAGAGCACATATGTATGCCAGAATATCTTCTTAGATTTTATAAGGATTAATTGACAATTGTGATCATCATTGACATGTCACTTCTAAAGTACATCCGATGAGATCAAGACTACAGAAACATACAAACCCTAGGGTTGTAGTCCTATTATCTACTTTAATTGTCATTCCTCATTAGTATGAGGAGACTTGCATGCTGCAACCACATACATTATGTGTCCAACTGCAAGCACAATATCTGGATCATGAGTCCAATCCATGATATCTTACTGGTTATTATTGAGTATAAAATTGAGTGGGTTTAATGAAGGATTATCTGAAATAAGAAATTTGCATAAATTTATATATATATATATATACATACATTTTACTTTGATTTAGGAATGTTTATATCAAAGTTGTCTTGCCTTGTCAACACTGAAAGCTCATTCCCTTAATCACTTTCAATGTAAGAGATATACTTACCAATATATCTCAGCAAGATCTGGGATCTCCTTCCTTATCTTTGTTACATCCCAATAATATGAGAATTTGCAACTTGGATAAAAAGAAGCGGGAACACATTCCTCCTTGCAAGTCCAACTTGCATTTCCCAATTCGGTCTTTAACACCCGGGCCCACCACCCCTAAGGCGATGTTGACCTGTCGTTAATTGAACCAACCGTCAACAAGAATAGTACTCGCTATGCGCAATCCAATATCGCACCAATAATATAAGGATCCGATATTGGGGTCACTACGCATACGGCCTTACTCTTTCGAGAAGCAAAGAGCCCGATCCAGATGCGCTTGCATACGAGAGCTGTCACTTCGGACAGGCGTCTCCCACATGCAATCCCTGGCGACGGAACCCTTCGCCTTGACGGGAGACCATAGATGTCACTTATGTGATCTTCCATATCATATTCAAATTTTAATTAATTATCATGAATCACATTCACATAATTAATTCTTCCAAGGGAAATAATAACTCTATTCATAATAGAGTGTCTCAATTTGGACACAATCAATTTAATCATATTAAATTAATTATCAATCCAATTCAATCAATCAAACTTGATTATTTTACTTGAATATATATCGTAATATCTCAAAATACGTGTTAATTCGAATTTTAATAATTAGAAAATACACCTTGATTTTCTCCGGCATTATACAGTCCCTACCAGCTGTCATGGCCAGTACCGACGAGAGTGGGACGGACCACATACGTTGCAACCCACAACCCCAATGCTCTCCGACTAGACACCATATCCACTTCGGGAAAGCATAATGCCAGATATATCAATTTGTACTTGAGATGATCATCGGTTTTTCAACCAAAATTATACCATATAGTAATAATCAAAATATTTTTGATTATAAGGAAATTTGCTACACAAATTCCCAATCCTATTCAAGCATCAAGTTTGAAGATTGTGTTTTCAATTAAGATTTAGATCAAATCTAATCAATTAATTGGTTGAGGCCAAGTCAATTAGGTAAATAATCATCTTTCAATATTTCACAAATATTTTTCATGATTATCTCACGAAATTAACAATTAATTTCACTAATTGACAATCACTTGGTTCTAGATTAGGACTGTAATTTCAGTAGTGACCCCTACTCACTAAAATTGACATATCTCAATCAATTTAAATCCAAATTAGATAAAATCAATTTTCAAAGATTGCTAACTTGATTTAGGACAGAACCCAAGGGTGTTTTACGCATTTCGAGGCAGATGATAACGATAATTAACTCTTTAATCATGTTAAAATCTACTGTTTCCGCAACAGTGCATACATGTTCATTAAAACAACCGTATCTAGAGCATACGAAATCCAATTTACGTAAACTCAGATCCTATGGTTTCTTTATTTAATGAGGAACAAAATACAAGTAAATAATTCGTGCTTAAACAATTTAAACATGGCCGAAATTATTTACTAAACAGATCTGCGAAATCAAATGCGATAAAAACTTTCGCGACCTTAACGAACCCAAGTCGTCCTCGGTTTTCAAATCATATTCAAAACCGTCAACCTAGCTCTGATACCACTTGAAGGATATGGTTAGATCCTCAAGCGCATCACGGAAGCGTGGTCATCGTATCGGATACGACGAAGAACGACTAGTCGCACTAGTTGTTCTATGCAGCGGAAATTAAAAAATTTTATGCGACGAAATCACATGATCCAAGAACACTTCTCGGATTGTTTCGTCTAAACCACAAACAAGTATTAGGGTTACCTATTGAAGCGTGGTTGCGATCGAGTCTCTAAACAAAGAGACCTCCTGTCTCAAGTCCGATCCGACGGAGGAGACACTTGCGAGCGCGGGGATGAACCGCGTGCTTCACGCAATCCATGTTGATGATCCAAGCGATAGGATCTCCTGATCTTGACACACGAGATCCGACGTCTTCTTCACGAGTGAGGCGCACCGAAGGAGATGACAGAGATCCACGAGCAAACAATCGGGCAGCATAACGACGATGCCGCGATGATGGAGAGCCTCTCTAGGGCATCCATGGTGGACGGCCATGAGAGGGATAGAAAGAGAAAGAGAGATATGCTTATTATGTGCCTATTTGTAAAGAAAAGCAATGGGGTGCCTCTCCTTTTATAGGGTTTTGGCATCCATGGATATCAATACATGTGTCAACACAAATCCAATGGTTCACATTGATTTGTGTTTCTTTCAATGGTCATGTTTGTTGCTAAAAACACAACAACAATTAATTTAATAAAAAATCAAATATATATTAAATATAATTTGATTTATATCAAATCAATCTCTATTGGAGAAATAGGAAAAGGAGGCAAGCCTCCTTCCATAAGGAGGGTGGACATCCACCAATTCCTCATTGGAATTGTGACCGTCCACTCTTCCTATATGGAAGGTGGAGGCCCTTTTCCTATTACATGAGATTACATTATCTCATGATTCATGATTCTCTCCAATATTTGCAACAACTTTTGTTGCAAATTATTTCACAAAAATAAATCCAATTTATTTTGTGAACATTGCAATCATGCCATTGGAAATTTGTGAATCATATTCACAACCCAAAATAAAATGTAAATTACATTTTCAATTTAATGTCCAATGTGAATCCAATTCACATTAACATTTAATTAACAAATGTAAATTACAAACATCTCTCTCTTATATATTATAAATCACATTTATAATGTATTTGACTAATATGGATATTGCTATCCACATTATTCATAACCATGATAATTAAATCATATTTAATCACCTTGGATCTCATTTCTCTTGTTCTCAAATAATATGAATCATATTCATATTACTTACATCTTTGATAATCAAATCACATTTAATTATCTAAGATAGCTCTCTTTATAATATGAATCCAAATCATATTAATCATGATAATTAAATCACATTTAATTATCCATTTTCTCAATGCTTGGATACATATATCAATAATAGAATTATCCATGAACTCCTTCAAGGATAATGCGCTTTCTCCGCAGATACTTGGAGATAAGGACAGGGCGATTGTATTGTTCCACGTATAGTGACTTGGATATTGAGATCGTATCTCAAATCCAGATCGCGGGCCTCCCATAGATGCTTGATTAAATCAAGACTTTAAATCTAATCTTCTCATTGAATCTGAATCACATTCAGATCAATGTCCAACATTTGGACTAAGATCAGATTACTTTTCTACTGAGAGGAGTCACTAAAATCCAGACCCGTTTCATCACTCCCTAGGAATGGAAGCGTCATGATTATACAATCGTTTATGATCACATCACCCTCAGGTATTCCTAATACCTGTACATCCTACATACTTGAAGACTCAGATTAAACCTGAAGTATTTGATCAACTTTATACTGTCTACTTCATGGTTTTATCAGTAAGTTTCTCATTCGATCATTGGGAGTCGGTATCGATCATATACTTTCCAAAAACATATATCATACCTAGATCTTGATCATATACTTTCCAAAAGTATATATCAAACCTACAAATTCAGTCAAGCTTCCAAAGAGAGACGACCATGCGCACGGAATTTGATTCTTCCCAATATCTCATGAGTGAGCTCATGTCTTCCGGTTCAGTAAATGAACCTGTATGATCCCTTTGAGAGATCGTATTACTCATATGCCCTTACATGCACACCAGCGCGCCGGTGTATAGACCTTGGTTAGGTCATCAACCTATTGGTCTACCAAATGTACATACTCAAACATATAGTAACACATCTGTCTCTGGTCAGAGGATGCGTGCCTATATCATGACAGCATACGATATAGGACTTTGGTTATCTCGATCTCGTTATGCCAACTATTTGACCTAACTAATCTGACATCTCCGAATCTCTATTCCTATGCAGAGGACCTGCATCAAGAGGTTTGTCAGATATCAGCCTTTAAAGATAAGGATTGCCATCTCCTACTCAGGCTGGAGATCATCTCTTAACAATCATTTGACGGTGCTCGATGAGTCCTCAATCTAACTCTTTAGATATTCATCCAAGCACCAACCTCTATGATTCAACAGTTGAATCAACAGTTGTATGATCATCAAGATGGCCATGGTACATAACCCTAATTGTACTAAGGGACCTATTATGCAAATTATTCAGTCTTCATTTCAGATCAGGGAATGATATTTGCAATAACATTTATTGCTTAATGGCTCGCCGTGGGCTCGCATTTCCAACAGACATCGAGCAGTTGGGCAAACAACCGGCCAACGGCCACCTGTTGGGGTGGTTTGGCGGTCGGCAGTCCGAGGAAGAGAGGAGAAGAGGAGGAAAGAAGTGGCGACTCGTGTGAGGAAGAAGATGAGGGGGGAAGAGGGAATGGGGAAGGAAAAAGGTGGAGAGAAAAAGAAAGAAAAAATAATTAAATAAATAAATAAATAAATTAATTAAAATAATTAATAAATGGTTAATTTAGAAATTATATTAAACAATTTAATTAAGAAAGAATTAGTTTATATAATTACATTATTAATTAAAGAAATAAATTATTAAGTAATTAATAATATAATCAAATGATTAATAAGTAATTAAATGATAATTAATTAATAATAAATTATTACTTAAATTAATTAATAAATAACTTAATGAAATATCATATATTTTAATTTAAGAATAAAGTATTAATATATTAAATAATAATATAAGTTACGGTACATTGTATAATATACCAATACAGTCTTGAAATCCATATTTTTCAAATTAACTCCGATTTTAGTGAAATCTGTTTCATTTTGTAGGTAATTAAATAATATGAATTTTAAGACCGAGTTTGCCCAATTCGGAGTTCATACGACCGAGTTATGAGGTTTAGAAAATTTTGGTAGTAGCTTCAAGGCTTCGAGTTTATTGGCAATTGACTTAATTTATATTTTTATATATTTTATGTACATTTTTAGAAGATTTTTATGAAATAAATTAAGTTAATCAAATTTACAGTTAATTAACTAAAAATCTGGGAAGTTTATACATATAGTACATATAGACAATGTGTCGTAAATGCCAAAACTTACCATTTTTATTTTAATATTTTGATTTTTTTAATAAATAGTATTAAGTATGAAATGAAGTTTAAAAGTGAGTTTGGTCCATTTGGAATTTTCTATAAATAGTTATGAACCTCGAAAGTCAACTTTTACGACTTTTACAGTTTATCATTTTTGTGATAAATTATTTTTCTAATATTTTTATAAAATAATATTTATTTTTATGAACAAATTTAATAAAATTGTGTTTTAGTCTGAGATGATATAAGTAATAAATGAAATAGGTAAAATATTTACGATGTGAAAATGTGTTTAATTATATTTTTGGTCTTGATTTATTGATCTCCCCCTATTTATTTATTTTGTCAGCCAGGTCAATATCTATCTGGTCTCGGGGTTAGGATCAATCTTTTATGTATTTTATGTATCCGACCTTCTTTCTTTTATTTTTCTTTTTATCTTTATTATTTTATTTTGGATAAAATACGTGTTAAATATATAATATTAACATTAGTGGTTAGAATGTTAACTAGTTAGAATTATTGAATATTTACATGTATTTTACTAAGGATTTTAGCCTAAATGAAAGAATAAAGGCAATGAATCATGGATTCATCTGTTGCAGATCAAAGCGACCCTCCTCAATAGTTCTGGGATATTCTTCCTCTAGCATCCATCATCATGGGATCATGAGACCGGCCCATATTTTATTTGGACCATCGACCGAAGGGTGAAATGAAGCGGTCCATTGCTGTAGGGATCGAGTTAGTGGCCCTCGGATGGCACCTTTTTTGGATAAATATTTAGTAGCCCCACTACTTTTGTTTATTTACATTTAAGTCTTGTATATATTCTATAGAGTTTAAATATTTTTGAAAATATTATAGTAGACCCCCCTGACGTCTTGTATAATGCAGAAAGGTCCTTGTGCCTCACGTGTCGTGCCATGTGAGTGATGAGCGACCTAGCAACCAGGGTTAAGTATGAAAAATAGGCAAGGGTCGTTGTGACCCCAATCAACAAGTCGGACTCAACAAGAAAAATTAAGACCACATAAATAAGACAATCAAAGCACAAAATCCAATGTTAGCAGCATCCGCTATTTATTTAACCTGGTATAGCAAACATTTGGGCACAATGAGCACAGAAATGTATGAAGTAGTCAAAAATCAGATCATGAAATGCCTATTTTTGTAGTTTTTAATTTTGCAAAATTTTTTATATTTTCAAAACAAGAAAACAAGACAAAGAAGTACAGAACAAGCAAGCTTCAACAATTTTTATTAATAGTAAAAAATGTTCAAAAGTAGGAAGCAAAAACATTTTTATGTTTTTCAAATATTCAGACGTTTCTGATGATTTTAGAAGATTTTTCAATTTTTATATGATTTTATAAAAATCAAACAAGGGTGAAAATGGAAAACATTATACAACCATGACTAAAAGGCAAGTTTAAAATACTAAAAATGCCCTAATTGGTTGTATTTTTATGAAAAAGTAAATAAAAATATCTAACTACAGAAATTGAGATTCTATTTTTTGTGATTTTGTAGAATTCTTAATGATTTTTATAATTTTTTAAGAGTTTTCTGGTTTTTAGTGTTTTTACAAGGGATTTTTGCAACTAAACAAGTAATGGAGATAAATCACACAAAGACAAGCACACACTATTTTTTTGTAATTTTTAAAGTAATTTTTATATTTTTTATGTATTTTAGAAAATATACAAAACAATTTTTAGGTGTTTTTTATTTTTAAAAAATATCAAATAAAATAAATTAATTCACAAAAATTAACATAAAATACTATGTCTTAGCATGAGCTAACTATAAATTTTATGGAATTTTTGGAGTTAATTAGGCAATTATTTGATTAAAAACAAAGCATACAACAAGCAGGGACCTATATGCAATTATCCTACAACTACATGCTAAATAATAACATACTTAAAAGCTAAGGACCTTATCTGCAAATTAGCCAAACCAACACGTGCAATATACATGGACAAGCATCACATGGGTATAAATGCGATTACCAAAAGCTCCCATTGAAAACGTAACATCCATGAAATACATGGTAGGTAATTCAAATAAACCATGAAGCACGTGGACCTACACATGAGTTCCGACAGATTGGACTAAAGTGCCACAGGAAAGATAAGGTCCAACCTGTAAAATGTTTAAACTACAACTTTATTCTGTGGACTGAAGTGAAATAACTAAACAAGCAGAATAAAAGGGAAATATACCCTCTACAAGCGCGTGCGATGCACGTGGGGACGTATGGTAAGCTCTCGTGAAGGCGGTTGTTAACGGGGGCGATCTACTCTGCTCTGGATCTGATGGCTCAGGTGCGTGGAGCAGATATATGGGTCTGTGTCCTCTGACCATATCATACAGCGCAGGGAATGTCGGCCTTGATGGTCGTTAATCGCGCATCTGATGCCTCTGACAAAAGGGGATGGATGGACGGTGAATATACGATCTGGGTGACGGGGTTCCAATCTGACGACAACGGAAGATGCTGGAAGAACTGGACCTAGATGACCTTCGATCAAGCACTAGATGGACTCTTATGCTCCGATGAAAGATCGGACATGCCCGGCTGTTGATGATTACTTGATATACTGTGATAATAGGCTTAAATTATGTGGAAGATAATATCAATTCTTGAGTTATAAACTCTAAAATCACATAATCTATGTCCAATTTATTCCATGTACACAACAAGAGAAAACCTCTAAATTACACAGAATAAAATCAACGCATTCATGATTCTGCATCCCGATGAATTATTCCCAATAATATCTACTATATGGTTATATAATGGGAAGTATTATTTTACCAAAGTCAAATGATCATACCTGTTAAATCATCACCCTGAAGAAATTCGCTTTACTCTAAAAATATCTCAAAAGGAATTAAAAATGTCATGGAGTTTAATCAACAACAAGCACATTGATGAACATACACTTCTTTAATATTTTATGTTGATAAGAAAAGAGAGGGAAGTTAGTATAAAAATTCTCTTTATTCCCTCGTAAAGAGCCACCAACATGTGCCCTCCCCATGCATATATGGAGCCCCATGTAACACATGTTCCCCATGTCCATCCCTTCCCCATGCAAAAATTAACTCTCCCTACACTAATAATGGTATTTTGTCTTCACTTGCATGTGATGTCTCCAAGCAAATACCATTATAAAATGATGCCCCCTCTCTCATGCATACTCACGCATACTCTCCCCCCATCCATTTTCGTTTGTTCTATCTCTCGCCCCATACTCTCTCCCCTCGCATTTGTTCCTCATGCAGGCACAGGACTGAAGCACATACCAGTGCATTCCCTCCTCCTCGCGGTGCCCTAACAACTGCATATCCCCGGCCATTCTCTAAGGAGCATCTAGCAACATCAGCACTATCCTCTAGCTCGCACAGCCGTGCGCGCACCTTCTTATTCCTCGCGGTGTGCTCCAGCCCCCAGCGGCTTTCCCAAGCGTCCAGCACCCCCGCGTGCACCTCCGGCTATTCCCCCCCTTACGCACATCCGCGGGTACAACCGCGAACAAGGCCGCACGCCCAGCAGTCTCCATACCTCGCGCAACCTCCTTATTTGCAATCCAATTGCGCACAACAACTGTCCTCTCCAGTGCCGCTCCGCCATTGCGCATCGGTGTTCTTCTCGTGCGCATAGCAGCCACTGACCGCGACCCCTTCTTCCCCGACACTCCAGCGATTACCTCCAGCCCGTACTCGGAGCGTTTATCGCTCCATCCCACTCCGCGTCTAGCAGCCATCGTCCGTGTCGTGGGGAACAACAAAGTGCAACGGCTTCATGCGTGAATGAGAAACACTCTTTCTTTCTCTCTTGTTTATGTATATGTCATTTGCATCTAAACTCTTGAACCATCTTTGATTATAATGTATTTCATGCTTATCCTTTATTTTCCATATTGATTAGATTGCATTTGTTTGAAGTATTTTTTCCCAAGTTGCATTTCATCTATTTCACTTATCATTCTATGTGTTAAAATGTCGAATTAAAATTGCAAGTTTTCTTAGTCCCTACGGATACGAACCTCTACTTGCACTATACAACTTATATTTTTTCAACATGCTTGTAGTTGTAATATTATTTGTTTGATTACGGTTTTGCGTGAAACAACAACGACGTGGTAAAAACAACTTTTTAAACCGCGTAAAATCGCATCAACATTTTGCGCCGTTGCCGGGGACTAGGAAACATTTGCAATTTTTTTCTTCTTCATTTGTACTCATTTTTAATTATATAATCTGTGTATTTTTTTGTTTTACAGGTACTTAGGCTTCAAAAAGAAAAAATACTTGTCTTTTCATGCATTTTGTTTTAGCAAACTTGTAATTTGGTAAACAAAATTGTAATCTTAATTTTCCCCTCCTTCTCGGAAAAGCTCGCCATCAGGAGGACAAAACATTACGGATTAGCGCCAGAAGTGCAGGCACTGTGAGTCCCTCTTTCTCTTAAGTATCTTAGGCTTTTAAAATTTCTTGCATTTGTTTGTGCTCCGAACTTAAACCGAAAAAAATTAAAAAAATACTTCTTCTTTGCATCATCTCTGTGGTTTTCTCCCTCTGCTCACCTAAAAAGATCACCAAAACGTGCTTTATCACGCTAAAAAGATAAGCTTGAAAGGCCACCGCAGTGGCCCGAGCAGAAAGTGGGAAAATTCTGATTGCTTTATTTGATGAACGTGTATGACACAAAAATCATGAGCACATAGAACCCTTGGATAGTGACAAAAATCCCTAGTGCTACGTGGGATTGCAGAGAGAAATTGTAACTCCTCGATGCGTTTGGCACCGGTTCTTGTGGGAAGAGCAGATCTAACGATCTGAGTACCAACCCTGGATCCCCCAGCCGGATTAGGACATCGATTTCTTACAATCTTCCACACCCACCTCATCCTTAAGGACTCTAATTTCTCTGAAAACTTTTGTTGAATCACTAAGTTAAAATCGAAAGATAACCGCTTCCGCGGTAATTTTTGTGTGAGTTGGTGAATCAACAAATTGTCTGGTGTATTGTGCTGTATATGCTAAGTCGTAGACCTCTGAAAAATCTAGTGCAACCACCATTAGAATACGACCCGATTTATAGAAGAAAATCCAACCCATCTCCTTCAACTGAGAATTCACCTGACCTTGGAGACATGGGAGAAGAAAGACCAAACCCTATGTATCTCATCTTGCATCAACTGCAACTACTGAGAGAAGAAAATGCCACAATCTGCCACACAATAGCACCTCTCATCCGACCACCACCTATTAGTACACATTACAACCCGGCTGCAGAAGACTTAGTTCATTGGGTCCAAATCCCGCCTGAAGTAGGAGACTTTGAAATAAAGCCCGCATCACTTTCCTTAATCCCAAAATATTATGGAAATGACTCTGAAGATCTCTTTCTCCACATCCAAGATTTCCGATCTGCTTGTGACACCATGAGTATCCCCGGGGTAGAAAAAGAATACATCTACATGAAAGCCTTCACCCACTCACTCAAAGACAAAGCACTCCAATGGCTCCGAAATTATGGGACCCCACTCACCTCTTGGGACTCCTCAAGAGAGGCATTCATCAAGAAATACTTCTCAATAGGAAAGACAAATGCCTTGAGACAAGCCATATCATCATTCACTCAAAAAAACAGAGAGCCCATTCACGAAGCCTGGAAGCGTTTTAAGGAATTACAAAGGAAATGCCCTCATCATGCAATCTCCAAATGGAAATTGGTTCAGATATTTTGTGAGGGCATAGATACATCATTTAAGAGAGTGATTGATGGCTCCTGCGATGGAAATTACATCAGTCGTGATAAGCATTTTGTTTGGACTTTATTTGAAAATATGGCTGACAATTCGGTGAATAGCTCCTCAATTGAACAATACAGTGGGAACACGAGGACAGTCAATATCATTGATCATGAGAGATCTAGCAATGAGAATCCTGACAAATGGGAAATCCTCTCAAAACAAATGAACCTCATGACTCAAGCCATAGAAAAATTGGCCATGAATAGTCCCACCAGCCATGAAGTTGACCACACCACATTCACCCATAATCAAAACATAAATCCTGAGACTGTGAATTGGATGCAGAGAAATCAAGGAGGAGCATATTCAAATAACCACAGCACATGGAGAGAACAATCAAATCCTGGGTGGAATGGACAAAACAACTATCATTTCCAGAATCATACCAACCCAGACAACCAATAGCACAACCCGTAACACAACCCTCCACCACTACGGTTAACTTCGATGCCTTGGCTCAAGCAATATAACAACTTGCTATATCACAACAACAGGCCACTGAAGCTCAACAAAAAGCCAACTCTGAGAATGCCCAACAGTTTGCCGAGATCAGATCATATATCCCAGCCTTGTCACCTCAACCTCTACCCAATCCCAACACCAACAAGGCTAGTTCATCTGGAGTACTTCAAACTCCACCACCTGCCGGATCTTTCACCTCACCACCTGGTTTCCAAAATCAGAGTCAAGGATTTTTTACATCTTCTAGGACAAATCAAGGGACCCCATAACAAGTACCTAGAAATCATGTAAATTTCAAAACTCTATCCCGACCAAACCAATCTGCTAATGCGGTCACTCTGAGAAATGGAAAAACTACTTCTACCTTCACCAGACCACTAGAGGATCAAATTGAAATTGAGGAAGAGATTAATGATGAAGAGATGCTAACTGAGACAACCATGCCCCTTCTTACCTCCCCGACCATAACTATCCCCTTTCCTGGAGCTCTTCACCAAAGAAAACCTCGATCATCCACCATCGATCCAGAGTTAGAAAAACTATTCTCGGACATTGTCATTGAAATTCCGCTCTTAAAAGTCCTCGAATAAGTCCCCGCCTTCTCCCGCTTCTTAAAGGAAAAATGCACATCAAAAAGGAAATCAAGAGAAAAGACAAAGGAAAATCAATAAGAAAAGTATGTGCTGCCCCAAGCTACATCAAATGCCATTTCCTAATTCCTGCCCCCAAGAAAAAAGATCCAGGGGCACCCTTGGTTAAATGCATGATTGGAGAGTTGACCTTCAAGCGCACCTTATTAGATAATAGCACCTCAATCAATCTTATTCCTACCGCCATCCTAGAACATTTTGACTTAGGCAGACTGAAACCCGTTTCAATGATTTTATAAATGGTGGACCGCACTGTGAAGAGACCAATAGGACTTCTTGAAGATGTTATAGTCAAGATACAAGGACATAAATTTCCTATGGATTTTGTTGTTATGGATATGGATTCTCCCAACACACTGAGTGAAACACCCATCATTTTGGGAAGACCCTTCCTAGCTACTGCTAAAGCACATTTTGATTATGAGGGGGGCAAAGTCGAATTTTCAATCAATGACAAAACCGTCCCTATTGAGCTGATCATACCCAATTCTACTGACTCTGAGACTGAAGACTGTGGTTGGATAGAAAAATGTGCTGTACTCAACATACAAAATGACTTTGCTCCCATCCATCTCACCAAAGTTCCTTTAGAGGTTAGTCTGAACACCTCTAGATCCACTTACAAAAACACTTCTCATGAAATTGCCACCTACAATCTGAATCTTGCACTAGAAGCTCCACCATGCCCTCTCACCGGACAAGAAATTGATGAGCTTGATAATGCCTGGGATACATTAGACTCTGAACTCACATTGACCTCAACCATGATTACGCCCATGATGGAACCACCATTTGAGACTATTTCTGTAATAGACTCAGGAAATACTACAACTCTGACTCCATCGACAACCACTGTTGAATTAAAACCACTACACAAAGATCTAAAGTATGCTTTCTTAGATGATGCTCACACTCTACTAGTCATTATCAATGCCAACCTAAATCATATACAAGAGAGCCAACTAATGGAGGTTTTGAAAAAGAATTCTCGGGCCATTGGATGGAAGATAACAGATCTAAAAGGAATAAACCCCACATTCTGCACTCATCACATATATCTGGAAAATGATAGTAAACCCTCTCAAGAAATGCAAAGACGGTTAAATCCCAATCTGCGAGAGGTTGTGAAGAATGAGATCTATAAATGGACAAGTGCGGATATCATTTACCCTATCTCCGACAGCCCTTGGGTCAGTCCTCTCCAAGTTGTCCCCACGAAAGCTGGATTAACAATTGTCAAAAATGAACAAGGCGAGGACGTACCCACCAGAGTAGGCGCATCTTGGAGAGTCTGTGTAGATTATAGGAAACTCAATAAGGCTACCCGAAAAGATCATTTCCCATTGCCCTTCATTGACCAAATCATTGAGAAGCTAGCCGGAAAAGAATTTTTCTGCTTTTTGGATGGATACTCCGGTTATAACCAAGTGACCATAGTACCTGAAGATCAAGATAAAACCACTTTCACTTGTCCTTTTGGAACATATGCCTTCCGTCGCATGCCTTTTGAACTATGTAATGCCCCAGCAACATTTCAAAGATGCATGATGGGAATTTTCACTGATATGATCGATGATTTTATGGAAGTATTTATGGATGATTTCTCTATTTTTGGAGACTCTTTTAAGGAAATACTGGGATTTTTGGATAGAGTCCTCCAGAAATGCATTGAAGTGAACTTGATATTATCTTGGGAGAAATCACATTTTATGGTGAAACAAGGGATTGTGTTAGGACATGTTGTGTCAAAGAAAGGGATGGAAGTGGATCCATCAAAAATTGAGACAATCACCCATTTAAGTCCACCGGTGAACATAAAAAATGGAAGTGGACTCATGTCGGCTTTTACCGCCGCTTCATCAAGGACTTTTCGAAAATTTCCCGCCCTCTCACAAAATTACTGGAAAAAGATCGACTTCACTTTTACTGAGGAAGCATTCGAATATTTCAAAACCCTGAAAAAAAATCATCACTGAAGCACCCATCCTACAACCCCCTGATTGGAATTGTGAATTTGAGATCATGTATGATGCATCTGATTATGCTGTAGGGCAGTATTGGGTCAAAGGAAAGATGGAAAACCTTATGCCATTCACTATGACAGTAGAACTCTGGATGATGCTCAAAAGAACTATACTGTAACTGATAAAGAACTTTTGGCTGTGGTGTTTTCCTTAGAGAAATTTCGATCTTACATCCTAGGATCCCACATCATCATCTACACAGACCACTCTGCTTTGAAATATCTCTTCACAAAAACCGATGCTGAGCCTAGACTCATTAGGTGGGTTTTACTGCTCTAAGAATTTGATTTAGAGATTCGAGATAAAGCCGGAGCAAAGAATGTCGTGGCAGATCACCTTTCAAGAATCCCGTCCTCACACACAGACACAATCCCAATTTATGATAATTTTCCAGACGAAAGTATCATGTCTGTTTCTCAACTCCCTTGGTATGCAGACATCGTCAATTACATCGTCACCTCCACATTCCCTGATGACTGGCCAAAACATAAGAAAGACAAAACCAAAGCCCAAGCCCGATACTATCACTGGGAAGACCCTTTGCTCTTCAAAGAGGGTACTGATTTGATATGGAGACGATGCATCCCTGAATCTGAAGTCAACGATGTCCTAACTCACTGCCACACTTCTGGGTGTGGAGGACACCACTCAGGGAAGTGCACAACCGCTAAAGTCTTACAATGCTGTTTCTACTGGCCCACACTCTTTAAAGATGCCCATCATTTTACTCAATCTTGTCCTGCCTGTCAGACTAATGGAACGATGACCCACCGCAACATGATGCCCCTCCAACCCGTACATATAGTTGAGATCTTTGATACTTGAGGAATAGACTTCGTGGGACCTTTCACCGCCTCACAAGGCTATCAGCACATCTTACTCGCTGTTGACTATGTGTCCCGTTGGGTTGAAGCCATTCCTACTTGCGCTGCTGATAGCGCCACTGTTGTTAAATTCCTGAACAATCTCTTCTCCCTATTTGGATCACCCAAGGTGGTCATTAGTGATGGTGGAACCCATTTTCTGAATGCTTCAGTCAAGAACTTACTTAAGAAAAATAGGGTCGAACACCGGATCTCAACTGCCTATCACCCACAGACCAATAGAATGGCCGAGCTGTCAAACCGGGAGATCAAGACCATCCTCCAGAAAATTGTCCGCTCTGATCGTAAAGACTGGTCTCAACACTTACCTTCTGCTCTTTGGGCCTACCGTACAACCTTCCGTACACCCTTAGGAATGAGCCCATATAGGTTGGTCTATGGAAAGCCTTGCCATCTACCTATAGAGATCCACCACAAGTCACTCTGGGCGATCAAGAAATGTCATTTGGATTATGATGAGGCAGAAAAGAAAAGACTATTGGACTTATCTGAATTGGAAGAACTGAGATCACAAGCCTATGATAACAACCTGCTATACAAAGAGAAAATCAAGTTGTGGCATGATGCCAATATTTCGAGGAAAACATTCAAAGAAAATAAAAAAGTATGGCTATTTGATGCAAAACTAAAGTTATTTCCAGGAAAACTGAGATCGAAATGGAAAGGACCAGACATTGTAACTCAAGTATTCGATAATGGCTCGATAGAAATTTCTGACCCAAACACTAAAGCCACTTTCAGAGTCAATGGTCAAAGACTAAAATCAGTTGTTGAACCATCCAGTCCTATGCCTGTCTGCACAACATACCTTCTGCAGGAAAAATGAACCACCACATCACCAAGCTGAGGCGTTAAATCATGCACTCTCGTGAGCATCTCCTCACAGGTATCTTTTCGTTTTACTGCTCGCATGTTTATTTTCACTGCATTGCATTAGATAAGTATGGGGGTACCCCTCTGCATTACATTAAAAAAAATACATTTTACATCCCTTTTTGATCCTCCTATTACACATTGTCTTCACCATGAGGACATGATTTCTGATAAGTATGGGGGGTGTGTCTGCATAGTTTTTCAAAATAGCATACTCTTTCAAAAAAAATCTCTTTTGTAAAAATTCCCCTAAAAATATTTTCAAAAGCAAGAAAACCACCAAAAATACAATCCTTCCTAGTTTTATCCTATTTTGAGAAATCAGATCTTCACTGCATAAATCATAGACTGAGGTTGAGTTGACCCTAATCCACTTAACTTCATCAGAATTTCACTAGGCATGAGTTTTTAAGCTTTCTTCAGGTCCATATGGACTTTATTCTCTCAGTTCCACTAACTCTACTGGTGAATGAACTTCTGTATCTAACTAGATCACCTGAGAAATTAGTAGCACTCTTAAACTCTTCAGTGGATATTAAGCAACTGCACATTATACTTAGCTCGATTGAGTTTATTTTACGAGATACAATTACAATCTAGTTGAGGTGAGGAGTTGTCCTCTTGGTTGTGCCAATACCTGAACCTTATCTATAGCTAATGAAGGAACTTGACTTAGGAGCAACATGATCTCTCTAGTCTAAGTATGTCAGCAAATAAGCCAGTATCGTGCCTCCAAAGTCAATATTAAGCCGATACTATCTTTTGATGCCAAAAATCAAGACAAAAAAAACACCACAAAAAGGCATATCACAATACAAATGCCAAAAACCACCATTCATGCAAAGATACACAAAGAAAAAGCAAAGAAGACCACCAAATAACCCTTCTCCACCAAAAAGCCGTGATAGCAGCCCGATGATTCTATCTAAATTCTTAAAAGAGGCCCAAAGAGGCCCAGGGTTATGCTCTGCAAAAGGAAAAATATGAGAGCAACGGACCAAAGCGGTCTACGGAAAATCTTGAAAGTTTAAGTCCCATTTTCCAAAGAATTATGACCTATTTCTTTATGCTGACATGCTTGGGCGAAAAGAGAATATGCCTGAATTCATGTGAGGACTGAGGCTATATGAGTAGGGAATCATTCGGTACCTTGATAGATTGTGTTGTTAGCGCGTTCTCTTGACTCACGAAAGCTAAAACTATCACTAACACTGTTTATATTCACTCAAGGTCAAAGAGAACACCTGTTTCTTAGGGATGAGATGACTAGATCGACCTTCTGAAACCATGTCTGATTTTGTTGGAACTGAGAGGCTGTTGAAACTACAAAACTCAAGTCAAGTCGACTATTCGAAACAAATCATTAATCCATGAGTCAACTCTACTGAAGTTTGTGTATTTGTGAGGTTAGGAACTTAAAACTCAAAGACTTTGTGGGAGTGTCTGCTGCAAACCCTCACCAGATCTATCTTGGCTAATTTCCCTATCCTTCATTATTACTTATCTTACTCTTGCTCGGGACTAGCAAGACTTAAGTATGAGGACGTAATGATTACTTGATATACTGTGATAATAGGCTTAAATTATGCGGAAGATAATATCAATTCTTGAGTTATAAACTCTAAAATCACATAATCCATGTCCAATTTATTCCACGTACACAACAAGAGAAAACCTCTAAATTATACAGAATAAAATCAACACATTCATGATTCTGCATCAAGATGAATTATTCCCAATAATATCTACTATATGATTATATAATGGGAAATATTATTTTACCAAAGTCAAGTGATCATACTTGTTAAATCATCACCCTGAAGAAATTTGCTTTACTCTAAAAACATCTCAAAAGGAATTAAAAATATCATGGAGTTTAATCAACAACTAGCACATTGATGGACACACATTTCTTTAACATTTTATGTTGATACGAAAAGAGAGGGAAGTTAGTATAAAAACTCCATTCTTTATTCCCTCATAAAGAGCCACCAACATGTGCCCTCCCCATGCATATATGGAGCCCAAAGTAACACATGTTCCCCATGTCCATCCCTTCCCCATGCAAAAATTAACTCTCCCTACACTAATAATGGTATTTTGTCTTCATTTGCATGTGATGTCTCCAAGCAAATACATGCCCCCTCTCTCATGCATACTCATCTCTCGCCCCATACTCTCTCCCCTCTCATTTGTTCCTCATGCAGGCGCAGGACTGAAGCACATACCCGCGCATTCCCTCCTCCTCGCGGTGCTCTAACAGCTGCATATCTCCGGCCATTCTCGAAGGAGCATCCAGCAACATCAGCACTATCCTCTAGCTTGCACAACCGTGCTCGCATTTTCTTATTCCTCGCGGTGTGCTCCAGCCCTCGGCGGCTTTCCCAAGCGTCCAGCACCCCCGCGTGCACCTCCGGCTATTCCCCCCTTGCGCACATCCGTGGGTACAGCTGCGGACAAGGCCGCACGCCCAGCAGTCTCCATACCTCGCGCAACCTCCTTCTTTGCAGTCCAATTGCACACAGCAACTGTCCTCTCCAGTGCAGCTCCGCCATTGCGCTCCGGTGTTCTTCTCATGCACATAGCAGCCGCTAACCACGACCCCTTCTTCCCCGACACTCCAGCGATTACCTCCAGCCTGTACTCGGAGCGTTTGTCGCTCCATCCCACTCCGCATCTAGCAGCCATTGTCCGTGTCGTGGGGAACAACAAAGTGCAACGGCTTCATGCGTGAATGAGAAACACTCTTTCTTTCTCTCTTGTTTATTTATATGTCATTTGCATCTAAACTCTTGAACCATCTTTGATTCTAAAGTATTTCATACTTATCCTTTATTTTCCATATTGATTAGATTGCATTTGTTTGAAGTATTTTTTTCCCAAGTTGCATTTCATCTATTTCACTTATCATTCTATGTGTTAAAATGTCGAATTAAAATTGCAAGTTTTCTTAGTCCCTGCGGATACGAACCTCTACTTGCACTATACAACTCATATTTTTTCAACATGCTTGTAGTTGTAATATTATTTATTTGATTGCGGTTTTGCGTGAAACAACAACGACGTGGTAAAAACAACTTTTTAAACCACGTAAAATCGCATCAACAGCTGTATCGAGGAGGTACTCCGCAACTGATGGTGGTCTTTGATGGAACGACGAACGGTTGGAGGAGCAGGGCGGTGGCGCTCCACCTGGAGCTTCTCCACCGATCAGCTGGTGGGTCAAATAGGAGCCTTCACGCGAACCAATACCTACAAAGGACACGACGCTCAAAAGTGAAGCTCCGGTGAAAGTTTATTGCATACATGAAGAGGAGAAGCGACGTAGAATGGCGTTGGGGTCTCCGGTGAATGCGAAGGAGGGAGACCGAGCCTAATCTCAACACAATGGTTGAGTTGTAGGGTGAACAAATTACAAGAGAAGATGAAGGGTGATACAGCGAGTTAATCTGAACGGATGGTGTGGATATCGGGGCTCCAACCAGCTGGTCAGAGCAAGTGGATGTGTGACAACACTAGATGGAATGAATGGAATCAAAAGCAAAACGCGAGGGATAGGATTGATACCTGAAGATCCGAATGGACTCCTGAGCTCCAGGCGATGATGGTCATTGAGGTTATGGCCTCAACCGCATTGCGGGGGACGGGGAGGCTGCTCGCGACATATCTCTGACCACGAAGGGTGAGTTGCGTTGTTACTGCACCAAAACGAGCTCCAAGGGACTCGCTGAGCAGCTGTCAGTCAGCTGGAGGTGGCTAGGGGTCGAAGTGGGAGCGAGGAACGAGCTGCTTGACAGTGGAGGTGGAGGAGACATTATATAAGCTTCCTAGGGCTGAGATGATCGGGCAAAAGCACGTAACCCTAGAAAGATCCGTGCCTTCCTAGGGATCCACGAGGGTCATGGATCCAAGGAGAGAGATCGGGTGAAAAATCAGATCGAGAGGAGGCTTGATCTGACCGGGAAAAAGGGGAGAAGAAGCTCCGGTGGAAGGAGTCAGATTGGGTCAAGCTTGGAAGAGGGCGTTGACCGGAGGTCAACATCCGACTGGACCACTCAGAAAAAAGGAATTTACAGATTATTTATAAAATAAATAAAAAAGTAAATGCGTTCAAAATAAAAAGTGTATAAAATGAATAATATTTATTATTTTCAAGGAATTTTTCTATAATTTTTAATTATTTTTATAGAAAGTAAATTAGTGTATATACAATATATGGTATTATATATATGTATAATATACCTATGTATTTTGTACAATAATGTTTATTCTATTATTTTTACAAAAATACCCCAATTTTATATTTTATTTATTTCAACATAATTTTAGGAGTACAAAAGAATTTTTCTTTTGTTTTTATGATTTATTTATAGGTACAGAATAAATAGGGAATGTATACACATGTATTTTGTACAAGTGAGAGAGAAATTTTTTCTTACTTTTATTTTATTTAGGTTTTATTTTTAGGACTATATACAAATATGTAGAAATAATATTTTATTTTTATTTTGTCAAAAATAATTATTTACATATATAGGTGATATGTACAATATAGAGCAGGCCCTATCTCTCTCTAATTTTATTTGGCGATCAGGTCAAGGCTTGACCTTCTCTTGGGGTTTGGGTCACTATGTATTTATTCTAAATACCTCCTTCCTTTTTCTTTTCCTTTATTCTTTTATTTTTGCACAAATATATGCTAATTATACAATGTTAACACGTGCATGCAGACTGCTAACTTATTGTAATCACACCTATTTACATGATGCTTTGCCAAGATAAGTAGCTAAAATAAAAGAATAAAGAGTGAGAATTAGGGATTCATTAGTGAGGTACTGTGATATTTGCAAGTTATCCCCTACAATTTCCTTTATTTATTTATTGTCTTTAAAATTATAAATTAAGTGTAAGCTTTTGGATATTTTGCATGAAACACCATGTACTTTACTTTTATTGCAAAAATATACTAGGATGTATATTTTTATTTATGCTTTTCTATTTTTATTAAATAGCTCCCATACTCTAAAATTCTTAGGAAAAATATTGTAGATTCCTCTAAGCATGCTTGCTCATGCCTATATTTTATTTGACATTTTATGATACTTTCCCATTTTATATAAAAACAAATAGGAGCTAATTATTCCTTGTTTACATATAAAAATTCAAAAAATTATAAAACCAACCATAAAAATTCCAAAAAAATAGAGTATATATTACTATATATTATACCTCCAAACTAGAAAACACAAAAAATAAAAAAATACTAAAAATCACAAAACTCTAAAAAAATTATCAAAATCAGTAAAAACTCTATAAAAATCCAAAAAATAGTTTATATTCTTTATATCTTATATTATATAATATATATTAAAAATATTTTGGAAAAATTTGAACTTATTATCTATTTTTAATATTCAAAACAATTTGACCTATATGTCACATTCATTGTTTGATATGTTTAATACATTTACAAAACATAGAAATTAGGAAAAATATAAAAATCTCAAAAATAGAGAAAAATATTTAAAATTAAAAACAATTTATTTTCTAAATTCTAAGAATGTGTATACATATTTAAAATTATAGAAACCTTTATATACTATATATTATGCTACTTATATTTTAGTTATTATTACTATTAATTAAATTACATTGAAAACCTTTAAAAATAAAAGAATCATTCGTTTATATATATTTATTATATGTTATTTCTAATATATTATTATATTATTTATAATATCTATATTATCATTATATATTTTTTACATGCTTTTCAATATATTATTATAATATCTATATTATCATTATTACTATATATAAATATATATTATATCTTTAAACATAAAAAGAAATTAAAATTCTGTAAAAATAAATTAAAATAAAATTTAAAATTTAAAAAAAAAATAAAAATATAAAATAATTAAAATATCTAAAATTAATTATAATTAAAAACCCACAAAAAATCAGAAAAGCAGAAAAGATACAAAAGTAATTATTATGAGTTTTCATTAATTGATAATAATTATACCTATCCATATTTGCTCTCAATGGTTCGACCCCTACATCTTTTGACTATACACATCTTTTGTAAGGTATAATAAATTTCAACCCGCACTAGTTTTCATTGTTTAAAATATATCATGGGTTGATTGTTTGTCTTTTTGCATCGATTGAGTTTCGACTACCGTGAGAACGACTGCTGTAGTGATTGCCGGATCTGACTTTTCAGACACCGCATGCTCTCCAAGACCGAACGTCAGGAACCTCAGTTTATGCATTCAACCCGCATCTAATAGAGTTTTCCATTTATATTCATCATTTATGTTGAGTGGTTCAAACAATAACTACCTTATCTCTTCCTTTCCTTTTATTTAACTTTTTAAGAGATAATATGTAATTGGAAGCGACGAGTACTGTTACAACTGACAATACAACCCATCAGTTCCACACGGAAACAACTTGCATGTTGAGGTTTTAATGAATTCTGTTAATTAGTCTTCAATTAGTATTTTAATCTTTAAATACCAATATCAATGGAATGGTTAAGAAAAACAAAAGACCATCAATAATCCTAAGCCTCAACTCGTTGATGTAGAATAAAGCAAAGTTGTTATGGCAACACATAAACTTGGGATTGTTTGGGAATCAACAAAGGTTCTTGGAAGATCACTGAATGCCAATCTCAAAAACAAAGATAACCAAACAAAATGACATGAATAACTTTTATAAAGATTCAACAATCTAACGAATCAACCATTAATAAAATAATTATCTTTATTCTGCCAAAACCAAGTAATGATAACCTATCTCTTATATCAGATTAAGGGAAATTTTAAGCACAACGTAACAGAACCAACAAAAATAATGATTCATGAGTTACTTCATTCCATCGCAAATCAGAAAAAACTTATAACGGAGATGAAGAAGAAAACAACAATGATCCTTTCTCTTCTTTTTCTCCTTCCTTTGATCCCAAATGTAAAGCTCTCTCAAATGGTGGAGGGTTTTAATTATGCCTCTTTGATTCTTGATTCTGTGTATTCAAGGTTTTAAAAACGGGACTGGACATTGAACCGACCAGTCTTCGCTTTGGTCCAACCGGGTCGAACTGTCGGTCGAAACCGGTCAGACCAGTGATAACATCAATATGATGTCATCACTCCTATCGATTCGGAAAAACTGAAGTGGACTTAATTTACTGGTCAAACCGGTCGAACTGGTTTTTTGAACCAATAAAACCCGATACATATATGTAAGTATGTATTTATATATCAATGACATAATCATTAGAAATTTTAAATCTTTAAATAGAATAACATGATCGCCTATTTCGAATAATACTCTTCAAAGTTAGTCACATTTTCTAGAATTATATATGAATATAATATTGTAATCATTTATTTATAGTTAGTTGTAGAAAATTACTTTAAGAAAGTATTGGCACAACGTATATTCCAAAAAAGAGACGGACATACCTTATATCATAGAAATTAAGAAGGACATACGTGGCAAAAACCCCATTATTTCATTATTTAAACCTTTATTTTTTGAAAATTTACCAAACCATCAAAACTGGGTCAATCTGGGTCAATCTAGTCCGACCATCCGAATCAACCCGTCCGATCACTGGTCGTACCTGATTTTTTATTTTTTTAATTTTTTTGAAAATAATTACAAAAAACGGGCCGAATGGGTCGGGGCCGATTCCCGATTCAACCGATCCGACCGACCGATCTGATCCGGTAAACTTGTGTGTATTACATAATGATCCATCGTGTCTAAAGATAAAGTATGATGGTTTAAGCGGATAACACACCTTAACGTAACTGACTACTGATAACCCACTAACCATCAACCTCTGTTAATATAATTCAGTATATTTTATACCTTCACTCGATAAAACTCATATTTATTATCTCAGCTAAGTATTAATTCCAACATTAACATCCAAAATATCACTTTCCCAAGAATTCAACCTGAAATACGTGCTCTCACTGTATCAAACTTTCCAAAGTACAGAGCTTATTCTATGAAAAGCTGTTGCTAAGTTTCCTAATGAGCCTTTTTAAGCAATATCCTCGAGAAAAGGGTAATCGGTGTAACCAACAACAGGATCGGATGTGTAGAATGTTTTCCTGTTGTAATTGTTCAGAGGAGCATTCAGAGAAAACCTTTTTGGAAGATCTGGATTTGCCAAGAACAGGCGTGCATACGCAACCAGATCCGCATAGTTCTCGTCAACAACCTTGTTGCCTTCTTCCCTGTCATATCCACCTGCAGCAATGAAGGTCCCCTTGAAGGCCTTCCTCAAGGGAAGGAGCCTATGCGGTGCCTGCCGCCTGCCTTCGGCTATGGACATCCGCGGCTCGAGGACATGTATATAGAGCAAGTTGCGTTTGTTCATCGCCTCCGCCATGTAGAGTCCAAGCGCTTCTGGATCCGAGTCCCAGCATTCGTTGTAGTCGACGAAAGGTGTCAACCTTATCCCGACTCGATCAGCTCCGATCTCGTCGACAATGGCATCAACAATTTCCAACGCAAAGCGGCAGCGGTTCTCTAAGCTGCCGCCATATTCATCGCTCCGATCATTGCAGCTGTCTTTCATGAATTGCTCGATCAAGTAACCATGTCCAGCGTGGAACTCAACTCCATCGAAACCTAGAAAAAAAACCAACCGATAAGAAAAAAGGAAGACTTGTTTCTAGATTTTACACATAGCTAGATCAAGTGAATCATGTAAAAACGAACCAGCTTCGATGGCGTTTCTTGCAGCAAGCCTGTAGTGGTTAACAATCTGGGGGATCTCGTCTACTGTAAGGCGACGTGGAGGCGAGTATTCTGTAATGAAATCACCATTTTGTGTCTCCGGAGAAATATGTTTGTCTGTGCTTGATACGGGGGCTTGACCGTTTGGCTGGAAGCCTAAACAAATCAGACGTCGTTTTAGCAATAATGCACATCTCACGCAAACTATTACAAGAACATGACCGAAGCATATACCATAACAGGAAACCCTTCCAACATGCCAAATCTGACAAAAGAAGACAGCACCCTTCGCGTGGACAGCATCCACAACGGGCTTCCAGGCCTCCACTTGCTCTCTTGTCCATATCCCCGGACTATTTGGGTACCTGGAACGAAATCTCGACGGCCAACATGATAATTTTTCTCATTCAGATCTCGATATATAACCAAGGGAAGATCAACTTCCACTTACCCTTGAGCGGTGTCGGAGACCCCGTTGGCCTCTGTTATGAGAAGCCCACCTCTGGTGGCCCTCTGCGAGTAGTACAGCACCGCGTGGGAGTGCGGGACGTTCCCGTAGGACCTCAGCCTGGACATGGAAGCAAGCACCACCCTGCCACAAACACCATGCATGTGACATACCCATCACGTAAACTTCGAGAAGGAACTGATGTTGTAGGCTATTCGAGTGCTACCTGTGCGACAAATCGAATCTGCCCAACTTGTGGGACGTGAGGAGAGGAATGACTTCTTCACCCATGTTAGGATTCTAAGTTTTGCTTGCACAAAAGCTTGGTATCTCTCCTTGCTATGCCCAAAGATGGGGTGTTTATAGAGTATAAGTTCGGAAAGAGTTGGGTCAAACCGGTAGGTGGAATACACAGATGGAGCTCTTGGTCTTCAAATATGGTGCCCTTTTCCTAAGCACGTGGACATGCATTTCTAAATTTTGATAGATATGGACATGGATTTATGAATATAAATTTTACAAGAACGATTCTAGAGTTAATTTGAACAATGGAAAAAAGAAGAAATATTCTACTTTCGTTAACCAGGGCTGGGCTCAATATAGTAAACCATAATTCCATCTAATGTGGTGTTATTGATTTAGTTTTAGCACTTCTTCGATTTGAATTGGACTGAGTATTTTGATCTCCAATAAAGTATGGATTCCGTTAAAGTATGGACTGGATCAGATCATTATCAAATTCTATTATGGTCCAATACAAATTGTTACTACGTTAATATAGAAAATGATTGTATGGGATCATTATCTAGGACCGTCCTCGAGTTTAGCCTTAATCATTGGTACGGAAAAAATAATTTTCTCATGAAGAAGCACTACACAAAATTGACTTTTAATGACGATTGGTTGCAACAAAATTAATTTTTATAGCTATGAAATATCTGAGCGATGACTTAATCGTAGCCATTGTTCCTAGCCATGACCATGGTAATGAAAGATTAGAATGAGATATAATTCGTTGCTATAGTTGGTTACAACGATTCAATTGTAATCATCTACCATTGCCATGTATTGACGTGGAAAATATATAGCAGATTTGTTAATAATGGAAAAATCCCAAACTAAAGTCAGATATTATCAATTTCGATAAACAATTCATTGTCATAATTTCTTTAAAAAGTAATTTTTTACTACAAAGTTTTTAGTGTTATTGACTTATATATTGCCTCTTTAACAAATTTGTTACTACAAGAAACAATGGAAAAAGTTTATCATTAGTAGTTAACATGATTGTAATGTTTTTACATCCAATAATACGAATATTAATTTTTTATACAATATAATGTACCTCTCCATACTAAATATTCTAGTCATTCAATTAGTTAACATTAAATAAAGTTTTAAAGAATAAAAAACATTCAAACAACCTTTGGCATGTGCCGGTCAGATGGCAGACAAGCTCTTTATGGCGTCAGAATTATGTCTTGAGTGGAGACGCAAGGAAGCGAAGGGGGCGATGTGGAAAACAGACTTTGCAAAAGCTTATATTAGTGTGGATTGGAATATCCTGTGGGCTTCGATGAGGAAAAGAGGTTTCACAAAAATCTGGATTGCGTGGATGAAAAGATGTGCCACAACATCTTCCTTCTCGATTATGGTAAATGGGCGACAGGAAGGGGGTTATTTTTAGCCACAAAGGGGGGTTCACCAGGGATACCCATTGGCACCTATGATATTCGTGTTGGTTGCAGATGCATTGGCAGTTATGCTTAAGCAAGCGGTAGATGGGGGGGTGGTGTGAATGCTTCTGTCTTGAGGAGATCTCTGTACCGTTATTATAATATGCGGATGACACGGTGCTTTTCATGAGCGGATCGGATGAGATGATAGATCGTGCGGCTCAGTTGTTGGACATCTTCAGCTGTCTATCAGGGCACGAAAAAAATATGCAGAAATCGATGGTGGCCACTTTTGGATTACAGGTTGGTGAACGGATCATGCTAACAGAGAGACTTGGTTGTCCATTGGGTGAACTGCCGATTACCTACCTAGGTCTCCCCTTGGTGGCTGGAAAATTGAGAGCAACAGATTGAGAGGCTATTATTCGGAAGATAGAGATCATATTAGCACGTTGGAAGGTTGTTACATTATCAAAGGGGGGAAAGCTAATCCTATTGAAGCATGTCCTGTCCGCCATCCCTATTTTCTTCTTCTCCACTTGGTTGATACTTGTGGGCGTAACAAAGAGGATTGAAAAGCTGATGAGAAGGTTTTTTTGGTTAAATGGGAAACAAAAGAAGTCAGGAATACATTTAGTGGCATGGGAGGAAATAATGAGACCCCATGAACATGGGGATTTGGGGGTGAGAGACTTGAAGTGCATGAATAAGGCATTATTAGCAAAGTGGGTACTGCGCATATGGGGAACATCGACAGATCTGACATCAAGATTGCTGAGGAAGATTTACGGAGTTAAAGGTAATTTAGAGGCAGGGTCTCTACGATTTGAATCATCCCCATGGAAAGGAGACCGAGTGGTGTTGAAGGCTATATATGGTAGACTAGTGTCGAAGTTAGGAGATGGGGAAGGTTTCAGATTCTGGAGAGATAACTGGCTAGGTGAGGGTCCGCTGGAGAGGCTCTTCCCAAGACTCTTTGCCCTGACAACATCGAAGGAGGCAACTGTGAAGGAGATTACACATATGGGGGAGTGGAGACTGGATTTAGCAGCGGGCCTCTCGGCTAGAAGGAAAGAAGAGATTGAAAGCTTAAGGGATTTGGATACAATCCCAGATAGTTTTTCAAGAACCAGGGATCATTTTGAATCGCCGGGTAATAAGTTCTCCGTCAAGCAACTATATAGGGAGCTGCGTAATGCCGGTGAAGGTCAAGATCAAGACATGTGCAAGGATATGAAGATAATCTGAGCAAGCAGGATAATGAATAAGATAAAGGTCTTCCTTTCTTTCCTGAGGAGGAATAGGCTTCTGGACAAAGACAAGAGGGCGAGGATGCTTGGCCTCCAGGACGCGAGTTGTGACAGATGTGAGGAACAACCATAGACCTTGGAACATCTCTTCCTCACTTGTGCTTTCCCGGAGAATGTCTGGAGGTGTTAGCGATCCCATGGGCGGATGCAAGTGGCCTACCAAATTTTTGGGAAGGGGTAAGAAAGATAGGAGGCAACTCAACTGATGATGCTGTAAGACCCTTCAACGCATTGTGAGCAATTTGGCTCGCAAGAAATGATCTTCTTTTTAATAGTCATATATTTTATCCAGAGAATATTGTTGCTCATTGTAAGGCTTTATTAATCCTATGGGATTCAGGGTAAATATCCATGTAAAATATTTTTAGTAATATAATGGTTTTGTGGTGACTCCCATCTCGGGAGGACACCCTCTTTCTTATAAAAAAACAACCTTTGCATGTTTGATTTTTTCCATGAAAATTAGACTTTTAGTAAAAAGTTAGATTTATACAAATTCAACTTTCACAATCACTCCATAAAAAGTCTTCAATTTTGATATCTTCATGGATCTTCACTTCTAAAAACCTCAAAGGGATATATACACCCATAACCCTGAGTAATTTTGTATTTATAATTATAATCCTGCATAATCGTCAGTTACACCCATACCCATCAACAGTGCTTAACCCTTACAACCATAATTCCGTGTTAACTTCCATCCAATTTCTCGTTAACTATGACGATATCCGTCAAATAATTTACATTTTCACCCTTTATGTTCCCATTATTTACAAATAAATCACTCCCCCTTCCTCATGCCCTCCACTAATGACCTCCTCCTCCAACACCCATCTCCTCTTCCCCTTTCCCCTGCTAACCACCTCCTCCCCTCCTGCCAACCACCTCCTCTTCTCCCCCCACCGACCACCTCCTCGTCCCCTTCCTCCTCCTCCCATGCTAGGCCATCAAGCTCCTCCCCTCCTCCTCTTCTTCCATCTCATCAAGGCGCACATCCCTTCAATGGAAGTCAGTGGAGGCAGTGTAGATGGTGGAGTCGGGGGAGATCACGATGGCATTGATCGCATTGTTGTAGGGGGTGGGGACGGAGCCGACACAATGGAATTCATCCGTGAGGCGCCATATCTTTACGATTTTATCCCAGGAAGCAGAGTAAAAGAAATTTGAGGAAATGGTGAGGGTGGAGACATCATCAGCGTGCTCAATCCAGAGGAGGCGGCAGTGGCAGTGCACCTGGACATAGTTATATGGGAGGGGGAGAAAAGGAATCAAAGGTAAGGAGGGATGAGAGGAGGTGACAGAGATGGGGGAGTCGGAGGAGAAGGAGGCGGAGAGTGATTTAGAGATAGATGGGTTGTTAGGGAAGGGAAAAAGGAAGAAGGATGTGATGTTGAAGGAAGGGGCGTCGCAGAAGGAGGCAGAGGCAAAGGTCGAGGATGACATGGAAGAAGGGGAGGGGGAGGTGGTCATCGTGGGTGTGGTGAGTTTGAGGAGGAAAAAAGGGAGGGGCGAGTTGGAGGAGGAAGAAGGGGAGGGGTTAAGGGGGGGTGGGGTAAGATGGAGGAGTAAAAAGGGGAGAGGGAGGCGGTCAACGGGGGTGGCATGAGCTGGTGGAGGAATAAGGGGAGAGGGGGGCGATCAACAGAGGGAGGGTGTTGGGGAGGAGGCGGAGGACAGAGGGCAGTGGCTTGTGGAGGAGGGTGGAGGTCGACAGCTTGGAGGAGTGATGAATTTTTGATTCATCGCCTTTATTCTTTCATTTAAGCTAAAATCCTTGATAAAATACATGTAAATAATCATTAATTCAAACTAATTATCATTCTAACAACAAATATTAATATCATGTAATTAACAAATATTTTATCCAAAAAAAATAACAAAGAGAAAAAGGAAAATAAGAAGAAAAGAAGGATGTAGATATAAAATATATACAGACTGATCCAAACCACGAGATCAGGTCAAGATTGACTTGGTCGACAAAATAAATAAGTAGGGGAGATAAGGATCCTAAGTTATACAAATGATAGAAAATCGAGATCAAAAATATAAAAATATAACAAATTCTAAAAATCATAAAAATATAAAAATGCTCTTAAAAATCTAATAAAAATTACCTTTAGTATATTTTATTGTATTTTACATATCAAACCAAAAATAAAATAAAAATCAATTATTAAAATCAACAAAAAATTCAAAATACATAAAAACTTGTAAAATTCATAACTACTTCAATAAAAATAACAAAAAAATGCACAATATATCATTTTAAAGATAATTTCATCTAATTTCTAATAAAAATAAAATAAAAATATTATGATTTTTGTTTGCTATTTTAAAATACAAAATAAAAATCTATTTTATATAAAAACCTAATTTCCATCCTTAAAAATAATCTAAAATCTATAAATCCAAAAAAACTTCTAAAAATCCATAAAAACAAAATTAAACATAAAAATAATAAAATAAAAATCAAATAAAAAGTACAAAAAATTTTCTAAAATAATAAAAAATACAAAATACTCAAAATCACAAAAAATAATATAAAATTCAAAAAATTAAATAAATAAAATCCAAAAAATCTCTAAAAATAAAATAAAAATTACGTAACTTATTACCTTAGATTCTATAGTTTATCACTAGTTTCCAATAGTTTCCCTCCCCGAGTTCGACACTCCCGTACTTGATACTATACACATCTTGTTTAGGAGTATAAATAATAAAAAAAATAAATTTTCTGCTAAAATTCATCCGATCAATTCAGTGACACTATTCTTCTTTTAGAGTAGTAGATTGGATAACTTTTCAAATGGTACCGTTGCCGGCGAGGCAGTGCTAGGGTAGACCATAGACCCAGGGTTTGGGGTTTACTTTTCGCTATTTTATTTTCTAACTTCACATCTTCTTATTTCTAATTTGTGCAGCTACAACATTTCGAGCTGCACATTTGAGAATCGATGAGCTGCCTACTTTTTTATAATTTTGTAATTACTTGTAAAGAAATTATAAAAAAATAAAGGGCACTTGTCCATTTTTCTATTTTTGTAGAAGGGGCCCCGTAAGGGCATCCCATCTTGTACCTTCATTCCTCTCTTTCTTGGGGTCTATTTCATCGAGTCCCATGCACTTGCGGAGAAGTGCACTGATGAACTCGGATTTCACCTCTTTAATAATTAGGAATAGTCATAGTATAGGAGGCAAAAAATGATTCAACAAAAACCACGCTCTTTGAATTTTGTGGAATGTTTATACTTGGAAAGTCTACCAAGGTCAAACACAGGGACATGAGCTTCTTTAATATATTTATCAAAATTTGTTTTACATGGGATTATTCTCTCAAGTCTAAGGTCTCCATGCAGCTACAGAATAAAATGCAAGCCAAATAATGTGGATAATGATGCATGTATTTTTAGTTGATTTTTCAATGCAATTTTAAGATGGTGCATGGCCATGATACATGAATGAATGCAAAGGTTACATATGCAGATGATTACTACAAATATGCCCTAAAAGATCACCTAATTGAGCATCAGATTATGGTTTAATTTCATAGTCAAATTGAGCACTAAAAAATGCGAACAATCATCTATTAATGGCAGAGACATATGGAGCAAAGACACTATTTAGCATTAAAAATTCATCATAATTCAATTAGTGCCAAATCAGAAAACTATACCATTAGATAGAGAATTAAATAAGGAATAAAATGACACTGAAATCATGCAAATTGGACCTAGGATGCTCAAGTTACGAAAGAAACAATGTAGGGACATAATTGTAATAAAAATAAGAAAAAATAAAGGATAAATAATCACAAATAGGCCTCTAGAGGGACCTAATTGCAATATGGCCAAATCAATAGGGGTCCTTTGCAATTTCTCCATTGTGTACATGGACCATAATGCAATTCCGTAAAACTTTAAGGGACTCCATGAAAAATACCCAGATGCGCACGTGAGGCATGCACCTGGGGACCAAAATGTAATTTCAGAAACCTTCAGGGTCCTTCATGCAATTTACCCATCACCTCACATACATGGCATGTGAGGAACTAGGCTCGGAAGGCATCACAGGCTCGGGCACACGTGGCTGGATCTGGTGCTCAGGTGTAAGGCTCGGATCTCCTGAACCTGTAAGCTCAGTATAAGGTTCAACCGGGCCACATGTCATTATCTGGACCGTCTGATCTAGATGATCGGACTATAATTGTATCATCTTCACCCGCCGTGGGCCACTGGAGTAGGCGGGGATCCAACGGTCTCTTGGTAGCTCCTCTCTACTCCAGACGTTCGCTTGAGGGTTGAGGAAGATGGCTGAGGTCCGAGCGAAGATGTTGGAGACTGGCGAAGCTCCATCGTCATTTGGAGAATCAAGACAGAGGAAGGTCGTCGGAGTTGGATCAAGCTGATGACACGCCTGACGACTCGGGTAAAGGTAATCAAGGGTCGTTGTGACCCAAGTCACCAAGCGGTGTCTATCGAGAAAAATTAGACCACCAAAATAAGATAAAATCAAACAAGCTCAAGTAGCGGTCTCGCTATTGGATTAGCCTGGTATAGCGACCAGGGTCGAACACAAGGAGCACGTAATGGCCTTACGGCCTACGAAGTAGTCAAAAATAGTAAAAAAGAAAAGACAAATATTTTTGGTGGATTTTTAATATTTTTATTTTTTTGGATTTTCAAATAATAAAGAAAATAAGGAAAACAAGGGGACAAGCAACTACACACTATTATTTAACTACTCAGAATTATTCCAAAAACTCAAACAAAAATATATTTATGTTTTTTTATATTTTTTACTGTTTTTGGTTAATTTTTGGTGATTTTCTGATTTTTATTGAATTCTATAAAAATCAAACATTTATGTTTTTTATATTTTTTTACTGTTTTTGGTTAATTTTTGGTGATTTTCTGATTTTTATTGAATTCTATAAAAATCAAACAAGGCAGAAAAACAAAGGTGCTGTCCAGTCAGACTTGAATGGCCAAATTAAAATGTAAAATGGCCCTATCAAGGTCTGAAGGTAATTTTCCTGTAAAGTAGAAAATACAAGGAAAAATTAGGCACTGGAATTATTATTTTTGGATTTTTCTTTTAATTATTAGAGTTTTTATGGGGTTTTTAGGGGTTTTATGATTTTTATAGGTTTTATAAATCTAAAAATGACCAACATTGGTCAGAAAATCAAACAACACAAAACAAACACTATCTAGTTTTTTTTTGTAATTTTTAAAATGATTTAGTATTTTTTTGTGATTTTTAAAGCTGGACAGTAAGAAAATTGCATGTTTTTGAATTTTTAAAAATAATAAAAAGTGTCAAAAATGTATCCAAAATTTAGAGAAAATTTTACACCATGGCAGGAGCCATGTATCCAATTTTCATCAAATTTGTAGTCGATTTGCTATTTTATTAAAAATAAAAACAAGGGTATAGTGCATAAGGACCTGTACGCAATTTAAACAAGTTCCAGGGGGCCTGGTGCAATTTCTCCAAGAAATCACGTGCGAGGCGCGTGACCTGGGCATTAAGGAACTTATTTGCAAGAAAACTGAAGTCTCTGGACTATTTAGTAACACGTACTAAAAGTCCAGGGGCTTCAGTATAAATTACCCACCATATAAAGCACATGCATGATTAAACCACGCACAGGGGTATTTCTGCAAATCTCAAAAGTATAAATTCATTCATTAACACCCTGAAACCATAGGTCTATACATGAAAATAACCCAGACAAGCACGTGTCGAAGCACGTGTTCCACCACACACATGGGTATAAAAGCAAATACCAGAAATAACAGGGTCCTCTACGCAAATTACCAAACTAAAATAAAGTTTCTAAATATTTACAGGACTAAAGAAGAATGACTAAAAAACTAAGGGCCTAAGAAGTAATTTACCCTTTATTAAGTCGAGGGTCGGATGGGCGCCACGTGGAGATCCAACGGTCGGGGAAGGGTGGCGCCCAGCAGAGGATCCCTCGGCGAGATCGAACGACTGGAATATCCCCACGTGGAAGATCGGACGGTTGGGAAATGACGTGGGAAGACCTCACTGATCGGATGGTCGAGATCCTCCCTCTGAAGATCAACGACTATTGCTACTCCTCAAATGAATGGCTCGATGACGATCTGGAGCTGGAGGGATGATCGGACGTCTCTGAAGGGTGCTCAAAGAACTGGACGCCGGCGAGGTTCGCCGGGCTTGTGCTCGTACGGGGGAGCTCCTCGGAGGCTGCTGAAGATCGGAGATGCTACACCATGGCCTCCCGCATCTAATGGTCTCCTCCAATGACGCAACGGAGCTCCGTAGAGCTCAAGCGATACCGGCGGAGGTCAAGCTGCTGCGCATGAGTGTCGAGCCCTCAGATGGACTCCTTTGGACCTGCCAAGCTGCGCAACACACTCTTGGGTCGAGGGCAAAGTGCCTCAACCTGGTTAGGGGTGGTGAAGGTGACTGATGCGGCGGGGCGAAGGGGCTCCGGCGAAGCGACGACGAAGGAGCCCCAATCCCAGTTCCTGTGCGAACTGGGTTGGATGAGTGGTTGGAGAATGTGCGCGGGGGAAAGGCAATCGTGATGGGTGACTCCGATGATCAGGACGAAGGCGAGGATGGTCGGAATCAGCGATGGACAGTGACAGAACAAATTGGGAGAAATGCAAAATTAAAGAAATAGGGAAGGAGAGAGGGCTACCTACTGGGTGATGTCGACTGTGGAGGAGCAGGGGATGCTCCAGGTCCTTGCCTCGAGGACCGTCAGTGTCCGAGGCTCGAGCACCACCTCCAGGCGGCGCACGACGGCGTGTAGCTGCCGGATCAGTGGTTCGGTCTCCCTTTCCTCACTGCGACACGGCCGGGAGCGAGCTGTCACTCTCGCGGAGGCTGTAGAGGTCCTGGGGTGGAGAGAAACGATCCAAAGATGAGTGGGGAAGGATGCGGAGCTCGGACTAAATACCTCTAGGGGTCCGTCTAAACGGGAGTCTGGCGAGCAGCTCGAAGCGTGGATCCCCAAAATCCACCCCGGGCGTGGATAAGGGATGATCAAGCTCGGATTAGGACCCGGGGTTAGTGGATTTCATGATCGGATCGAGTGTGCAAAATTTCGAGAAATCGGGTCGCGGGTACGGATCCGGGACTAAGTGGTCCGGGGGGGGGGGGGGCGGGAGTTGACCGGGGGGTCAACATCCCCCGTGGACCAATGAGAGCAGGCCACATCAGAAATTTTTAGAAATTCAATATAAAATAATAAATGGCCGAATTATTAAAAACTCAAAACATAAAAAATGTTTATTTTATTTTTTCCTATTTTTTGATGATTTTTAATTAATTTTTCAAAATAAAAACAAGGTATTTACACTATAGTGCTATATATAGGTATATATACAATATTGATTTTTAATTTTTGATTTTTAATTTATTATTTTTGTACATTTTTATTCCCATTTTATATTTTATTTATTTATAGCATAAAATTAGGAATAAAAAGGTCGTTTTATTTTGTTTTTATTATTTATTTACAAGGGTTAAATAAATAGCTACGTACATCTATATACATGGTATATTTACAATGTTCTTTTTGGTTTTTAATTTTGTTCTTTTTATTTAATTTTTGTTTTTATGACTTCTATTTTATTTATTTACAACCTAAAAGATAGAATAGATACAATTTTTAGGGATATATATATATATATTTACAATGTAAAATAAATATAGGTGTAGGTGTATATACATGGTGACTATGTACAAGTAAGGCCATTTTTATTCTCTTTTTTTAATTTTTCTATTCTTGTTTTGATTTTGTATTTATAAATATTTACAAATATATACAAGCCCATTTTATTTTATTTTTAGAGGAAAATATTTTTATTATATTTACAGGTATGCATATATACGAGCTTCCTTATCTCTCTCTACTTGGGCATTTATGCAGTCAGGCCCATGCTGAGCCCTCCCTTGGGATTAGGTTGCTCAATATTTATTCTAAATATTTCCCTCTTTTTCTTTTGTCTCTTTATTCTTTTATTTTTGCACAAAAACATGCTAATTATTAAACTTTATATAATGCATGCACTTTGGTAATTATTTTTATTTACAAGAATATACATGTATTTGCAAAGGTTTTTGTAGCTAAAATATAAGAATAAAGAGTGATGAATGGGTATTCATCACCCCCCTATACTTAACTTTGCTAGTCCCTTAGCAAACACTTATTTGAAAAATAAGTGAAAAAGAGAAAGAAAAAGAAAAAGAGGAGAATATACATAGATTAAGGCTGATTATTAAACTTGCTTTCATTAAATTGAAATATGGAGCTCGATCAGATCTTTGGATTATTAATGTGTCGTAACCTTAATTGGACTTAAGCTTAAAACTTAACAGCCTCTATGTTCCACCAATCTATGGACAAGACTCCTCAACAAACCAGATCAGAACAAGTCTACATACACAAACTCTAATGACCATAAATCTTTCCATGCAGTGTAAGTGATATGTAGCTCCCCACCTCAGAAGTAACAAAGAAACAACCTCCCCCAACCTGGTAACTCTAATGCCTCGGTCTAGCAACTCTTTCCTCGAGAAGAGGGGTATTCCCTTCTAAGTTCAAGTGCAACCGACTCAAGAAGAGGGGGAAGAAGATGAAGAATGGACCATGGCCAGTGTAGCCACGTATCCCTGGGAGCCCAACCAGTGTAGCTAAGTCTCTCGCTGCAAGCTTCATGAGATGTAACATGGATACCATAAGCTTTTGCTTTATTTGACTATATACACTCCGGTGGGGTTATTAAATTTTCAATCCGACCCACCACTTTTTTGGAGTTCTTTTCTTTTTGCACATTTTTTTCATGTGCAACTGTACAACATATCTACATGGCGCAGCATATATACAAGGAGTTTTTCCTCTTGAGCCAGTAGACTATCCTCTTTTGAAGCTTTGTTACAACCCACGGCTTCTGTCTTTAGCCTTCATCACCACTAGACCAAGTTGAGGCGCACTTCCTTCACTAGAAGAAGAAGAGAGGTTCCGCCTAGAAGTACTACCCTCATATGCTACCCCAAGCCAAAGGAAACTGCCTCCTCACCACCTCATCCGTGGAGAGCTATGTGTAAGGTGCTGGTGCAAGTCAAGCCATTGTCTCTAAGAGTCATGCGTGTGTTGTTAAGTGCTCTACTTAGGCTCATCAAGATGACATATGCTCATAGCCTAGTGGACTCAAAGAATTAAGTCCCAATGGACCTGAAAAGCCTTAACCCTAAGCCCTGTAAGGTTCCTCTTAGAATTAGGTGGATTAAGATCTTAATCAAGCTCCATTTCCCAATTTAATTCCAGGCTAGTTTAAATGTCAACTATAATTCAGGAAAAACTATACAAATATTTACAAATATGCTATTTTCAAATATGCACTTTACAAATATTTACAATCGTGCAAAATTTTTGAAAAATGTTTGAAAACATGGATGTATGCATGAATGCAAGTTTTGCAAAATATTTACAAACATTTACACAAGGTTTTTGCAAACTTTTTGTTTTCAAAACATTTTGGAAAAATTTTGTACTATATACATAATTTTGATATACACATATTTACACAAACTTTACACAAAAAGTTTTTGAAAACCTTTTTACAAAAATAATTTGTACAATAGCTATGTATGTGCAATAAAAGAATGTTTATTTACAGGATTTTTTTTAAATTTTTGTGAATTTTTAAGGTTTTTAGCCATTTTATTTATTAACACACTCACACAAAGTATGAGTTATGGCTAAAGTATATATGGAATATATATACACCCCCTATTCTTAGCTCGAACGATGTCCTCAGAGTCAAGAGAGATGAAGAAGACATAACTCGTGCTTAGTATAGGGAAGTGAAAAGGAAGGCTATATACAAAGAAGAATGAATGAATAGAAAATCAAGAGGATTTCGGCTTTTCCCCCTATACTTAGGATCAAATAATCCTAAGTATAGCAGGCTGTACACAAAGGGAAAACCGAGTGGAGAATGTACAGGGTCTACCCCCCTATACTTAGGGTAAAATATCCCTAAGTATAGGCAGCAAAAACAGGGGTAGAAAGAAACAAAAGAAATACCCAAAGGTCCTACATCCCCCCTATACTTAGGGTAAAGTACACCCTAAGTATAACATAATCAAAGATGACAAACAGGATGTGGGACTAAAGAATGTGATGATATGGACATCTGGATCTATACAGGTCGGAAGAACAATGATAATCAGACATGAGATGCAATAGATGTGAGTCAAGAGACCACATCTCACGCAAAATGAATAGGGGAAACATCAATGACCCATGGCTCATAATCTAGAAATGGCTTGAGCCGCTGGCCGTTCACTCGAAAGGTACTCTCAGAAAACAACTCGGATATGTCAATGCTACCATTGTCGTGTACCTTTCTCACAAGATAAAGTCCCTTCCATTTGCTCTGTAGCTTCCCTGGAAATAGACGAAGCCTCGCATCAAACAACCATACTCTCTGTCCAGGCTCAAAATGTTTGTGGCTGATGTGAAAATCATGCCACTCCTTCACTCTCTCCTTGTAATGTAGGCTGTTTGAGAAGGCAGTATCTCTAAGCTCCTCCAAGGCTGCTAACTCTGCCCTCCTCTGGTCTCCTACACTATCTGGATCAACAAGTATCTCAGTGACTGCCCAAAGTGACATGTGCCTCAGCTCAACAGGTAAATGACACGACTTGCCATAAATGAGGCGAAAGGGAGATGTACCCAAAGGTATCTTGAAAGACCTCCTATATGCCCACAAGACCGAGTCCAAAAGCTGTAACCAATCCTTTCGGTTAGGGCGGACAACTTTCTGCAATATAGTCTTGATCTCCCTATTCGACACCTCGGCTAGACCATTCGTCTGTGGATGGTATGGAGTGGCAACTCGATGGTCTATACCGAACTCGCTAGCAAGGGCCTTCACCTGGTCGTTGATGAAATGAGACCCCCCATCTGAAATCAATACTCGAGGTACCCCGAACCGTGTAATGATGTGCTTCCTCAAAAATTTGCAAACTATCCTGGCATCTGCGGTTCGGGCGGGGATGGCCTCAACCCAACGACTCACATAATCAACGACCAACAGAATGTACTCAAATCCCTGACTCTTAGGGAATGGACCCATGAAATCGATGCCCCATGCGTCAAACACCTCACAGAAGTGAATGGGCTGCATCGGCATCATATCACGCTGTCCACAAGTGCCCATCCTCTGACAGTCAGTACACCTCTTCACGAACTCATTAGAGTCCTTGAAGAGGGAAGGCCACCATAGGCCGGATTGGAGCACTTTCTGTGCCGTTCTCCTCCCAGAGTGATGTCCTCCTGCCTCAAGCTTGTGGCAGTAAGTGAGGACGCTATGGTGCTCCTCCTGAGGAATGCACCTACGCCAGACGCTATCCCCTCCTTCATGGTAAAGGATGGGATCCTCCCAATGGTAGGACTTGGCCTTCGCAAGGAAGGTCTCAAGCCTCTGTCTGGGCCAATCTTGTGGTACTCTCTTAGCAACAAGAAAGTTCACAATATCGGCATACCATGGGAGAGAGGCGATAGCAAGGATCGCCTCATCTGGGAAGGTCTCACAAATAGGGTTAATCAAGTCAGAATCCTCAAGATGCTCTAATCGGGAGAGATGATCCGCCACCACATTCTTGACTCCAGGCTTATCCTTAATCTCTATGTCAAACTCCTGGAGTAGAAGGATCCATCTAGTCAGTCTGGCCTTGGCATCCTTCTTTGTCATGAGGTACCTGATGGCGGTATGATCAGTATACAAGGTCACTCTAGATCCAATAATGTACTATCTGAACTTATCTAGGGTGAAAACTACGGCTAGCATCTCCTTTTCTGTGACTGTGTAGTTCTGCTGCGCGGAATCCAAAGTACGACTAGCGTAGAGGATAGCGAATGGGATTCCATCCCTCCTCTGTCCCAGCACGGCCTCCACGGCAAAATCGGAGGCATCCGTCATGATCTCGAATGGGAGAGACCAATCAGGTGGTTGAAGAACAGGAGCCTCAACGACACATTTCTTGAGAGTCTTAAACGACAAAAGACACTTGTCATCGACAAGGAACTCAGTGTCCTTAGTCAGCAAGTCAGTCAACGGTCGGGCAATCCTACTGAAATCATGAATGAATCGCTGGTAGAAACCGACGTGCCCCATGAATGACCGTAAATGCCACAAATTGGACGGCGGTGCGAGTTTTCTAATGACATCTACCTTGGACGGATCAACCTCCATGCCCCTGTTGGAGATGATATGGCCAAGCACCGTCCCTTGAGTCACCATGAAGTGACTCTTCTCCCAAGATAGAACCAAGCGAACCTCTATACATCGCTGAAGTACCCGGTGATAACCGCCCGAACGACTAAGGTAAAGGTAAAGAAATGAAGGTCGTCGCGACCTCAATCACTCGGGCTAAGTATATCAAGAAAAAAATCGAACCGCGAAATAAATCAGGGATGAAACACGAAGTGCGGTCCTAGCTATGGGATTAACCTGGTATAGCTCCCAGGGTCGAACACAAGGAGCACAGATTGGCCTTGCGGCCTACGATGTAGTCAGAAATCCGAGAGAGTATTTTTTAGTGTTTCTAAGGGTTTTTATATTTTTTTAGGATTTTTGGAATATAAAGAAAACAGGAAAAGCACACAAACAATTAACTTGAACAATTTATTTAATGCATTAAAAAGCAAGCAAAAATTCAGACAAAAATATTTTTATGTGTTTTGTATTTTTTTTGTGTTTTTGGTGAATTTTTGAGATTTTTCTGATGTTTATTTTATTTCCTAAAAATCCAACAGTGCGAAAAGCAAGGGGTACTGTCCAACCAGGCCCAAAACCCAAAGATAAAATATCTAAGGATCTCAAAGGGGCCTGGAGGTAATTTTCCTGTATACTAGAGAAAACAAGGAAAATTTGAGCACCAAAATTATTGTTTTTGAGTTTTTAAATTATTTATTATGATTTTTAGGAGTTTTGAGGTGTTTTTAAGTTTTTAGGGTTTTTACTCAATGAAAAATAGCCAAAATTGGCTAGAAAATCAAGGAACACAAAATAAACAGTAACTAATTTTTATGGAATTTTTAAAAGGGTTTTGATATTTTTTTGGGGTTTATGACTCTAAACAGTAGCAAAAATAAGGGTTTTTGAATTTTAAAAATATCAAATGAAATCAAAAATGTCCTCAAAAATTCACAAAAATTCTACACCATGGCAGGAGCCATGTGTCTATATTTCATCGAATTTGGAGGTGATTTGATATTTTATTCAAAGATAAAGGAGGGGCACTGTGCACAGGGACCAAAGTGCAAATACCCAAAGTTCTGGGGGGTCTGGTGCAAAATACCCAGCAAAACACGTGCCAAGCACGTGCCTGGGGCACTCAGGGACCCAAATGTAAGAAAAATAAGTTCCGAGGGCTTATTGGTAACAAGTACCAAAAGTCCAGGGGCTTATCTGCAAATAACCCAATAAATATCGCACATGGGGAATTAAATCACGCACAGGGGCATAAATGCAAATAAAGAAAACTTTATATCCTATCCGTAACATCCAGAACTACAGGGTTTATATTGCAAATAACCCAATAAAGTTCACGTGACGAAGCACGTGGTCCACGTAGACAGGGGTATAAGTGCAAATAAAGTAAGTACGAGGTCCTTAATGCAAATATCCCAGAAAATAAACAACTTAATTTAGAAATTACAGGACTAAAATGAAATAAAACAAACAGAGGGGCCTAAGATGAATTTACCCCTTTTATTATTATCGACGGCCTGATGTGCGCCACGTGGCTGATCGGACGGTGGAGAACGGCTGCGACTTTAACTCTGAAAGGGCTGGCCTGATCGAACGGTGGAGAATATTCCACGTGGCAGATCTGACGGTGACGAAGCGTGGTGGAGATACTCTTGGTGAATCGACGGCTGAGAGGAGGACGCGTGGCGAATCTGACGGTTGAGGCTAGCTGGTGCCTCTCTCTCTGCGCGAGCGGTCAAGATCGACCCTCGGGATGATCGGATGGTGGCAGTGCTCCGCAGATGAATGGTTCAGATCAGATCTGGAGCGAGGAGGAGAATCTGACGGTTCTGGAGGATCCTGGAAGAACTGGTCGCCGGCGAGATTCGCCGGGCTCGTGCGTGCGCTAGGGTCCTCTGGAGAGCCTTCTGGAGGTCGGAGAAGAGTCGCAGAAGGCTCCCGCGTCTGCTGGTGGTCTCCAACAAGCACGCCGAGCTCCGAGGAGCTCGAGCGAAGGCGGCGGAGCTGGGTCTCCTGACTGGATGGCGAAGGGTCTCAGATGACCCTTATCTTGACCTGAAAAGCGAACCAGAAGACTCACGGGTCGAGGGCAAATTGCCTCGACCCGGTTAGGCGGCGTGAAGGTGCATGGTGCGTCGGAATGGAGAGCCCCGGCGAAGGTGGTCGGCGGAGGAGCTCGATTCCCAGATCCTGTGCGATCTGGGTTGGGTGAATGGGTGAAGAAGATGCGGAGAGGTCTGGCGAAGATGATGGTCGGGTCGGAATGGCAGATGAGGTATCGGAGGTGGCTGGCGACGGCGGCGGAGCTACGCTAACAGTAAACTAAAAATCGATATTTACGCTAAACTATGGCCTAAAGGATCTACCTGGGTGGTGCGGAAGACTGTGCTGGAGCTTAGCTAGCTCCCGGTCGTAGCCTCGAAGGGCGTCAAGGCATGAGGCTCGAGCTCCTGCAAGCGGCGGAGCACGGCGGCGCGAAGCTGCCGGATCGATGGTCGGGGCACCCTCTCCTCACTGCAACAGGGGCAAACGCGAGCTGTCACCTCGGCGATTGCTCTGGAGGTCACGGGAATGAAAGTGGCTAGCCAAAGATGAGGCGCGGAGGCGGCGGAGGTCGGGATATATATGGAGACAGGGCCGATTAGGGTTGAGTGGAGGCAGCTATGGAAGGCGTGGATCCCACGGCGAAGGATCTGGCGAGGATGTCGGATGAACGGCGAAGAATCCGGGCGCGGGGTTCGCGGGGGCGACAGGCTGGAGACGCGTGGAGAAATCGACGAAGGCGGGTCGGGCGCGAGTCGACGCAAAAGGAAAGAGTCCGCGGGGGAGTTGACCGGGGTCAACAATCCCCCGTGGACCAATCAGGAGCTGCCACGTTTTTATTTTTTTTGTTTATTTAATTTAAGGTAGAAAAAGGCCGAATTAAGAAAAACTCAAAACATGAAATATTTTTCTTTTATTTTTTTCTATTTTTTGGTGATTTTTAATTAATTTTTGGAAATAAAAATAGGGTAGATATATATATATATATAGGTATATGTACACTATATAGATTTTAATTTTTGATTTTTTATTTGTTATTTTTATGTATTTTTATGCCCATTTTATATTTTATTTATTTACATCATAAAGTAAAGAACAAAATGGTATTTTTATTTTATTTTAATTATTTATACACAAGGGTGAAATAAATGGTTGTATACATTTATATACATGGTATCTATACAATGTATTTTTGTATTTTTAATTTTGTAATTTTTATTTGATTTTTGTTTTGTTTCTTGTTATTTTATGTATTTACAATATGTAACATAGAATATTTACAAAAAGTTTAGAAAATAATTTTATTTATTTATAGGGTTAAATAAATAAAGGATGATGGTCTATGTACATGGTGAAAGGGCATTTTTGGAATTTTGATTTTTAAATTTTTATTTTGTTTTTAATAGTTTCTAAATATATACAAAATGTATACAAGCATATTTTTGGGTGAGGAAAATATAATTTTATTTATTTACAAAAGTATGTACACATGAGCTCCTATCTCCCTCTACTTTGGCTTTTATGCGGTCAGGCCCATGCTGAGCCCTCCCTTGGTTAGGTTGCTCAATATTTATTCTAAATATTTCCCTCTTTTTCTTTTTACTCTTTATTCTTTTATTTTTGCACAAAAACATGCTAATTATATCTTTTTACACAATGCATGCTTTTGGTAATTATTTGTATTTGCACATATTTACATGTATTTGCAAAGGTTTTTGTAGCTAAAATAGAAGAATAAAGAGTGATGAATGGGTATTCATCACCCCCCTATGCTTAACTTTGCTAGTCCCTTAGCAAACACTTATTTGAAAAAGAAGTGAAAAAGAAAGAAAAAGAAAAAGAAAAAGAGGATGTACATGGATCAAGGTTGAATTATTAAACTTTCCTTTATTAACTTGAAATATGGAGCTCGATCAGATCTTTGGATTATTAATGTGTCGGAACCTTATTTGGACTTAAGCTTAAAACTCAACAGTCTCCAAGTTCCACCAATCTATGGGCAAGACTCCTTAATAAACCAGATCAGAACAAGTCTACATACACAAACTCTAATGACCATGAATCTTTCCATGCGGTGTAGGTGATATGTGGCTCCCCACCTCAGAAGTAACAAAGAAACAGCCTCCCTCAACCTGGTAACTCTAATGCCTCGGTCTAGCAACTCTTTCCTCGAGAAGCGGGGTATTCCCTTCTAAGTTCAAGTGCAACCGGCTCAAGAAGAGGGGGTAGAAGTATAGAGTTTTGGAAGCTTAGCCAGTGTAGCTAAGTCTTCCGCTGCAAGCTTCATGAGATGTAACATTGATACCATAAGCTTTTGCTTTATTTGATTATGTACACTCCGGTGGGGTTATTAAATTTTCAATCCGACCCACCACTTTTTTTTTGGAGTTCTTTTTGCATTTTTGCATATATTTTTTTTCTTCTCTTTTCTTTTTTTTTTCAAGTGCTTCTGTACAACATATCTACATGGTGCAGCATAGATAAGAAATTTTCCCCTTGAGCCAGTAGACTATCCCTCTTTTGAAGCTTTATTGCAACCCACAGCTTCTGTCTTTAGCCTTCATCACCACTAGACCAAGTTGAGGTGCACTTCCTTCACTATAAGAAGAAGAGAGGTTCCGCCTAGAAGTACTACCCTCATATGCTACCCCAAGCCAAAGGAAACTGCCTCCTCACCACCTCATCCGTGGAGAGCCATGTGTAAGTGCAGGTGCAAGTCAAGCCATTGTCTCTAAGAGTCATGCGTGTGTTGTTAAGTGCTCTACTCAGGCTCATCAAGATGACATATGCTCATAGCCTAGTGGACTCAAAGAATTAAGTCCTTATGGACCTGAAAAGCCTTAACCCTAAGTCCTATAAGGTTCCTCTTAAAGTTAAGTGGATTAAGATCTTTTTCAAGCTCCATTTCTCAATTTAATTCCAGGCTTAGTTTAAATATCAACTCTTATCCAAGAAAAACTATATACATATATGTACACAAGATGCTATTTACAAATGTTTTACAATTATGCAAAATTTTTGAAAAATGTTTTGAAATCATGAATAAATGATGCATGAGGTGCAAGTTTTGCAAAGAGATATTTACAAACATTTACACAAGATTTTTGCAAACTTTTGATTTTCAAAACATATTGGAAAAATTTTGTACTATATACATAATTTTGATACAAAATATTTACACAAGCTTTACACAAAAGATTTTTGAAATCATTTTTACAAAAATACTTTGTACACTAGCTATGTATGTGCAAGATAAAAGAGGTTTATGTACATGAAAAATTTTTAAATTTTTGTGATTTTTAGCCATTTTATTTATTAACACACTCACACAAAGTACGAGTTATGGCTAAAGTATATATGAAATATATACACACCCCCCCTATACTTAGCTCGAACGATGTCCTCAGAGTGATCAAGAGCGATGAAGAAGACATAACTCGTGCTTAGTAAAAGGGAAGTGAAAAGGAATGGCTAAGTACAGGAATGAATAAATGAATAGAATGAGAGGAACTCGGTGGTCTCCCCCTATACTTAGGATTAATTAATCCTAAGTATAGCAAGCTGTACATGAAGGGAAAGCCGAGTGAAGAAGATACAGAATCTGCCCCCCCTATACTTAGGGTAAAATATCCCTAAGTATAGGCAGCAAAAACAGGAGCAGAAAGAATGAAAAGAATACTCGCAGGTCCGACATTCCCCCCTATACTTAGGGTAAAGTACACCCTAAGTATAGCATAATCACAGGATGAGAAAAGGGATGTGGGACTAAAGAATAGAATGATATGGACAACTGGATCTATGCAGACGGAAGAACAGTGAGAATCAGGCGTGAGATGCAAAAGATGTGAGTCAAGAGACCACATCTCACGCAAAATGAATAGCGGCAATAATAACGTCCCGCGGCTCATGATCTAGAAATGGCTTGAGCCGCTGGCCGTTCACTCGAAAGGTACTCTCAGAAGATAACTCAGATATATCAATGCTACCGTTATCGTGTACCTTTCTGACCAAGTAAGGTCCCTTCCATTTGCTCTGTAGCTTCCCTGGAAATAATCGTAGCCTTGCATCAAACAACCATACTTTCTGTCCAATCTCAAAATGCTTGTGGCTGATATGAGAATCATGCCACTCCTTCACTTTCTCTTTATAATGTAGGCTGCTTGAGAAAGCTGCATCTCTAAGCTCCTCCAGGGCAGCTAACTCTGCCCTCCTCTGGTCTCCAATACCATCTGGATCCATCAAAATATCTGTGACTGCCCAAAGTGACTTGTGCCTCAGCTCAACAGGTAGATGGCATGGCTTGCCATAAACGAGGCGAAAGGGAGATGTACCCAATGGAGTCTTGAAAGATGTCCGATATGCCCACAAGACCGAGTCCAAAAGCTGTGACCAATTCTTTCGGTCAGGCCGGACGACTTTCTGCAAAATATTCTTGATCTCCCTATTCGACACCTCAGCTAGACCATTCGTCTGTGGATGGTAAGGTGTGGCAACACGATGGTCTATGCTGAACTCGCTAGCAAGTGCCTTTACCTGGTCGTTGACGAAATGAGACCCCCCATCAGAAATCAGAACTCGTGGAACCCCGAATCGCATGATGATGCGCTTCCTCAAAAATCTGCAAACTGTCCTCGCATCAGCGGCTCGGGCGGGGATAGCCTCAACCCAACGACTAACATAATCTACGGCCAACAGAATGTACTCAAATCCCTGACTCTTAGGGAATGGAGCCATGAAATCGATGCCCCATGCGTCAAAAACCTCACAGAAGTGAATGGGCTGCATCGGCATCATATCACGTTGTCCACAAGTGCCCATCCGCTGACAGTCAGTACACCTCTTCACGAACTCATCAGAGTCCTTGAAGAGGGTAGGCCACCACAAGCCGGATTGGAGCACTTTCTGTGCCGTTCTTCTCCCAGAATGATGTCCTCCTGCCTCAAGCTTGTGGTAGTAAGTGAGGACACTATGATGCTCCTCCTGAGGAATACACCGACGCCAGATGCTATCCCCTCCTTCGTGGTAAAGGATGGGATCCTCCCAGTGGTAGGACTTGGCCTTCGCAAGGAAGGTCTCAAGCCTCTGCCTGGGCCAATCTTGTGGGACTTTCCCAGCAACGAGAAAGTTCACAATATCGGCATACCACGGGAGTGAGGCGATAGCAAGGATCGCCTCATCTGGGAAGGTATCTCGAATAGGATCAATCTGCTCAGAATCCTCAGGCTGCTCTAATCGGGAAAGATGATCCGCCACCACATTCTTGACTCCAGGCTTATCCTTGATCTCAATGTCGAACTCCTGGAGTAGAAGGATCCATCTAGTAAGTCTGGCCTTGGCATCCTTCTTTGACATGAGGTACCTGATGGCGGTGTGGTCAGTAAACAAAGTCACTCTAGATCCAATGATATACGATCTGAACTTATCTAGGGCGAAAACTACTGCTAGCATCTCCTTCTCTGTGACCGTATAATTCCGCTGGGCGGAATCCAATGTGCGGCTAGCATAGTGTATGGCAAATGGAACTCCATCCCTCCTCTGTCCCAGCACTGCCCCCACGGCAAAATCGGAGGCGTCCGTCATGATCTCGAATGGGAGAGACCAATCGGGTGGCTGAAGGACAGGAGCCTCAATAACACACTGCTGGAGAGTCTCAAAGGACGAAAGACACTTGTCATCGACAAGGAACTCGGTGTCTTTCGTCAAGAGATCAGTCAACGGTCGGGCGATCTTGCTAAAATCATGAATGAATCTCCTATAAAAACCAACGTGCCCCAGAAATGACCGTAGCTGCTTCAAATTGGACGGCGGTGCGAGTTTTCTAATGACGTCCACCTTGGCCGGATCAACCTCCATGCCTCTGTTGGAGATGATGTGGCCAAGCACCGTCCCTTGAGTCACCATGAAGTGACTCTTCTCCCAAGACAGAACCAAGCGGGTAGCAATACATCGCTGGAGCACTCGGTCTAGGCAGTCAAGACAGGAATCGAATCCGTCGCCGTAAACCGAGAAGTCGTCCATGAAGACCTCCAAACACTCCCCTACCATGTCCGAAAAGATCGACAGCATGCACCTCTGAAAAGTCGCAGGGGCGTTGCATAGCCCAAATGGCATGCGTCGAAAGGCGTATGTACCGAAGGGACAGGTAAAGGTGGTCTTCTCCAGATCCTCAGGAGCGATGGCCACCTGATTGTAGCCCGAGTACCCATCCAGGAAGCAATAATGGCTCTTCCCTGCCAGTCTCTCTATGATCTGATCAATAAAAGGCAGGGGGAAATGGTCCTTCTTGGTGGCCTGGTTGAGTCTCCTGTAGTCAACACAGACCCGCCAAGAGGTGGGTACTCGTGTAGCAATCTCCTCTCCCGACTCACTGATCACAGTCGTGATGCCCGTCTTTTTGGGCACCACATGCAAGGGGCTAACCCACTTGGAGTCGGAAATGGGATAAATAAAATCTGCACTCCACCATTTTGATATTTCCTTCATGACAACCTCTCGTAGGTTGGGGTTCAGTCGCCGCTGGAACTCACGCGACGGCTTTGCCCCTTCCTCGAGATAGATATGGTGGGAGCACAACGAGGGACTAATCCCATGGAGATCTGCTACGCTCCATCCAATTGCCTTGCGGTTCTTTTCAAGAACCCCCATCAGACGGGATTCTTGTTCTCCAGTCAGATCGGCAGAGATGATGACTGGGTACATCTCAGACTCTCCCGCAAGGAATCGATACTTCAGCGAAGTAGGGAGCGGCTTTAGCTCTGGACAGCTGGGTGCTGGCAAATCTGGCTTCTGAAGAAGATGTGTGTATGCTGACAATTCTGCCAAATCTGCCTGGGAAAATGATAAAGAACTCTCACAAACTTGATCTGGAGAAGGCGGGTCCTCTGCATTGTCTCTGATCTGCTCTGCCTCTACCTCCTCCTCATCTGTAGGCTCAGGTGGATCCAGGTCTGGTATCTGATCATCACAATCTGCCCAATCAGATTCTGAATCTGAGGGATCTGTATCAACTGCGGTGGCATCAGTACCACCGTAGAGCAGGGTGGCCTCAGTACCACCATCACTGAAAATCGTGTCGCGATCAAGGTCCGACTCTGCTGACTCAATAGTATCCTGAACCAGGGCTGTGCTCTCCAGACTATCCTCTGCTATCATCTCTGCATCAGCTGTATCTGAATATGAGAGGATGGTCTGTGCTGCAGGATCTGCCCAAGCTGCCTCATCATCTGTGATCACAAAATCACAGTCCTGGTGTATGTCTGGCTCTGTATCTGTCAGCTGTTCTGAATCTGTACTGCCCTTTGAGCGGGATCTATCTCTGGCTCTGTGGTCCTTAACCGTCTCTATTTGTATACTCTCACCCTGGACGCGAAAGAATACCTTCCCACTGTCATGGTCAGTCACTGCCTTGGCTGTGGCCAAGAACGGGCGACCGAGGATGATGGGGGAATCGGTCAACGAGTCAGGGGTCTCCATGTCCAGCACTACAAAGTCCACGGGGAATTGCAAACCCTGAATCGTGACGACAACGTCTCGCAACAACCCCTTTGGCCTCTTGACAGACCGATCAGCAAACTGAAGGTATGTCCTACTCTGTCTAAGAGTGCCCAACTCTAAGTGGTTGAGAAGGGCTGCCGGAAGAAGGTTGATCGACGATCCGCTATCTAATAGAGTACGATCGAACCTCTGCTCACTAATCTGACATCTGACATATGGGGCTCCTAAATCTGGCCTCTTGGTAGGCAGATGGTTCTGGATCGCGTAACACGTGGCTTTTGTCAACACATGAATCTCTGCGGTTTTGTTCCTCTTCTTCCTCCTGACTGTGGTTCTGTCTCTCAAGGATCGCTGAAGAAGAGGGATGTGTTGCAAAGCCTCATGGAGGGTCAGCTGGATGTGAAATCGGTCTATCATGCTCTGGCTGAACTCCTCCTGCTCTCTCTTTTTTGGATCTTTTTCTCTTTTCTTCCCCTTCCCCAACTCAAGGGCTCTAGGAAAGGGGATCACAGGGTCCTTCTCAGATGAAGGACTAGGAATAGGCCTAGACGGTTCGATGACCGGATCCTCACATACATCATTCACCACAGTGGGATCAGAAGAAACTAAACCTTTTCCTTTATTCAAAATAGAGTTCTGAGATACATCCACACGAGAAAAGACAACATCTCTATCAGAATGAATATTGGTGGCCTTAGTGCCACCTCTAGCTGGCTCTAGACGTCTTGCGGCCTCAGTACCGCGGGCTGGCTCGGCTCTGCTGGTGGCGTCAGTACCACCGTCATCATCATGTGCGGCTTCAGTACCGCTCTCCTCTTCCTCATCTGGCGCTCTAGATGGATCCTCGCGTTGTCGCTCAGATGAGGCACCGCCTGCTGGTCTTCTACCGCTCCTAAGTGTGACAAAATCAGCATCAAATAGATCCGACGATATATCATCAAATGAGTCACTAGGAGTAGTAGGCTCAGTGTGAACTACCTTCTCAGACTTCCTCTTCAAGCTATTCAGATTAGGCTCGATCTGTGCAGGGATGGCGGCCTTCCCTCTCATCAGGTCCCGCATCTCCTGGCGGAACTCGTCCATCTCCCGTCTAAATGTAGCCTGCTGCTCTGTGAAGATGCGGGCTAGATCATCCAAGGCGGGGCTCTCATGGGAGCCCGACGGGTTGCCTCTCTGGTAATGAGGCTGCTGGACCTGGTGCTGCTGCGGCTGAGAGGGGTAAGAGGAAGGATGCTGCTGCTGGTGAGCCTGTTGCTCACGTCTCCAAGTCTGTCCCTGCTGCTGGTAGGGACGAGGTACGAAGGATGATGGCTGGTGTGGCTGGTATGCTGGGGGCTGCTGGTGATCTCTCTGCTGGGAGTACTGCCCTCCCTGACCGGCTGGCTGCTGTTGGGACTGGTTACCCCCATTCCCCCACCTGAATTCGGGATGGTCTCGTCGGATTCCAGGTTGAGGACGGTCATACCAAATCCCGTTGACATCCATCAACGGCTCATCATCGAAGGGGTCTGGTGGGAGTACTCCCAGAGGCTGATCCGGCTGATATACCACCATCTGTAAGTCTGGAGATGGTGGTGACTGGTAAGAGGGCTGCTGCTGCTGGTACGGCTCCGCCTGTACAAGGTGAACTTGTCTAGGCTGCTGCAAGGAGCTGGAGCGCTGGGACGAGCTGCGGCTGCCGCCGGAATCGCCTCGCGACAGAAGACGGGGCTGAGAAGCCGTCTGTGCCTCCTGAAGACACAAGATATGGGTCTTCATGTCGCTCAGAGTTTGTGCCATTTGCTCCATCTGAGTTATGCCCTGGCACTGCTTCTTCTCTATTATTTCCATGCGGTCCAACTTCTCGCTGATAATCCCCATGTCCGCAGCGGCCGACTCTGCCTGTACGGCTGCAACTGTGGACGAACTGGATGGACCTGCATCAACCCGTGCTATCCGCTGGTACTGCACGGGTCCTGGCGGCTGCTGAGATCTCTGTGTGTACAACCGAGTCTGGGACATCACCATGTAATTTTCGGCCATCTCCTCGTAGATGGCCCAGACTTGGTTGTGGTCCTTGGCAAAGTAGGACCCGCCGCAAGAAGCATTCACTAGACCCTGAAGCTCTGGCGTCATCCCACTAAAGAAGCTCTGAACTAGGTTCGGCTTGGAAATGTCGTGGTGTGGGCATCTATCCAGAAGCTCTCTGAACCTCTCCCATGCCTCGTGAAACTGCTCGTTAGGGAGCATGGAGAAGTTGTTGATCAGGGCCCTCGCTGCATTCGTCCGCCCGAGTGGATAGTACTTGTTCAAGTACTCGGTGCGGAGCTGCTCCCAGGTGTAAACGAACTTCCCTAAATGCTTCAGCCAGGCGGCTGCTCTATCTGCCAGTGAAAAAGGGAAGGCCATCATCCGAATCGTATCCTGGTCCACATGACGGTCGTGGACAGTGCTGCAGATCATCAAAAACTCCTGGAGATGGAGGTGGGGCTCCTCGGTGGCAAGTCCATGAAAATGAGGAAGCATCTGCAGGGTATTCGGAGGGAACTTGAAATCCCCCACGATAGCAGGTACCACCACCCAATGGTGCATCAGTGTAGATCCGGGGTTGTGTAACTCCCGCATCGTTCTCGGTGGTCCTGCTCCGGCGGCGGCTGCCGCTGCGGCAGCCGCTGGGGCAGCCGCTGCTGCGGCTGCTGCCTCTGCATCAGCATCAGGAATGTCCTCAGGCTCGCTCTGATCTCTCTCTTCTCTGAGTCTCTCCAACTCCCTTCTCATCTCAATCATGAAAGCTCCCTGATCGCGTAGCTGTTTCTGTACTGTCTCTAATGATGCGATCAGAGTGGAGTTGATTGCTCCCTGGTCTAGTACAAAATGTTCGGGTTGTCGGGAGTCTGGGTCTGAACTGCCGGCTCCGGCCATAGTGACGTCTGCAAAATCAGATGAGCCCAACTCAGGTTCTGTCAAATTAATTCGTCTTTCCTCGGGCTCATGTCTCTCAGTAGCAAAAGAAAGGGGATCGAGGGGGAACAGGGTGGAATCGAACTCGGGCCCGGAGAGCTGGTCTCGACTCTCATGGGCCAACCTAGATGGTGAAGTAGACGCGCCTGAAAGCGGTGCAGCCAGAGGCTGCCTAAGAGATCGTCTACCCATCATCTTGATCTGGCGAGTTGGGCGGATGGGATCTGGAGAAAATATGATCGCAAAGCAAACCCCCGGTTCACCAACGCAACACAATCTGAAGACCGTGAAAGCTCGGTCAATTTATCTTGTCAATTTTATTGGGTGAACACACAGAATATCAGAGCGATTACGTGACCTGCTGGGATACCCGATACTCTCTCAACCGACTGTCCCGCACAGAAGAGTCGGTAATCAGTCGAGATGAGCACCGGAGGGCTTTACCTAGTGTTCGGGTCACTCTCTCGCACAATCAAACCAAACAATGAGGGGGTTGCTCTCCCCAAGACAATTTTTTTTAGGTGAAGTGTCTTTTAGGGTCAATAGTGTTATCCAGTCCCAATTTTTTTTGTTTTTCTTTTTAATTTTTTTTTCAAAATAAATACAGGCGGCCTAACGAATTTTCCGATTCTCCTGATGATTAAGCCGAAAACAGAGGGAGAAAACGAAAAAACCGATGCGCGAAGAAATCAATGATGCATGCAGAGAAAGAAATGCGTACCTTGTCTCCAGCACTCTACATGCAAGTGATCCGCGCAGAATTTAAAGACAGAATTAAACTACCTAAATGGTGCAGCGAGGAAAAACCGAGTCCTAGATGAGCAATTCCTAGTGCAGAACCGTCTAACTCAGTCACTCGCCCTTGATCCAAAGAGTCCGGTCTTGGCCCACCCCTCCTCTTCTCGACAGGTCGAGTTCAGGAGTAGCGCTTCCGGGGCAGGCTCGCGGCGCGTAGGCTCTCAGGAAAGCGACCAAGTTATTTTTATTATTTATTATTAGTAGGTCCAATTAACGATCTATAGGAACATATAAGCAATTAAGTGTGGGGACCCTACTAATTACGGCACAAGCAAGAGAAATTCCTAAATCTAGGGGCTCGAGAAAAACCGCGTAAACACCGGAAAAGGCAGCTAGCTATCAAAACCGCAGAAAAAGCCGCGAAAATCCAAATGGGTCCCCCGAGCACACCGATACTCGGCGAAACAGACCCGCTAAGCTACAAGTGTCCACAAATGTCCAAGTTCTAAATTATTACAGAAAAAAAAATTGTTCTCTCTCAAAAATAAGAATTCCTTCTTCTTCTCCCTGCTTCTTCTTCCCGTGCGGGTCCTCAAAAAATAAACTCCAAGTTGTCCACGCAGTACCTCGCACAAAAATCAAAGAGAGAGAGTGTCAGAAAACAATGATAATATAGAGAGACAATATGGAAAAAATGACTACAATGCCGTGCTCCCCGGCAACGGCGCCATTCTGATAACCGCCCGAACGACTAAGGTAAAGGTAAAGAAATGAAGGTCGTCGCGACCTCAATCACTCGGGCTAAGTATATCAAGAAAAAAATCGAACCGCGAAATAAATCAGGGATGAAACACGAAGTGCGGTCCTAGCTATGGGATTAACCTGGTATAGCTCCCAGGGTCGAACACAAGGAGCACAGATTGGCCTTGCGGCCTACGATGTAGTCAGAAATCCGAGAGAGTATTTTTTTAGTGTTTCTAAGGGTTTTTATATTTTTTTAGGATTTTTGGAATATAAAGAAAACAGGAAAAGCACACAAACAATTAACTTGAACAATTTATTTAATGCATTAAAAAGCAAGCAAAAATTCAGACAAAAATATTTTTATGTGTTTTGTATTTTTTTTTGTGTTTTTGGTGAATTTTTGAGATTTTTCTGATGTTTATTTTATTTCCTAAAAATCCAACAGTGCGAAAAGCAAGGGGTACTGTCCAACCAGGCCCAAAACCCAAAGATAAAATATCTAAGGATCTCAAAGGGGCCTGGAGGTAATTTTCCTGTATACTAGAGAAAACAAGGAAAATTTGAGCACCAAAATTATTGTTTTTGAGTTTTTAAATTATTTATTATGATTTTTAGGAGTTTTGAGGTGTTTTTAAGTTTTTAGGGTTTTTACTCAATGAAAAATAGCCAAAATTGGCTAGAAAATCAAGGAACACAAAATAAACAGTAACTAATTTTTATGGAATTTTTAAAAGGGTTTTGATATTTTTTTGGGGTTTATGACTCTAAACAGTAGCAAAAATAAGGGTTTTTGAATTTTTAAAAATATCAAATGAAATCAAAAATGTCCTCAAAAATTCACAAAAATTCTACACCATGGCAGGAGCCATGTGTCTAATTTTCATCGAATTTGGAGGTGATTTGATATTTTATTCAAAGATAAAGGAGGGGCACTGTGCACATGGACCAAAGTGCAAATACCCAAAGTTCTGGGGGGTCTGGTGCAAAATACCCAGCAAAACACGTGCCTGGGGCACTCAGGGACCCAAATGTAAGAAAAATAAGTTCCGAGGGCTTATTGGTAACAAGTACCAAAAGTCCAGGGGCTTATCTGCAAATAACCCAATAAATATCGCACATGGGGAATTAAATCACGCACAGGGGCATAAATGCAAATAAAGAAAACTTTATATCCTATCCGTAACATCCAGAACTACAGGGTTTATATTGCAAATAACCCAATAAAGTTCACGTGACGAAGCACGTGGTCCACGTAGACAGGGGTATAAGTGCAAATAAAGTAAGTACGAGGTCCTTAATGCAAATATCCCAGAAAACAAACAACTTAATTTAGAAATTACAGGACTAAAATGAAATAAAACAAACAGAGGGGCCTAAGATGAATTTACCCCTTTTATTATTATCGACGGCCTGATGTGCGCCACGTGGCTGATCGGACGGTGGAGAACGGCTGCGACTTTAACTCTGAAAGGGCTGGCCTGATCGAACGGTGGAGAATATTCCACGTGGCAGATCTGACGGTGACGAAGCGTGGTGGAGATACTCTTGGTGAATCGACGGCTGAGAGGAGGACGCGTGGCGAATCTGACGGTTGAGGCTAGCTGGTGCCTCTCTCTCTGCGCGAGCGGTCAAGATCGACCCTCGGGATGATCGGATGGTGGCAGTGCTCCGCAGATGAATGGTTCAGATCAGATCTGGAGCGAGGAGGAGAATCTGACGGTTCTGGAGGATCCTGGAAGAACTGGTCGCCGGCGAGATTCGCCGGGCTCGTGCGTGCGCTAGGGTCCTCTGGAGAGCCTTCTGGAGGTCGGAGAAGAGTCGCGGAAGGCTCCCGCGTCTGCTGGTGGTCTCCGACGAGCACGCCGAGCTCCGAGGAGCTCGAGCGAAGGCGGCGGAGCTGGGTCTCCTGACTGGATGGCGAAGGGTCTCAGTTGACCCTTATCTTGACCTGAAAAGCGAACCAGAAGACTCACGGGTCGAGGGCAAATTGCCTCGACCCGGTTAGGCGGCGTGAAGGTGCATGGTGCGTCGGAATGGAGAGCCCCGGCGAAGGTGGTCGGCGGAGGAGCTCGATTCCCAGATCCTGTGCGATCTGGGTTGGGTGAATGGGTAAAGAAGATGCGGAGAGGTCTGGCGAAGATGATGGTCGGGTCGGAATGGCAGATGAGGTATCGGAGGTGGCTGGCGACGGCGGCGGAGCTACGCTAACAGTAAACTAAAAATCGATATTTACGCTAAACTATGGCCTAAAGGATCTACCTGGGTGGTGCGGAAGACTGTGCTGGAGCTTAGCTAGCTCCCGGTCGTAGCCTCGAAGGGCGTCAAGGCATGAGGCTCGAGCTCCTGCAAGCGGCGGAGCACGGCGGCGCGAAGCTGCCGGATCGATGGTCGGGGCACCCTCTCCTCACTGCAACAGGGGCAAACGCGAGCTGTCACCTCGGCGATTGCTCTGGAGGTCACGGGAATGAAAGTGGCTAGCCAAAGATGAGGCGCGGAGGCGGCGGAGGTCGGGATATATATGGAGACAGGGCCGATTAGGGTTGAGTGGAGGCAGCTATGGAAGGCGTGGATCCCACGGCGAAGGATCTGGCGAGGATGTCGGATGAACGGCGAAGAATCCGGGCGCGGGGTTCGTGGGGGCGACAGGCTGGAGACGCGTGGAGAAATCGACGAAGGCGGGTCGGGCGCGAGTCGACGCAAAAGGAAAGAGTCCGCGGGGGAGTTGACCGGGGTCAACAATCCCCCGTGTACCAATCAGGAGCTGCCACGTTTTTATTTTTTTGTTTATTTAATTTAAGGTAGAAAAAGGCCGAATTAAGAAAAACTCAAAACATGAAATATTTTTCTTTTATTTTTTTCTATTTTTTGGTGATTTTTAATTAATTTTTGGAAATAAAAATAGGGTAGCTATATATATATATAGGTATATGTACACTATATAGATTTTAATTTTTGATTTTTTTTATTTGTTATTTTTATGTATTTTTATGCCCATTTTATATTTTATTTATTTACATCATAAAGTAAAGAACAAAATGGTATTTTTATTTTATTTTAATTATTTATACACAAGGGTGAAATAAATGGTTGTATACATTTATATACATGGTATCTATACAATGTATTTTTGTATTTTTAATTTTGTAATTTTTATTTGATTTTTGTTTTGTTTCTTGTTATTTTATGTATTTACAATATGTAACATAGAATATTTACAAAAAGTTTAGAAAATAATTTTATTTATTTATAGGGTTAAATAAATAAAGGATGATGGTCTATGTACATGGTGAAAGGGCATTTTTGGAATTTTGATTTTTAAATTTTTATTTTGTTTTTAATAGTTTCTAAATATATACAAAATGTATACAAGCATATTTTTGGGTGAGGAAAATATAATTTTATTTATTTACAAAAGTATGTACACATGAGCTCCTATCTCCCTCTACTTTGGCTTTTATGCGGTCAGGCCCATGCTGAGCCCTCCCTTGGTTAGGTTGCTCAATATTTATTCTAAATATTTCCCTCTTTTTCTTTTTACTCTTTATTCTTTTATTTTTGCACAAAACATGCTAATTATATCTTTTTACACAATGCATGCTTTTGGTAATTATTTGTATTTGCACATATTTACATGTATTTGCAAAGGTTTTTGTAGCTAAAATAGAAGAATAAAGAGTGATGAATGGGTATTCATCACCCGGTCTAGGCAGTCAAGACAGGAGTCGAATCCATCGCCGTAAATCGAGAAATCATCCATGAAGACCTCCAAGCACTCCCCTACCATGTCCGAAAAGATAGCCAGCATGCATATCTGAAAGGTCGCAGGGGCATTGCATAGCCCAAATGGCATGCGTCGGAAAGCGTATGTGCCGAAGGGACAGGTAAAGGTGGTCTTGTCCTGGTCCTCAGGAGCGATGGCCACCTGGTTGTAGCCCGAGTACCCATCCAGAAAACAATAGTGGCTCTTCCCTGCCAGTCTCTCAATGATCTGATCTATAAAGGGTAGGGGGAAATGGTCCTTCTTGGTGGCCTGGTTGAGCCTCCTGTAGTCAACGCAGACCCACCAAGAAGTGGGTACCCGTGTAGCGATCTCCTCTCCAGACTCACTGACCACTGTAGTGATGCCCGTCTTCTTGGGCACCACATGCAAAGGGCTGACCCACTTGGAGTCGGAGATGGGGTAGATAAAATCGGCGCTCCACCATTTCGAAATCTCCTTCATGACAACCTCACTCAGATTCGGGTTCAGCTGCCGCTGGAACTCACGCGACGGCTTCGCCTCATCCTCGAGATAGATATGGTGGGAGCACAGGGCCGGACTTATCCCCTGGAGATCTGCTATGCTCCATCCAATTGCCTTGCGGTTCTTTTCAAGAACCCCCATCAGACGAGATTCTTGCTCTCCAGTCAAATCGACGGAGATAATGACTGGGTACATCTCAGGCTCACCCGCAAGGAATCTATACTTCAGCAAAGTAGGAAGCGGCTTCAGCTCTGGACAACTGGGTGCTGGTGGATCTGGCCTCTGAAAAGTCTGCGTGAACGCTGCCAAATCTGCATGGGAGAACTAAAACTCTCTGTCTCTCTCAAGAACTGGAGAAGGCTGCCTTGCTGGACTGTCTCTACTCTGCTCGGCATCTACCTCCTCCTCAGCTGTAGGTTCAGTGGAAATCAGGTCTGGCATATAATCATCATAATATGCCCAATCAGACTCTGACTCTGAGGGATCTGTGTTATCAAAGGTGGCATCAGCACCACCATCATCACTAGAATCTGTCTCGCGATCGAGAACCGGCTCTGCTGCCTCTGAAGTATCCTGGACCAGGAATGTGCTCTCCAAGCTCTCCTCTGCTGTCGTCTCTGCATCAGCGGAATTTGAAAATGAGAGGATGGCCTGTGCTGCTGGGTCTGCCCAAACTGCCTCGTCATCTGTAATCACAAAGTCACAGTCCTGGTGGATGTCTAGCCCGGTATCTGTCATCTGCTCTGTGTCTGAAGTGGTCTCTGAGCATGATCTTTCTCTGGCTCGGCTGTCCTCGACCGTCTCTATTTGTACACTTTCTCCCTCGACGCGAAAGTATACCTTCCCGCTATCATGGTCAGTCACTGCCTTGGCTGTGGCCAAGAACGGACGACCGAGAATGATGGGGGTATCGGTCATGGACTCAGGGATCTCCATGTCCAACACTACAAAGTCCACGGGGAATTGCAGGCCCTGAATCGTGACGACAACGTCTCGCAACAACCCCTTCGGCCTCTTGACAGATCGATCAACAAACTGAAGGACTGTCCTGCTCTGTCTAAGAGTGCCCAACTCGAAGTGGTCGAGAAGGGCTGCCGGAAGTAGGTTGATCGACGATCTGCTATCTAATAGAGTACGGTCGAACCTCTACTCTCTAATGTGACATCTGACATAAAGGGCTCCTGAATCTGGCCTTTTGGCCGGCAGTCGGTTCTGGATCGTGAAACACGTGGCTTTCGTCAGCACATGGATCTCTGAGTGGTGGTTCCTCCTCTTCCTCCTGACTGTGGTCCTGTCTCTCATTGAACGCTGAAGAAGGGGAATGTGCTGCAAAGCCTCCTGAAGAGTCAGCTGTATGTGAAACCGATCTATCATCTGTTGGCTGAACTCTTCCTGCTCACTCTTTTTGGGATTTTCTTTTTTCTTTCTCTTCCCCATCTGAAGGGCTCTAGGGAAGGGGATCACAGGGTCCTTCTCAGATGAAGGACTAGGAAAGGGCCGAGACGGCTCGACGGCCGGATTCACACATACATCATGCACCACAGTGGGACCAGAAGAAAACAAACCCTTTCCTTTATTCACAGAAATGTTCTGAGATACATGTGCAGAAGAAGAAAAAACTACAAGAATCCCAGAAGTAAGATCGGTGGCATCAGCACCACCATCGGCTGGAAGACTCGCGGCCTCAGTACCGCGCTCTGGCTCGGCAACATGGGTGGCCTCAGTACCACCTCCTCGAACTGGTGAAATGGCGACCTCAGTACCGCCGGTGGGATCAGCATCTGTGGTGGCGTCAGTACCATCGTCATCATCTCTAGCGGCCTCAATACCGCTCTCCTCCTCGTCTGGTGCTCTGGAAGTATCCTCGTGGTGTGGCTCAGACGAGGCACCGCCTGCTGGCATCCTACCACTCCTAAGTGTGACAAAGTCAGTATCAAAAAGATATGCAAGCATATCACCAAAAGTATCACTCGGAGTGACATACTCAGTACAAACTACCTGCTCAGACTTCCTCTTGAGGTTGTTCGGATTGGGCTCTATCTGGGCAGTGATGGCGGCCTTCCCTCTCACGATGTCCCGCATCTCCTGGCGGAACTCATCCATCTCCCGTCGAAAAGTAGCCTGCTGATCAGTGAGAAGGCGGGCTATATCATCCAAGATGGGGCTCTCATGAGAGCCCGACAGGTAGCCTCTCTGGTAGTGAGGCTGCTGGAACTGGTGCTGTGGCTGAGAGGGATACGGGTGTGGCTGCTGCTGCTGGTGGTGAGGCTGATCTTGCCTCCAAGACTGTCCCTGCTGATAGGGACAAGGACCATACTGTGATTGCTGCTGCTGGGCTGTGGGTACACTGGGGGCTGCTGCTGCTGCTGATCTCTCTGATGGCTGTACTGGCCACCCTGACCTGATGGCTGTTGCTGGGGCTGGGCACCTCCGGTCCCCCAACGGAATCCGAGATGGTCTCGTCGGATACAGGGATGAGGGCGGTCATACCAAATCTCGTTGACATCCATCAACGGCTCTGCATCGTACTGGGGTGGCGGGAGTACTGCCAGAGGCTGATCCGGCTGGTATACCACCATCTGCAAGTCTGTAGATGGTGGTGACTGGTAGGTGGGCTGCGGCTGCTGGTACGGCTCCGCCTGTACAAGGTGAACCTATCTAGGCTGCTGGTGGGAGCTGGAGCACTGGGACGAGCTGCTGATGCTGCCGGTATCGTCTCGTGACTGAAGACGGGGTTGGGAAGCCGTCTGTGCCTCCTGGAGACACATGAGCTGTGTCTTCAAGTCACTCAAAGTCTGTGCCATCTGCTCCATCTGAGTGATGCCCTGGCACTGCTTCTTCTCGATAATATCCATCTGGTCCAGCTTCTCGCTGATGATCCCCATGTCTGCGGCTGATGTCTCGGCCTGTGCCGCTGCTACCGCGGACGAACTGGAAGGATCGGCGTCGACCCGTGCTATCCTCTGGTACTGCACGGTTTGTGGCTACTGGGGTCTACCCTGAGTGTACAATCTGGTTTGGGACATTACCATGTAGTTCTCGGCCATCTCCTCGTAGATGGCCCAGACCTGATCGTGATCCTTGGCAAAGTAAGACCCACCACAAGAAGCGCTCACCAAGCCCTGTAGCTCTGGTGTCAGCTCGCTGAAGAAGCTCTGAACAAGGTTCGGCTTGGAAATGTCGTGGTGCGGACATCTGTCAGTCATCTCTCTGAACCTCTCCCATGCCTCGTGGAATTGCTCGTTGGGGAGCATGGAGAAGTTGCTGATCAGGGCTCTAGGGGCGTTCGTCCGTCCGAGTGGATAGTACTTATGCAAGTACTCGGCGCGGAGCTGCTCTCAGGTGTAGACGAACTTCCCCAAGTGCTTCAGCCAGGTGGATGCTCTGTCTGCTAAGGAGAAGGGGAAGGCAATCATCCGTATGGTATCCTGGTCCACCTGACGATCGTGGGCAGTACTGCAGATCATCTCAAACTCCTGCAGGTGGAGATGGGGCTCCTCAGTGGCCAACCCATGAAATCGGGGTAGGAGCTGCAAAGTGTTCGGGGGGAACTTGAAGTCCCCCATGATCGCTGGTATCACCACCCAACGGTGCGTCAGAGTCGATCCGGGATTGTGGTACTCCCGCATCAGTCTCGGCGGTCCTGCTCCTGCTGCTGCGGCAGTTGCCGCATCGTTGGGTCCTCCTCCGCGGTTCTCGCGGTAGGCTCTCATCTGCTCAAGCTCTCGCCTCATCTCTTTCATAAATGCTCCCTGATCCCTCAACTGCTGCTGAACTGAATCTAGTGAGGCGATCAGGGTGGAGTTGATCGCACCCTGATCCAAGACGAATGTCTGATCTCCTCAGGGACCTCCAGTGCGGTCATCACTGCTGCCGGCCGTAGTCTCTGAAAAATCAAAACATCCAAACTCAGGTGCCGATAAATCATCTGTCTGTCTCTCCTCTGGCACTGGTATCTCGGTCTCAGAAGAAGAAGGGTGGTCGAGGGGGAACATGGCGGAGTCGTACTCGAGTTCGAAGAGCAGGTCTGAGCTCCCACAAACTGACCTAGATGAGTGGGCTGGAGTGCTAAAAAGAGGTGCAGGCAGAGGCTGCCTAAGAGACCTCCTGCCCATCATCGTGATCTGGCGAGTAATGCGGATGAGATCTGGAAACAACTATGATCACAAGAAAACCTCCAGTTCACCAACGCAACACGAGCTGAAGACCGTAAAGGCTCGGTCAATTATCTTGTCAATTTTATTTTGGTGAACAATCAAGATATCAGAGCGATTACGTGACCTGTTGGGTTACCTGGTACTTTCCCAACAGACTGTCCCGCACAGAAGTAGTCGGTAATCAATCGAGAAGAGTATCGGAGGGCTTTACCTAGTGTTCGGGGTCACTCTCTTGCATAATCAAACCAATCAATGAGGGGGTTGCTCTCCCCAAGATAGATTTTTAAGTGAGGTGTCTTTTAGGGTCGATAGTGTTAGCAGTCCCAAATTTTATTGTTTTTCTTTTTTAGATATTTTTCTATAAGCAAACAAATCGCCTAACGATTTTTTCGATTCTCCTGGTTATTAAGTCCAAAACATGGGGGAGAAGATGAAAAAGCCGATGTGCGATAAAATCAATGATGCATGCAGAGTAAGAGATGCGTACCTGACTCCAGCAGTCTACATGCAAAATAATCCGCGCAGAATTGAAAGTCAGAAATAAAACTACCTAAATGGTGCAGGCGGAAAAACCGAGTCCCTAAACAGCAGTGCTACTCGAAAGAACGGCTAGCCAACCACCAGCCTCCAATCCAGAGAGTCCGGTCTAGACCCACCCCTCCTCTCGAGTTCAGGAGTAGCGCTTGACGGGGCAGGCTCGCGGCGCGTAGGCTCGGAGGTGATGGAACAACTATTTTATTATCTTTTTATTTTTGGTCCAATTACCGATCTATAGGTGCAAGCAGATATATTAGGGTATTTGGATCCTAATTACTACGTCACAGTCAAGCAGAAAATCCTACGGCTAGGGGCTCGAAAAACCGCGAGAAACTGTAAAAGGCAGTAAAGAAAACAAAGCCGCGTAAAAAAACCGAGGGGTCCCCCAGGTACACCGGTGCTCGGCAAAACAGACCCCGAGAGTCTAAGTGTCTGTCTGAGTGTCCTGTCCCTGTATTATTACAACAATTGTCCAAATAAAGCTGGAAATAAATTCTAATATAATCTAATCTAATCTAATCTAATCTAATCCGCGGCTATTCCGCGGCTTCCGCACTCCTGCTCGCTCCTCGCGTCCTCCTGCGGCTCTATAAAGAAGAGAGTCGCCTCCGGTTCCCGCGGTTGCTCAGCTTCCGAAGAAAGCCACCTCTGTCCTCGGACCCTCGCAAGAAAACAAACAAAAGTGATCAGACCAGATTATTTAAACAATTACGCAAATAAATGATATATACAAAATATGCACAAAAAGCCATGAAAATAAAACCTCGAAAAAAATCAACTATGACTACTAAGCCGTGCTCCCCGGCAACGGCGCCATTCTGATGACACGCCTGACGACTCGGGTAAAGGTAATCAAGGGTCGTTGTGACCCAAGTCACCAAGCGGTGTCTATCGAGAAAAATTAGACCATCAAAATAAGAAAATCAAACAAGCTCAAGTAGCGGTCTCGCTATTGGATTAGCCTGGTATAGCGACCAGGGTCGATCACAAGGAGCACGTAATGGCCTTGCGGCCTACGAAGTAGTCAAAAATAGTAAAAAAGAAAAGACAAATATTTTTAGTGGATTTTTAATATTTTTATATTTTTTGGATTTTCAAATAATAAAGAAAATAAGGAAAACAAGGGGACAAGCAACTACACACAATTATTTAACTACTCAAAATTATTCCAAAAATTCAAACAAAAATGTTTTTATGTTTTATATATTTTTTACTGTTTTTCGTTAATTTTTGGTGATTTTTTGATTTTTACTGAATTCTATAAAAATCAAACAAGGCAGAAAAACAAAGGTGTTGTCCAGTCAGACTTGGAGGGCCAAATTAAAATGTAAAGTGGCCCTATCAAGGTCTGAAGTAATTTTCCTGTAAAGTAGAAAATACAAGGAAAAATTAGGCACTGGAATTATTATTTTTGGATTTTTCTTTTAATTATTAGAATTTTTATGGGTTTTTAGGGGTTTTGTGATTTTTATAGGTTTTATAAATCTAAAAATGACCAAAATTGGTCAGAAAATCTAACAACACAAAACACTATCTAGTTTTTTTTGTAGTTTTTAAAGATGATTTAGTATTTTTTTGTGATTTTTAAAGCTGGACAGTAAGAAAATTGCGTGTTTTTGAATTTTTAAAAATAATAAAAAGTGTCAAAAATGTCTCCAAAATTTAGAGAAAATTTTACACCATGACAGGAGCCATGTATCCAATTTTCATCAAATTTGGAGTCGATTTGCTATTTTATTAAAAATAAAACAAGGGTACAATGCACAGGGACCTGTACGCAATTTAGACAAGTTCCAGGGGGCCCGGTGCAATTTCTCCAAGAAATCACGCGCGAGGCACGTGAACTGGGCACTAAGGGACCTATTTGCAAGAAAACTGAAGTCTCTAGACTATTTAGTAACACGTACTAAAAGTCTAGGGGCTTCAGTGTAAATTACCCACTATATAAAGCACATGCACGATTAAACCACGCACAGGGGTATTTCTGCAAATCTCAAAAGTATAAATTCATTCATTAACACCCTGAAACCATAGGTCTGTACATGAAAATAACCTAGACAAGCACATGTCGAAGCACGTGTTCCACCACACACAGGGGTATAAAAGCAAATACCAGAAATAACAGGGTCCTCTACGCAAATTACCAAACTAAAATAAAGTTTATAAAATATTTACAGGACTAAAGCAGAACGACTAAAAAACTAAGGGCCTAAGAAGTAATTTACCCTTTATTAAGTCAAGTTTCGGATGGGCGCCGCGTGGAGATCCAACGGTCGGGGAAAGGTGGCGCCCAACAGAGGATCCCTCGGCGAGATCGAACAGCTGGAATCTCCCCACGTGGAAGATCGGACGGTTGGGAAATGACGTGGGAAGACCTCGCTGATCGGATGGTCGAGATCCTTCCTCTGAAGATCAACGGCTACTGCTACTCCTCAAATGAACGGCTCGATGACGTTCTGGAGCTGGAGGGATGATCAGACGTCTCTGGAGGGTGCCCAAAGTGACTTGTGCCTCAACTCAACAGGTAAATGGCACGGCTTGCCATAAACTAGGTGAAAGGGAGATGTGCCCAATGGTGTCTTGAAAGACATCCTATATGCCCACAAGACCGAGTCCAAAAGTTGTGACCAATCCTTTCGGTCAGGGCGGACGACTTTCTGCAAAATAGTCTTGATCTCCCTGTTCGAGACCTCGGCTAGACCATTCGTCTGTGGATGGTATGGAGTGGCAACTCGATGGTCTATGCCGAACTCACTAGCAAGTGCCTTCACCTGGTCATTGATGAAATGAGACCCCCATCTGAAATCAATACTCGAGGTACCCCGAACCGCGTGATGATGTGCTTCCTCAAAAATCTGCAAACTGTCCTGGCATCAGCGGCTCGGGCGGGGATAGCCTCAACCCAACGACTAACAAAGTCAACGGCCAACAGAATGTACTCAAATCCCTGACTCTTAGGGAATGGAACCATGAAATCGATGCCCCATGCGTCAAAAATCTCACAGAAGTGAATGGGCTGCATCGGCATCATATCACGCTGTCCACAAGTGCCCATCCTCTGACAGTCAGTACACCTCTTCACGAACTCATCAGAGTCCTTGAAGAGGGTAGGCCTCCACAAGCCGGATTGGAGCACTTTCTGTGCCGTTCTCCTCCCAGAGTGCTGTCCTCCTGCCTCAAGCTTGTGGCAGTAAGTGAGGATGCTATGGTGCTCATCCTGAGGGATGCACCTACGCCAGACACTATCCCCTCCTTCGTGGTAAAGGATGGGATCCTCCCAATGGTAAGACTTGGCCTTCGCGAGAAAGGTCTCAAGCCTCTGTCTGGGCCAACCTTGTGGGACTTTCTTAGCAACAAGAAAGTTCACAATATCGGCATACCACGGGAGTGAGGCGATAGCAAGGATCGCCTCATCTGGGAAGGTCTCACAAATGGGATCAATCTGCTCAGACTCCTTAGGCTGCTCTAAACGGGAGAGATGATCCGCCACCACATTCTTGACTCCAGGCTTATCCTTAATCTCAATGTCGAACTCCTGGAGTAGAAGGATCCATCTAGTCAGTCTGGCCTTGGCATCCTTCTTTGCCATGAGGTATCGGATGGCGGTATGATCTGTGTACAAAGTCACTCTAGATCCAATGATGTACGATCTGAACTTATCTAGGGCGAACACTACTGCTAGCATCTCTTTCTCTGTGACTGTATAATTCCGCTGGGCGGAATCCAAGGTGCGGCTAGCATAGTGGATAGCAAATGGGACTCCATCCCTCCTCTGTCCCAGCACAGCCCCTACGGCAAAATCGGAGGCATCCGTCATGATCTCGAATGGGAGAGACCACCAGAGTGCATAGCGCAGGGGCATTGCATAGCCCAAATGGCATGCGTCGGAAGGCGTATGTGCCGAAGGGACAGGTAAAGGTGGTCTTCTCCTGATCCTCAGGAGCGATGGCCACCTGGTTGTAGCCCGAGTACCCATCCAGAAAACAATAATGGCTCTTCCCTGCTAGTCTCTCGATAATCTGATCAATAAAGGGCAGGGGGAAATGATCCTTCTTGGTGGCCTGGTTGAGTCTCCTGTAGTCAACACAGACCCGCCAAGAAGTGGGTACTCGTGTAGCAATCTCCTCTCCAGACTCTCTAATCACTGTAGTGATGCCCGTCTTCTTGGGAACCACATGCAAAGGGCTGACCCACTTGGAGTCGGAGATGGGATAGATAAAATCGGCGCTCCACCATTTCGAAATTTCCTTCATGACAACCTCTCTCAGATTTGGGTTCAGCCGCCGCTGGAACTCACACGATGGCTTTGCCTCATCCTCGAGATATATATGGTGGGAGCACATGGCCGGACTAATCCCATGGAGATCCGCTATGCTCCATCCTATTGCCTTGCGGTTCTTTTTAAGAACCCCCATCAGACAGGATTCCTACTCTCCAGTCAAATAGGCTGAGATAATGACTGGGTACATCTCATGCTCACCCGCAAGGAATCTATACTTCAGCGACGAAGGAAGCGGCTTCAGCTCTGGACAACTGGGTGCTGGCAAATCTGGCTTCGAAAGAAGATGCGTGTAAGCTGCCAAATCTGTCCGGGAGACTGAAAGTGTACTCTCGCAAACTGGATCTAGAGAAGGCTGCTCAACTGAACTGTCTCTGATCTGCTCGACATCTACCTCCTCCTCAGCTGTAGGCTCAGTGGAAATCAGGTCTGGCATGTAGTCATCACAATCTGCCCACTCAGACTCTGAATCCGAGGGATCTGCATCAAACAAGGTGGCATCAGTACCACCGTCACACAAGGTGGCCTCAATACCACCGTAACTGAACTCTGTGTCACGGTCGAGAACCGGCTCTGCTGCCTCTGTAGTATCCTGAATCAGGAATGTGCTCTCCAAGCTCTCCTCTGCTGTCATCTCTGCATCAGCGGTGTCTGAAAATGAGAGGATGGCCTGTGCTGCTGGGTCTGTCCAAACTGCCTCGTCATCTGTGATCACAAAGTCACAGTCCTGATGGATGTCTAGCCCTGCATCTGTCAGCTGCTCTGTATCTGAAGTGGTCTCTGAGCATGATCTCTCTCTGGCTCTGCTGTCCTCGACCGTCTCTATTTGTACGCTTTCGCCCTCGACGCGAAAGTATACCTTCCCGCTATCATGGTCGGTCACTTCCTTGGCTGTGGCCAAGAACGGGCGACCTAAAATGATGGGGGTATCGGTCACTGAATCAGGGATCTCCATGTCCAACACTACGAAGTCCACGGGGAATTGCAAACCCTGAATAGTGATGACAACGTCTCGCAACAACCCCTTCGGCCTCTTGACAGATCTATCAGCAAACTGAAGGACTGTCCTGCTCTGTCTAAGAGTGCCCAACTCGAAGCGGTCGAGAAGGGCTGCCGGAAGGAGGTTGATCGACGATCTGCTATCCAATAGAGTACAGTCAAACCTCTGCTCTCTAATGTGACATCTGACATATGGGGCTCCTGAATCTGGCCTCTTGGCCGGCAGACGGTTCTGGATCGCGAAACACGTGGCTTTCGTCAGCACATGTATCTCTGAATGGTGGTTCCTCCTCCTCCTCCTGACTGTAGTCCTCTCTCTCAACGATCGCTGAAGAAGGGGGATGTGCTGCAAAGCCTCCTGGAGGGTCAGCTGTATGTGAAATCTGTCAATCATGCTCTGGCTGAACTCCTCCTGCTCTCTCTTTTTTGGATCTTTTTCTCTTTTCTTCCCCTTCCCCATCTGAATGGCTCTAGGGAAGGGGATCACAGGGTCCTTCTCAGATGAAGGACTAGAAAAGGGTCTAAGCGGTTCGACGGCCGGATCCACACATACATCATGCACCACAGTGGGACCAGAAGAAAATAAACCCTTTTCTTTATTCACAGAACTGTTCAGAGATACATCAGGTGAAGGAAAAACAACAGCTCTCTCTATATGAACACCGGTGGTCTCGGTACCACCACGGGCTGGCTCTGCTGGACGTCTCGCGGCCTCAGTACCGCGTGCTGGCTCGGCAACTCGGGTGGTGTCAGTACCACCTCCTCGAACCGGTGAAGTGGCGGCCTCAGCACCACCTGGGGGATCAACATCCTTGGTGGCATCAGTACCACCATCATCATCATGTGCGGCCTCAGTACCGCTCTCCTCCTCCTCCTCTGGCGCTCTAGGTGTATCCTCATGCTGTCGCTCAGACGCGGCGCCGCCTGTTGGCATCCTACCGCTCCTAAGTGTGACAAAGTCAGTATCAAACATATATCCAGTCATATCACCAAATGTATCATTAGGAGTGGTATACTCAGTACAAACTACCTGCTCAGACTTCCGCTTCAGGCTGTTGGGATTCGACTCTATCTGGGCAGGAATGGCAGCCTTCCCTCTCACGATGTCCCGCATCTCCTGGCGGAACTCGTCCATCTCCCGTCTGAAAGTAGCCTGCTGGTCCGTGAGGAGGCGGGCTATGTCGTCCAAGGTAGGGCTCTCGTATGGTGGACCATGAGAGCCCGAGGGTAGCCTCTCTGGTAATGAGGCTGCTGCAACTGGTGCTCCGCTGCTGAGAGGGGTATGTAGGAGGGTGCTGCTGCTGGTGTGGCTGGTGAGGCTGCTCTCGCCTCCAAGACTGTCCCTGCAGATAGGGACGAGGAACGAAGGAAGACTGCTGCTGTGACTGGTAAACTGGGGGCTGCTGCTGCAGGTGATCCCTCTGCTGGCTATACTGGCCTCCCTGGCCAGATGGCTGCTGCTGGGGCTGGGTACCTCCACTCCCCCACCTGAATACGGGATGGTCTCGTCGGATCCCAGGCTGAGGACGGTCGTACCAAATCCCGTTGACATCCATCAACGGCTCTGCATTGTACTGGGCTGACGGGAGTACTGCCAGAGGCTGATCCGGCTGGTATACCACCATCTGCATGTCTAGAGATGGTGGTGACTGGTAGGAGGGCTGCTGCTGCTGGTACGGCTCCACCTGTACAAGGGTGAACCTGTCTAGGCTGCTGGTGTGAGCTGGAGCACTGGAACGAGCTGCTGCTGCCGCCGGTATCGCCTCGCGACTGAAGACGGGGCTGTGAAGCCGTCTGTGCCTCCTGGAGACACATGAGCTGGGTCTTCATGTCGCTCAGAGTCTGTGCCATCTGCTCCATCTGAGTGATGTCTTGGCACTGCTTCTTCTCGATCAGCTCCATCCGATCCAACTTCTCACTGATGATACCCATATCCGCAGCGGATGACTCTGCCTGTGCTGCTGCTACTGCGGATGAACTGGAAGGACCGGCGTCGACCCGTGCTATCCTCTGGTACTGCACGGGTCCTGGCTGCTGGGGTCTGTCCTGAGTGTACAACCTGGTCTGGGACATCACCATGTAGTTCTCGGCCATCTCCTCGTAGATGGCCCAGACCTGGTCGTGATCCTTGGCGAAGTAAGACCCGCCACAAGAAGCATTCACCAAGCCCTGGAGCTCTGGTGTCAGCCCGCTGAAGAAGCTCTGAACAAGGTTCGGCTTCGAGATGTCGTGGTGCGGGCATCGATCAGTCAGCTCACGTAACCTCTCCCATGCCTCATGGAATTGCTCGTTGGGGAGCATGGAGAAGTTGCTGATGAGGGCTCTCGCTGCATTGGTCCGCCCGAGTGGATAGTACTTGTTCAAGTACTCGGTGCGGAGCTGCTCCCAGGTGTAAACGAACTTCCCCAAGTGCTTCAGCTAGGTGGCTGCTCTGTCTGCTAAGGAAAAGGGGAAGGCAATCATCCTGATAGTGTCCTGGTCCACCTGACGATTGTGGACAGTGCTGCATATCATCTCAAACTCCTGCAGGTGGAGATGAGGCTCCTCTGTCGCCAAACTGTGAAACCGAGGTAGGAGCTGCAAGGTGTTCGGGGGGAACTTGAAGTCCCCCACGATCGCTGGAAGTACCACCCAGCGGTGTGTCAAGGTCGACCCGGGATTGTGGTTCTCCCGCATCGATCTAAGTGGTGGTAGTGCTCCTCCTGCTCCTCCTCCTGCTGCTGCTGCTGCGGCTGCTACCGCGGCTGCGGCGGCAGCTGCCGCATCGTCGGGTCCTCCTCCTCCGCGGTTCTCGCGGTTGGCTCTCATCTGCTCGAGCTCTCTCCTCATGTCCATCATTAATGCTCCCTGATCCCTCAGCTGCTACTGCACTGACTCGAGGGAGGCGATCAGGGTGGAGTTGATCAAACCCTGGTCCAGAACGAAATGCTGCTCTCCCTGTGGACCTCTGGTGCGATCATCAGAACTGCCAGCCATCGTCTCTGAAAAACCAAAACAACCAAACTCAGGTGCCGATAAATCATCTGCCTGTCTCTCCTCTGGCACTGGTATCTCTGAATCAGAAGAAGGGTGGTCGAGGGGGAACAAGGCGGAATCATACTCGGGTTCGGAGAGCGGGTCTGAGCTCCCACGAACCGACCTAGATGAATGGTCAGGAGTGCTGAAAAGCGGTGCAGCCAGAGGCTGCCTAAGAGACCTCCTGCCCATCATCGTGATCTGGCGAGTAAGGCGGATGAGATCTGGAAAAACTATGATCAGCAACCAAACCCTATGTTCACCAACGCTACACGAGCTGAAGACCGTGAAGGCTCGGTCAAATTATCTTGTCAAATTTTATTAGGTGAACAAACAATCTATCAGAGCACTTACGTGACCTGTTGGGATTCCCGATGCTACCCCAACCGACTGGCCCGCACGGAAGAGTCGGTAGTCAGTCAGGAATAGCACCGGAGGGCTCTACCTAGTGAACGGGTCACTCTCTCGCTCAACCAAACCAAACAATGAGGGGGTTTCTCTCCCCAAGACAAATTTTTAGGTGAGGTGTCTTTTAGGGTCAATAGTTTTAGCAGTTCCAATTTTATGGTTTTTTCTTTTTTAGAATTTTTTAATGCAAGCAAAAGGCCTAACGAAGTTTTCGGTTCTCCTGGTTATTTAGTCCAAAACAGGGGGGAGAAGATGAAAAAGCCGATGCGCGATAAATCAATGATGCATGCAGAGATAGAAATGCGTACCTAACTCTAGCAGTCTACATGCAAGATGATCCGCGCAGAATTTTAAAGACAGGAAATATACTACCTAAATGGTGCAGGCGGAAAACCGAGTCCCTAAACAGCAGTGCTACTCGAAAGAACGGCTAGCCGACCACCAACCTCCAATCCAAAGAGTCCGGTCTAGACCCACCCTCCTCTTCTCGACAGGTCGAGTAGGGAGTAGCGCTTGACGGGGCGGGCTCGCGGCGCGTAGGCTCGGAGGTGATGGGACGGCTATTTTATTATTATTTTTATTATAGGTCCAATTACCGCACTATAGGAACAGACAGTTATATTAGGGTGTTTGGATCCTATGAATTACGTCACAATCAAGCAGAAAATCCTACGGCTAGGGGCTCGAAAATCCGCGTGAAACCGGAAAAGGCAGGGAAGGAAAAATCGCGTAAAAACCGCGAAAAACCGAACTAGCTAAGGAGTCCCCCGAGCACACCGGTGCTCGGCGAAACAGACCCCGAAAGTTCAATTGTCTCTGTCCGTCCATGTATTATTACAATAACAGTTCTAAAATGCGAGAAATAAAACTGATCTACACTACACTACTCTCGCGGCTATCCCGCGGCTCCCGCACTCTTGCTCGTTCCTCGCGCTCTCCTACGGCTCTGTGAAGAAAAGAGCCGCCTCCGACTCTCGCGGTTGCGTCGACTTCCGAAGAAGCCACCTCGATCCTCGGGCCCTCGCAAGAAATCTAACAAAAGTGGTCAGTCCAGATAAATGTATAAAGAAGTCGAATGTATATACATAAATATGTACAAAAGCCGCGCAAAGAAAACCGCGGAAAAACGACTACTAAGCCGTGCTCCCTGGCAACGGCGCCATTCTGATGACGCACCCAAGCGACTGAGGTAAAGGTGCTAAATGGTCGCGACCTCAATCACTCGGACTCGATCAATCAAGAAAAATAGACCACCAAACAAAATCAACTCGAAAGCACGATAGCGGTCTTGCTATTAATTTAACCTGGTATAGCGACTAGGGTCGAACACAAGGAGCACGAATTGGCCTCGCGGCCTACGAAGTAGTCAAAAATCTAAGGAAAAGAAATACAAAAGTGTTTTTGGTGGTTTTTAAATCTTTTTATATTTTTTTGGATTTTTAATTAATTAAGAAAATAAGAAAAGCAACTAAACAACACACTTCAACAATTTATTTAATGCATCAAAACTCAAGCAAAAATTCCAGAAAAAATATTTTTGTGTGTTTTATAATTTTTACTGTTTTTAATGAATTTTTGGGATTTTTCTGATTTTTATTTAATTTTCTAAAAATAAAACAAGGACTGAAACTGTAGGTACTGTCCAGCCGAGCTAAAGGGACCTAGATAAAATATCTAGAAGTCCCAAATTAGCCTGGAGGTATTTTTCCTGTAGAGAGAAGAAAACAAGGAAAAAATTGGGCACCTAATTTATTATTTTTGGGTTTTTAGTTTATGTATTAGAATTTTTATGAGTTTTGAGTGTTTTTCAATTTTTAGGTTTGTCAGATAAGGAAAATAGCTAAAATTGGCTAGAAAATCAAGCAAGCCAAAACAAACAGTAGCTAATTTTTTTTGTAATTTTTAGATGAGTTTTAATATTTTTTTGTGATTTTCAAAGTTCAACAGTAAAGAAAATACGTGTTTTTGAATTTTTAAAATATCAAATCAACACAAAAATGTCTCCAAAAATCCTCGAAAATTTACACTATAGCAGGAGCCATGTTTCCAATTTTCATCAAATTTGGAGGTGATTTGCTATTTTATTCAAAAATCAAAAGAGGGTACTGTGCACAGGGACCTAAGTGCAAATACCCGAAGTCTTGAGGGTTATGGTGCAAAATACCCAGGACGTCACGCACGTCGCGCGTGCCTGGGGCACTCAGGGACCCAAATGTAATAAAAACTACTTCCGAGGACTATTTGGTAACAGGTACCAAAAGTCCAGGGGGTAGTCTGTAAATAACCCACGAATATACGCACATTGCACTAATAAATCACGCACAGGGGTATAAATGCAATATCCAAAAAGATTTCATTTAATCCATAACATTCAGAACTACAGGGTATAAGATGCAAATACACCAGAAAACCACGTGACGAAGCACGTGTCACACCATACACAGGGGCATATATGCAAAGAAAATAAAGAGCAGGGTCCACTATGCAAATACCCTAAAAACTAAACAACTAAACTATCTATTTACATGACTAATGCGAAATAAAAGAAACAGGAGGGCCTAAGGGTAATTTACCCCTTTATTAATGGAGCCGATGGATGCGCGCCACGTGGTGCATCTGACGGTGTAGGACGACGGGCGCTCCACGGCTAAGCTCCTCGCAGTGATCAAACGGCTGAGGCTACGCCACGTGGAGATTGGACGGTCCTCGTGCATAGTTGACGAAGCCTCGCTGGATCGACGGCTGGGATCAGTCCTCACTGATCGGACGCTAGCTGCAGCTCCGTGGATGAACGGTCAGGATGTGATCTGGAGCTCTAAGGCTGATCGGACGGTCTCTGAAGATCTTCGAAGAACAGGTGGCCGGCGAACTTCGCCGGCCCAGTACGCTCGCTCCGAGCCTCCTCGTGGGGCGCTGATGGTCGGAGAAGGTTCGGCGTGGGCCTCCGCGTCAGATGGGGGTCTCCGATGATCCAACCGAGCTCTAGGGAGCTCCGACAAGGTCGGCGGAGGAACGTCTCCTGGCTCGATGTAGGAGGACCTCTGATGGCCCTCATTGTACCTGTAAGATGGTCCAGAAGACTCGCGGGTAGAGGGCAAACTGCCTCGACCCGGTTCGGCGAGGTGAAGGTGGACGGTGGTGCGAGATGGGCGAGCTCCGGCGATGGTGGGGACGGAGGAGCTTGAACCCCAGCTCCTGTGCGAGCTGGGTTGGATGGAGGTATGGAGAAGGTGCGCGGGAGGAAGACGGGGATGACGATGGATTCCGATGATCGAATGGAGCTATGGGGTGGTCGGAATCGGCGAAACACGTCGGCGGAGCGAAATGGGGGAAATCGAAAATTAGCGAAAAAGAAGGGCTACAGGTCTACCTGGGTGGCTGAATGGGCTGTGGTCGAGCTTGCGCAGCTCTAGGTCTTTGCCTCACGGAGCGCCGACGTTCGAGGCTCGAGCTCCAGCTCAGGGCGGAGCACGGCGGTGCTACTCGCCGGATCAGTGGAATCCGCTCCCTCTCCTCGCTGCGGCACCACGGGGGACGAGCTGTCACTCTCGCCGATGCGATGGAGCTTACTGGGGGGTGGAACGAATGGACAAAGATAGAGAAATCGTGCGGCAGAGCTGGGTATTTAAGTGGGTGCAGGTCCGGCTAGGGTTGGTCGGGTAGGGCTGTGTGAAGCGCGGATCCCGATGTGGATACCCCGGCGAGGGTCTCGGATGCAAGGAGAAGAGATAGGACCCGGGGTTTGCGAGATGGCGAGGGGATCGAGCGCAGAAAAAGAGGAGAAGTCGGGTCGGGCGCGAGATCCGCTGGAGAAGGAGGTCCGCGGAGGGAGTTGACCGGAGGTCAACATCTCCGTGGGCCAATGAGAAGCTGCCACGTGGAAAAGATTTGAAAAATCAATTATAAATAGTAAATGGCAGAATTATTAAAAAGTCAAAACATGAAATATTTTTGTTTTAATATTTTATATTTTTTTTGTGATTTTTAATTAATTTTTTCAAAATAAAAATAGGGTATTTACATTATATGGCTATACATAGGTATTTGTACAATATGTATTTTTAATTTTTTTGATTTTTAATTTGTTATTTTTATACAATTTTATTTCCATTTTATATTTTATTTATTTATATCATAAAATTAGGAATATAAAGGATATTTTTATTTTATTTTTATTATTTATATACATAGGTGAAATAAATACATATGTACATTTATATACATGGTATATTTACAATAGTATTTTTGATTTTTTTAATTTTGTTCTTTTTATTTTGTTTATGTTTTAATTGTTTTTATTTTATTTATTTATACATATCACATAAGATATTTACAAATTTTTGAAAATTACTTTTATTTATTTATAAGGCTAAATAAATAAAAGATGGATGTTTTATATACATGATGACTATATACAAGGGTGATTTTGTTTTCTTTTTTGATTTTTTTCTATTTTTATCTTGTTTTTATCTTTATAAATATATGCAAATATTTACAAGCCAATTTGAGTCTATTTTTGTGAGGAAAATACTTTTATTTTATTTACATAGATATTTACACACATGAGCCCGTATCTCCCTCTACTTTGGTTTTTATGCGGTCAGGCCCATGTTGAGCCCTCCCTTGGGTTAGGTTGCTCAATATTTATTCTAAATATTTCCCTCTTTTTCTTTTTACTCTTTATTCTTTTATTTTTTGCACAAAAACATGTAACTATTAAACTTTATACAATGCATGCTTTTGATAATTATTTGTATTTGCATGAATATACATGCATTTGCAAAGGTTTTTGTAGCTAAAATATAAGAATAAAGAGTGATGAATGGGTATTCATCAAGGACCGTCGGTCCGAGGCTCGAGCGCCACCTCCAGGCGACGCACGGCGGTGCGTAGCTGCCGGATCAGTGGTCCGGTCTCCCTTTCCTCGCTGCGACACGGCCGGGAGCGAGCTGTCACTCTCGCGGAGGCTGTGGAGGTCCGGGGGTGGAGAGAAACGATCCAAAGATGAGTGGGGAAGGAGGCGGAGATCGGACTAAATACCTCTAGGGGTCCGGCTAAACGGGAGTCGGGCGAGCAGCTCGAAGCGCGGATCCCCAAAATCCACCCCGAGCGTGGATAAGGGATGATCAAGCTCGGATTAGGACCCGGGGGTTAATGGATTTCATGATCGGATCGAGTGTGCAAAATTTCGAGAAATCGGGTGCGCGGGCACGGATCCGGGACTAAGTGGTCCAGGGGGGAGTTGACCGGGGGGTCAACATCCCCTGTGAACTAATGAGAGCAGGCCACATCAGAAATATTTAGAAATTCAAAATAAAATAATAAATGGCCGAATTATTAAAAACTCAAAACATGAAAAATGTTTATTTTATTTTTTTCCTATTTTTTTGGTGATTTTTAATTAATTTTTCAAAATAAAAACAAGGTATTTACACTATAGTGCTATATATATGTATATATACAATATTGATTTTTAATTTTTGATTTTTAATTTATTATTTTTGTACATTTTTATCCCATTTTATATTTTATTTATTTATAGCATAAAATTAGGAATAAAAAGGTCTTTTTATTTTGTTTTTATTATTTATTTACAAGGGTTAAATAAATAGCTATGTACATCTATATACATGATATATTTACAATGTTCTTTTTGGTTTTTAATTTTGTTCTTTTTATTTAATTTTTGTTTTTAGGACTTCTATTTTATTTATTTACAACCTAAAAGATAGAATAGATACAATTTTTAGGGATTTATATATATATATATTTACAATTAAAATAATATAGGTGTAGGTGTATGTACATGGTGACTATGTACAAGTAAAGCCATTTTTATTCTCTTTTTTTTAATTTTTCTATTCTTATTTTGATTTTGTCTTTACAAATATTTACAAATATATACAAGCCCATTTTATTTTATTTTTAGAGCAAAATATTTTTATTATATTTACAGGTATGCATATACATGAGCTTCCTTATCTCTCTCTACTTGGGCATTTATGCGGTCAGGCCCATGCTGAGCCCCTCCCTTGGGATTAGGTTGCTCAATATTTATTCTAAATATTTCCCTCTTTTTCTTTTGTCTCTTATTCTTTATTTTTGCACAAAAACATACTAATTATTAATCTTTATACAATGCATGCACTTTGGTAATTATTTGTATTTACAAGAATATACATGTATTTGCAAAGTTTTTTTGTAGCTAAAATATAAAAATAAAGAGTGATGAATGGGTAATTCATCAGAGATCAGAGAGGACACACGTTTTTCGACCATTGATGCACCGCCAAATGTGGGTGCGCGCGATTGGAGTGAGTGGATGAAGGTCCAACGGAGGCAGAGGGAGCGAGGACGTGGGCTCCTTCTCCGACAAGATGAAGAAGAAGGTGGGTCAGTGCGGGGAAGGCTTCTGGAAAAGTTAAAAGGTGGTGCGAGGATCGATGTGGGTGGTGAAGATGCGAGGGTGGTTAGGTGGCATGGAAGATGGGTGAAGGCGATGGAATAATTATGATAAATTTAAGGTATGTCAGGCAGTTGAGTACCTAGTCGGAAGAGTAGATTGGCGAAGGAGGTGGCCTGGGATGGGCTTCGGAGGAAGCCCGGGGTCGTCGCACGTGCTGGGTGGCCAGTCTAGCGAGCTGGAGCATCCGTCGGAGTAGGGTACGATCTCTTAGCTATTGGATCTTGCGATCCAATAGTTGAGATTTGGGCAAGGGTGAAGGGGGAAGATCATATCCCTTGATCTGATTAAGTGGTGGGAGAAGATGGTGCGGTGGACAGTTAGGATGAAATATGGAAATCTCATCCAAGAAGGGGTGTAAAGGAGAGGCGTGGCGCAAGGAGAGGTGTAGGATGAGAATGAGGATCCTACAATTGATATTTTGATACGAAGGGACGATCAAAATTTGATTTGAGATCAGATCAGATGGTTGATACTTGTAAAGAAAATAAAACTTGCGGAAGCAAACATGGAAAAAGATAAAGAACACGGGATTTTAACGTGGAACCCTACTCCAGAAGGAGCGGGATGAAACCACGGGAGAAGCCCCTGAATTGGGCATTTCTTCTATTGAAGTTCTCAATGAGTACAGGGGGTGTGGGGCTCCTTATATAGACCCACGGACAGACCCAATAGTGACCGCTCCCCCATGTGGTACTAACACATGGGTGGGCTCTTTTATTTTCCAACAGTCCCCCTCAAGTTGGTAGCTGGGACAGCTGCAACTTGCAATAATAAAGAAAAATATACATCATTACATCTTCAACTTGAAATCACCACAATAAACGTATGTATCCGCAACTGGTAGACAAACCCTCTTGCTGACGGGTATATCAGGTCACCAGAACGTATCTCTGTCGTGCCTGGAAAGTCACCGGACTGTCTCTGTCGTGCCTGCATGGTCACCGGATCTCTGTCTCAGTCGTGCCTGCAGGTCACTGGACTTTGTCTCCATCGTGCCTTGAAGAAAACAAATCTAGTATGGAGTCAATGTCGAGGATATAGACACCATGACGAAGATCGATGTACAGTGAAGATGGCTTGATATTCTGTGAAATTCGGAGTGTTTGGTCTGTCAGTCAATGATGTAGGATGCATATGGCTTTTACTCCCCCTTTCTCCCAAACTTGTGAGAATAATGAAAATAAAGACAAGTTGGGAGAAGCAAACATGAATCACATTTTTTTATGCGTACGACTTTTTTTTGTACGCGTTTTTTTTTACTTTTCTCCTCCTTTCCATCCCCCTTTTTTTGAAATATTGTGGCTTTCTCCTTTTTTTCACATCAATTTTTTTACAATATATTTGCGTACGATTTTTTTTATTGCTATATGTATGCGCCTTTTTTTTGTTTTTTTTGCAAAGTTCGCGTACGGCCTTTTCTTGTACGCAACCTCTTTTCCTTTTTCTTGTTTTTTTCTTGTTTTTTTCTTCTTTTTTTTAAAAACTTGCATCCTCCCCCTTCTTCTTCTTCTTCCTTTCTTTTTTTTACATTCCATTGGCCCATTGGGTCCAATCCTCTCTCTTTTCTCTCTCTCTCTAATAGAAAGCAAAAACACGGCCCATGATGAATACCCATTCATCACTCTTTATTCTTATATTTTAGCTACAAAAACCTTTGCAAATACATGTATTTTCTTGTAAATACAAATAATTACCAAAAGACGTGCATTGTGTAAAAACTAATAATTAGCATGTTTTTGTGCAAAAATAAAAGAATAAAGAGACAAAAGAAAAAGAGGGAGATATTTAGAATAAATATTGAGCAACCTAATCCCAAGGGAGGGCTCAGCATGGGCCTGACCGCATAAAAGCCCAAGTAGAGAGAGATAAGGAAGCTCATATGTGTAGATATACCTCTAAATATAATAAAAAAATATTTTTCCTCTAAAAATAGAATAAAATGGGCTTGTATATATTTGTAAGTTTTTGTAAATACAAAATCAAAATAAAAAGAGAAAAATTAAAAAGAAAATAAAAATAGCCTTTCTTGTACATATTCACCATGTATATAAAACCACTCTTGTATTTATTTCACCTTGTAAATAAATAAATTAAAATCCCTAAAAATTTGTATATATTTTATCTTTTATGGTGTAAATAAATAAAATAAAAACTACAAAAACAAAAATTAAATAAAAAGAACAAAATTAAAAACCAAAAAGAACATTGTATATGTACCATGTATATATGCATATATCTATTTATTTAACCCTTGTAAATAATTAATAAAAATAAAATAAAAATACCATATTATTCCAAATTTTATTCTCTAAATAAATAAAATATAAAATTGGAATAAAATATATAAAAATAAATAATTAAAAATCAAAAATAAAAAAATACACTTGTATATACCTGTATATAATAATATTTTGTAAATACATAAATTATATTTCAAAAAAATAAATAAAAATAACAAAAAATAGTTTAAAAATAAGTAAACATTTTTCTTGTTTTAACTTTTTCCCAAATTTGGCCATTTACTATTTATTATTTAATTTCCAATTAATTATGACGTGGCTGCACCTGACTGGTCCACGGGGATTGTTGACCCCCGGTCAACTCTCCCCTTGGACCACATCTGTTCCGGATCTGCGCCCGACCCGTCTTTTCTCCAAAATTTCCTCACGCAATCCGACCACCATTTCCTCAAACCCCGGGCTCCATGGACTCCCTGTAGATCCGAGACCCTCGACCGGGGTGGGTTTTGGGGATCCGAGCTCCGATATGCTCGCCCGACCTTCGTCTTCTAGGACCCCTAGCCATATAAGAACTCAGCTCCACCGCGCCATTCCACTCATCTCTGGACCTCCCACTCGCAGCCAAGGAGCTCCTTCGGTGTGCCTGAGTGACAGCTGTGCTCCCCGGAGTAGAAGTGAGGCACGAGGACCTCGGGAAGCCTTTGATCCGGTGGCTTCGCCGCCGTGCGCCGCTGCGAGCGTGCCCAGCCTCGATAAGACGGCGATCCCTTGTAGGCAATGATCCCGGAGCACCAGCAGCTCCAACCCAGTCGATCTCCTCCGCCAGGTAGCCCTATTAGCATGTAGTTTAGCGTAGAACATAGATTTTAGGTTACTGTTCTGGTAGCTCCGACGCTTTCGCCAACTCACTCCGACCATTCATCAGCCATCCCGACCCGACCACCACCTTCACTATTCCCCTCCGCACCTTCTTCATCTACCCATCCACCCTGACTCACCCCGGAGCAGGGACTTCGGCCCTCCACCTCCACCGCTCGCCAGAGGACCGCCATATCGACGCATCCTTCACTGTTCTCGCACGCTAACGGGTCGAGGCAGTTTGCCCTCGACCCCTCTTTCTTCCTGTGCAGATATCAGGCCAAATCGACCTCATCTGGAGGTTGGGACTTTAGAGCACAGGTGCTCCAGGTGTTCATCGTCGTCGGAGCTCTCCAGGGCTCCCCGCCATCATCGGAACAATCCATTGGCTGCGGATCACCGAGACGCATCTTCTCAGCCTCTCACCAGCCGTCGAGGAGTCCCCACGCCCGAGTTTCGAGTCGGCGAAGTTCGCCGACTGTCAGTTCCTCCAGGACCCTTGCGAGCCGCCAGATCGTCTTCTCGCTCCAGAAAAGATCTCGGCCACCCATTTGAGGAGCTTCACCACCGTCAGATCCATAGGAGGACCGATCTGAGCCGCACGATCAGATGAAGAGACACCAGTGACTCCAGAGCCGTCTGATCTCCACGTGTCAGCTTCACCACCTTTGATCCACCGAGGATTTAGCCACAACGCACCAGATCCGTCAGATTAGCCACGTGGTGGACCCTCAACCGTTCGATCAGGCCCGTGTTTCTTGGTTAAAGGCGCCCTTATTCTCACCCGTTGGATCAGCTATGTGGCATCACTTCAGCCGTCGACATTTAATACGGGTAATTTTTCTTAGGCCCTTAGCTTTTTAGTTATTTGTCTTTAGTCCTGTAAATATTTTAGAACGTTATTTTAGTTTGGTACATTTTCATGTAGGACCCTTCTGTTTCTGCTATTTGCTTGTATACCCCTGTGTATAGTGCCCACGTGCTTCGCCACGTGTTTTAGTGGTATATTTGCAGTTTTAATCCTATGTTTTTCGGGTGTTACTGATTGCATATTATAAAATAGGAATGACAGATAGGCCCCCCAGGCCTGAGTCACATGTATCGTGCATGGCCGGGGGGATATTTTGCACTTTTAGCCCCATACTTTCTTGCCTTGTTCTCCAGGGGGCCCAGAACTTTGTGGTATTTGCAGATAGGTCCCTGTGCACTGTACCTTAGTTTTGATTTTTAAATAAAATAGCAAACCAACTCCAAATGTGATGAAAATTAGAGACATGGCTCCTGCCATAGTGTAAAATTTTCTCCAATTTTTGGAGACATTTTTGATTTCATTTATTATTTTTAAAAAATAAAAAACATGCATTTTCTTTACTTTCTAACTTTAAAATTCACAAAAAAATATTAAAACACCTCTAAAAATTACAAAATTTAGAGAGTAGTTATTTTACCTTGTTTGATTTTCTGACCAATTTTGGTCATTTTTGGATTTATAAAACCCAGAAAAATTACAAAACCCCATAAAATCCATAAAAATTCTAATAATTAATTAAAAATCCAAAAACAATAATTCGGGTGCCCAAATTTTCCTTGTGTCTTCTACTATACAGGAAAATTACCTTCAGGTGTTAAGAAGGCCATTTTGTGTTCTAATTTGGCCCTTGACACCTGACTGGACAATACCTTTCTTTTCTTGCCTTGTTTGATTTTTAGAAAATCCAATAAAAATCAGAAAAATACCAAAAATTACCTAAAAATAGTAAAAAATATAAAAAACATAAAAATATTCTTATTTGATTTTTGGGTGGTTTTTGAGTGATTAAATAATTGGTTGAATAGGCTTGTTTACTTGCATTCTTTATTTTCTTCATTAATTAAAAATCCAAAAAAAAAAATATAAAAAGATCAAAAATCCACCAAAAATACCATTATTTTATTTTATTTCTTTTTTAGACTACTTCGTAGGCCGCAAGGCCATTACGTGCTCTCCGAGTCCGACCCTGGTCGCTATAGCAGGCTAATCTAATAGCCAGGACCGCTATCGTATTTTTTTTTGATTTTTATCTGATTTTGGTGGTCTGCACTTTATTTTCTTGATTGACTGATTGACTTCCGAGATCCGGGTCACAACGACCCTTGATCTATTTTCTTTCACCCGTGTCTTGGTCATTTTTTTTTTCGGTCATCAGAATGGCGCCGTTGCCGGGGAGCACGACTTAGTAGTCATCTTTTTCCGCGGCTTTCTTTTCGCGGCTTTTTGTATATATTCTTGTATATATCTTTGACCTGTTTATACATTTATCTGGTCTGATCACATTCTGTTTGTTTTCTTGCGTGGGCTCGAGGACCGAGGCGGCTTTCTTCGGAAGTCGAGCAACCGCAGGAGTCAGAGGCGGCTCTCTTCTCCACAGAGCCGCAGGAGGATGCGAGAAGCGAGCAGGAGTGCGGGAGCCGCGGAATAGCCACGAGATTAGTGTCGCTTAGATTAGATTTACATTTCCGCAATATTTGAACTTTTGTAATAATACATGTACACTCAGACAGAGACTTAGACTTTTGGGGTCTGTTTCGCCGAGCACCTGTGTGCTCGGGGGACCCCTTAGCTAGTTTGGTTTTTTTCGTGGCTTTTTACGCGGTTTTATTTCTTTCCTGCCTTTTCCAATTTCACACGGATTTTCGAGCCCCTAGCCGTAGGATTTTCTGCTTGACTGCGCCGTAATAATTAGGATCCAAATACCCTAATATATCTGCCTGCACCTATAGATCGGTAATTGGACCTACAATAAAATATTAATAAAAATAGTTGATTCACCACCTTCGAGCCTATGCGCTGTGAGCCTGCCCCATCAAGCGCTACTCCTGAACTTGACCTGTCGAGAAGAGGAGGGGTGGGTCTAGACCGAACTCTCTGGATTGGAGGTTGGTGACCAGCTAGACGTTTCTTTCGAGTAGAAATTGCTATTTCGGGACTCGGTTTTTCCGCCTGCACCATTTAGGTAGTTTTATTTCTGTCTTTCAATTCTGCGCGGATCATCTTGCATGTAGACTGTTGGAGTCAGGTACGCATTTCTTACTCTACATGCATCATTGATTTCATCGTGCATCGGCTTTTTCGTCTTCTCCCCCCTATTTTGGACTTTATAACCAGGAGAACCGAAAAATTCGTTAGGCGTTGTTTTTATCTGAAAAATACCTAAAAAGAAAAACAATAAAATCGGGACTGCTAATCACACTTGATCTAAAAGACACCTCATTGAAAATCTGTCTTGGGGAGAGTAACCCCCCCTCCTTGTTTGGTTTGGATGAGCGAGAGAGTGACCCACACCTTAGGATAGAACCATATCCAATTTTTCTTGACTGATTACCGACTTTCTGTACGGGACAGTCGGTTCAGAAAAATTTGGATTCCTATTCAGCTCACGTAATCACTTTGATAGACTGAATGATCACCTAAAATAAAATTGACAAGATAATTGACCGATCCCTTTCGGTCTTCAGCTCGTGTGCGTAGGTGAATCGGGGGTTATGTTTTCTCATCTTGTGTGATTCCAGATCCCTTCTTCTTTCCCCCATTTCCTTCTCTTCTTCTTCTGTCTGCCACCCACCCTCCCTTCAGTCTTCTTCTTCTTATCCTTCACCCCTGGATGATGGATCCCTCTCACGTCGAGCCGACTCTTGCGGCTTTTTCTTCACTATCTGACCATCACTCCAGTCCACCTTCTAGGGAGGTTGGATCTCCGACCTACCTCCCGCTCCCTCCCTCCCTTTCATCTCACTACTCTGGGCATGCTATGCTTGACGTCCGAGGATACCAGAGAGAGCAGATGCGAGACCCGGACGATGCCGTTGCTGAGTTGAGAGCGCACTCCGTTTGTGATCAGAGAGAGTAGTGGAGATTATCAGGTAGATCCTATCCCAGATTGATGGAGGAGCATATAGCACAGGGAGCTCAGTCAACTTCTACATTACGTCCATTCGTCTTGGATTTGGATTACATTCAGCGACTGCCGACATTTTCAGGAGAGGCGCACGAGGAGCCTTATCTTCACCTATCCCCATTTGAGGAGTTTTGCCGAGCACAGGGATATTCAGATATCACTACAGAGGAGCTGATGAGGAGGACCTTCCCATTCACACTTCAGGAGAGAGCCATGCGATGGCACAGACGATTGGGGAGGACATTCGATACGTGGGGAGAGTTATGTCGAGAGTTCCTATAGAGATACTTCCCCCCACGTAGAGCAGAGTTTATGCAGTCTTTTATCACCGAGTTTTTAGTTGACCCCCAGGAGCCACTGCATGAGGCATGACCAAGGTTTCTTGACCTCTTGAGGAGATTTTCAGACCATGGACTTCCACTGACAGACTTGATAGAGATCTCCATGCGGGGGATGACCGCAGAGCAGATAGCACTGGTGATTACCACATGTGGCGGTTCACACCGCAGTTCCGACATTCACCTACTGGACACCATCTCGAGTTTATTTTCACAGAGATCTCCTTCACGAGATGCCCTAGTCGGGACAACATATGCGTACGTTGCACTACCAGTACGGTGTGTCGCGTACATGAGCATTCAGTTTCTACACACCAGCCCGACGACTTGGATGCTCTAGCACCACATAGTACTGAGGAGATGACCGCGATAGTAGAGGTTCGGACCCAGAGTCTCCTCGAGTTCCCGTTGGCTTTCTAGCTAGAGTTCGAGGCAGCCCCAGAGTTTCCAGTCGACGAGTCTTGGATATCAGATCTTCTGATACTCCAGGAACCGGAGGAACCCCAGCTACTACAGCCATTGATTCAGCCACTTCAGTTTCCAGTCTCGGAGGAGTCAGCTTCCTTTCTGCAGAGATACTTCTCAGAGACCGACAGATTCCATGACTCAGTCCAGCAGCTACAGCTCGATGAGGGACACTACTTTGAGAGTTCAGATACAGATAGTCCCGTATTCGAGCCTTTTGTTCTCCACTCCGACGAGATAGACACCTTTGTTGAGGACCAGTTGGTAGCCAGCATAGCCGCAGAGCGAGGATCAGCCGCAGACACTTTGCCATCCCCCGCGGTGTTGACTAGTACCCTCTCCTGCTTCCAGATTAACGATAGCCAGATTTCAGATGATGACGCATCCTGGTGCACAGAGTGGATATTTCACAGCAGCGCAGATGCCTATCTAGATCCTGATCCTCTACTATTCACCTCTGATCCCGCATCTCTCCCCGAGGGTTATCTGCGGGAGGATGCCGCACTCGATGAGTACTCGATTTCATCTTCTGAGAGTGTTTCCGGTCTGGCGGAACACGAAACCGAGTCTTTTGATCATTCTGATTCTGAGCCTTCTCACCTCGACGACCCTCGCGAGGATGAGCCTATCCTGGAGATATTCGATGATCTACCCGATCTGCTTCTATTTCATTCATCGGATATCATTCTTCTTAGAGAGTCTCTTGATCTGGACTGTCCATACCTTCTTGAGACACTGATTGACGTGGAGGATTCTATTATTGATCCATCCTTCTCCACGTTTGATTTTCTCGGCTCCACACTCTCACTCCAGTCTGATCCAGAGCCGATGAGTTCTTTTGTGCTACCGGATCACGATCACTTATTTTAATATCCTTGGCCAGTAGCAGACACCCGCTTGATTGCATACCTGGGTGTCTTACTTTACACTTTGGAGTTCATCGTTGTTCTCATACCGAGACTACGATGACATTACGGCATTCGCCTTACCGATGTCGTTCTGAATCTGCGTACTGCCTTGTCCTAGCATTTGCGCCCAGCTAGGGGCGTAAAATCTAGCGCTTGTTGAGAGGCACCTCAACATTGTACTCTTTAGTATATACGTGTTTTGTCTTAGTTTGATCTTTATTTCTTCCGTTCTTGTTTTCACCCCAGGTCTCGCTTAGGATTATCTTTGCTATACTTAGGATATTCCTCATCCTAAGTATAGGGGGGGTGGAAACACCGGCTTGCTCCTCCGTTCTGTTTCATCACTTCTATTGTTGCCTATACTTAAGGTTCTTCACCTTAAGTATAGGGGGAGTGATGTCCTCCTTCTTGTATATATTTCGTAATTTTCTTCGTGTCTTTCTACCCCTGTTTTGCTGCCTATACTTAGGGATATTTCACCCTAAGTACATGGGGGTAGACCCTGTACATTCTCCACTCGGTTTTCCCTTTGTGTACAGCCTGCTATACCTAGGATTACTTGATCCTAAGTATAGGGGGAAAAGTCGAGACTCTCCTGATTTGCTATTCATTCATTCGTCTTTGTATATAGCCTTCCTTTTCACTTCCCTATACTAAGAACGAGTTATGTCTTCTTCATCGCTCTTGACTCTGAGGACATCGTTCGATCTAAGTATAGGGGGGTGTGTATATATTCCATATATACTTTAGCCATAACTCGTACTTTGTGAGAGTGTGTTAATAAATAAAATGGCTAAAAACCTTAAAAACCACAAAAATTAAAAAATTTTCCTGTAAATAATCATTCTTTTATTGCACATACATAGCTAGTGTACAAATTATTTTTGTAAAAATGTTTTCAAAATCTTTTGGTGTAAAGTTTGTGTAAATATTTTCTTATCAAAATTATGTATATGGTACAAAATTTTTCCAAAATGTTTTGAAAATCAAAAGTTTGCAAAAATCTTGTGTAAATGTGTTTAAATACTTTTGCAAAACTTGCATTCCATGCATTCATCCATTCATGATTTCAAAACATTTTTCAAAAATTTTGCATGTTTGTAAAAATTTTGTAAATAGCATCTTTGTAAATACTTGTATAGTTTTTCCCGGATTATGGTTGACATTTAAACTAGCCTGGAATTAAATTGGGAAATGGAGCTTGATTAAGATCTTAATCCACCTAATTCTAAGAGGAACCTTATAGGGCTTAGGGTTAAGGCTTTTCAGGTCCATTGGGACTTAATTCTTTGAGTCCACTAGGCTATGAGCATATGTCATCTTGATGAGCCTAAGTAGAGCACTTAACAACACACACATGACTCTTAGAGACAATGGCTTGACTTGCACCAACACCTTACACATAGCTCTCCACGGATGAGGTGGTAAGGAGACAGTTTCCTTTGGCTTGGGGTAGCATATGAGGGTAGTACTTCTAGGCGGAACCTCTCTTCTTCTTCTAGTGAAGGAAGTGCGTCTCAACTTGGTCTAGTGGTGATGAAGGCTAAAGACAAAAGCCGTGGGTTGCAATAAAGCTTCAAAAGAGGGATAGTCTACTGGATCAAGAGGAAAAACTCCTTGTATATATGCTGCACCATGTAGATATGTTGTACAGTTGCACATGAAAAAAAAAGTGCAAAAAGAAAAGAACTCCAAAAAAAGTGGTGGGTCGGATTGAAAATTTAATAACCCCACCGGAGTGTATATAGTCAAATAAAGCAAAAGCTTATGGTATCCATGTTACATCTCATGAAGCTTGCAGCGGGAGACTTAGCTACACTGGTTGGGCTCCCAGGGATACGTGGCTACACTGGCCATGGTCCATTCTTCATCTTCTTCCCCCTCTTCTTGAGCCGGTTGCACTTGAATCTAGATGGGAATACCCCGCTTCTCGAGGAAAGAGTTGCTAGAACGAGGCATTAGAGTTACCAGGTTGGGGGAGGTTGTTTCTTTGTTACTTCTGAGGTGGGGAGCTACATATCACTTACACTGCATGGAAAGATTCATGGTCATTAGAGTTTGTGTATGTAGACTTGTTTTGATCTGGTTTATTGAGGAGTCTTGTTCATAGATTGGTGGAACTTAGAGGCTGTTGAGTTTTAAGCTTAAGTCCAAATAAGGTTCCGACACATTAATAATCCAAAGATCTGATCGAGCTCCATAATTCAATTTAATGAAGGCAAATTTAATATTCAACCCTGATCCATGTATATTCTCCTCTTTTTCTTTTTCTTTTTCTTTTTCTTTTTCACTTCTTTTTCAAATAAGTGTTTGCTAAGGGACTAGCAAAGTTAAGTATAGGGGGGTGATGAATACCCATTCATCACTCTTTATTCTTATATTTTAGCTACAAAAATCTTTGCAAATACATGTATATTCTTGTAAATACAAATAATTACCAAAAGACATGCGTTGTGTAAAAACTAATAATTAGCATGTTTTTGTGCAAAAATAAAAGAATAAAGAGACAAAAGAAAAAGAGGGAGATATTTAGAATAAATATTGAGCAACCTAATCCCAAGGGAGGGCTCAGCATGGGCCTGACCGCATAAAAGCCCAAGTAGAGAGAGATAAGGAAGCTCATATGTGTAGATATACCTGTAAATATAATAAAAAATATTTTCCTCTAAAAATAGAATAAAATGGGCTTGTATATATTTGTAAGTTTTTGTAAATACAAAATCAAAATAAAAAGAGAAAAATTAAAAAGAAAATAAAAATAGCCTTTCTTGTACATATTCACCATGTATATAAAACCACTCTTGTATTTATTTCACCTTGTAAATAAATAAATTAAAATCCCTAAAAATTTGTATATATTTTATCTTTTATGGTGTAAATAAATAAAATAAAAACTACAAAAACAAAAATTAAATAAAAAGAACAAAATTAAAAACCAAAAAGAACATTGTATATATACCATGTATATATATGTATATATCTATTTATTTAACCCTTGTAAATAATTAATAAAAATAAAATAAAAATACCATATTATTCAAATTTTATTCTATAAATAAGTAAAATATAAAATTGGAATAAAATGTATAAAAATAAATAATTAAAAATCAAAAATAAAAAATACACTTGTATATACCTGTATATAATAATAATATTTTGTAAATACATAAATTGTATTTTAAAAAAATAAATAAAAATAACAAAAAATAGTTTAAAAATAAATAAACATTTTTCGTGTTTTAACTTTCCCCAAATTTGGCCATTTACTATTTATTATTTAATTTCCAATTAATTATGACGTGGCTGCACCTGACTGATCCACGGGGATTGTTGACCCCCGGTCAACTCTCCCCTTGGACCACATTTGTTCCGGATCTGCGCCCGACCTGTCTTTTCTCCAAATTTTCCTCACGCGATCCGACCACCATTTCCTCGAACCCCGGGCTCGATGGACTCCTTGTAGATCCGAGACCCTCTCTTGGGGTGGGTTTGGGGATCCGAGCTCCGATATGCTCGCCCGACCTTCGTCTTCTCGGACCCCTAGCCATATAAGATCTCAGCTCCGCTGCGCCATTCCACTCATCTCTGGACCTCCCACTCGCAGCCAAGGAGCTCCTCCGGTGTGCCTGAGTGACAGCTGTGCTCCCCGGAGTGGAAGTGAGGCACGAGGACCTCGAGAAGCCTTTGATCCGATGGCTTCGCCGCCGTGCGCCGCCGCGAGCGCGCCCAGCCTCGGGAAGACGACGGTCCCTTGCAGGCAATGACCCCGGAGCACCAGCAACTCCAGCCCAGTCGATCTCCTCCGCCAGGTAGCCCTGTTAACATGTAGTTTAGCGTAGAACATAGATTTTAGGTTACTGTTCTAGTAGTTCCGCCGCTTTCGCCAGCTCACTCCGACCATTCATCAACCATCCCGACCCGACCACCACCTTCACTATTCCCCTCCGCACCTTCTTCATCTACCCATCCACCCTGACTCGCCCCAGAGCAGGGACTTCAGCCCTCCACCTCCGCCGCTCGCCGGAGGACCGCCATATCGACACATCCTTCACTGTTCTCGCACGCTAACGGGTCGAGGCAGTTTGCCCTCGACCCCTCTTTCTTCCTGTGCAGATATCAGGCCAAATCGACCTCATCTGGAGGTTGGGACTTTAGAGCACAGGTGCTCCAGGTGTTCATCGTCGCAGGAGCTCTCCAGGGCTCCCCGCCATCATCGGAGCAGTCCATTGGCTGCGGATCACCGAGACGCATCTTCTCAGCCTCTCAGCAGCCGTCGACGAGTCCCCACGCCCGAGTTTCGAGCCGGCGAAGTTTGCCGACCGTCAGTTCCTCCAGGACCCTCGCGAGCCGTCAGATCGTCTTCTCTCTCCAGAAAAGATCTCGGCCACCCATTTGAGGAGCTTCACCACCGTCAGATCCATAGGAGGACCGATTTGAGCCGCACGTTCAGATGAAGAGACACCAGTGACTCCAAAGCCGTCCGATCTCCACGTGTCAGCTTCACCACCGTTGATCCACAGAGGGTTTTGCCACAGCGCACCAGATCCGTCAGATTAGCCACGTGGTGGACCCTCAACCGTTCGATCAGGCCCGCGTTTCTTGGTTAAAGGTGCCCTTATTCTTACCCGTTGGATCAGCTACGTGGCGTCACTTCAGCCGTCGACATTTAATAAGGGTAATTTCTTCTTAGGCCCTTAGCTTTTTAGTTATTTATCTTTAGTCCTGTAAATATTTTAGAACATTATTTTAGTTTGGTACATTTGCATGTAGGACCCTTCTGTTTCTGGTATTTGCTTGTATACCCCTGTGTATAGTGCCCACGTGCTTCGCCACATGTTTTAGTGGTATATTTGCAGTTTTAATCCTATGTTTTTCGGGTGTTATTGATTGCATATTATAAAATAGGACTGACAGATAGGCCCCCCAAGCCTGACTCACGTGTATCGTACGTGGCCGGGGGAACATTTTGCACTTTTAGCCCCATACTTTCTTGCCTTGTTCTCCAGGGGGCCCAGAACTCTGTGGTATTTGCAGATAGGTCCCTGTGCACAGTACCTTAGTTTTGATTTTTAAATAAAATAGCAAACCAACTCCAAATGTGATGAAAATTGGATACATGGCTCCTGCCATAGTGTAAAATTTTCTCCAATTTTTGGAGACATTTTTTATTTCATTTATTATTTTTAAAAATCAAAAACACGCATTTTCTTTACTGTCTAACTTTAAAATTCACAAAAAATATGAAAACACCTCTAAAAATTACAAAAAAATTAGACAGTAGTTGTTTTACCTTATTTGATTTTCTGACCAATTTTGGTCATTTGTGGATATATAAAACCCAGAAAAATTACAGAACCCCATAAAACCCATAAAAATTCTAATAATTAATTAAAAAATCCAAAAATAATAGTTCTGGTGCCCAAATTTTCCTTGTGTCTTCTACTATACAGGAAAATTACCTTCAGGTGTTAAGAGGGCTATTTTGTGTTCTAATTTGGCCCTTGACACCTGACTGGCTTTTCTTGCCTTGTTTGATTTTTAGAAAATTCAATAAAAATCAGAAAAATACCAAAAATTAACCAAAAACACTAAAAAAATATAAAAACATAAAAATATTCTTATTTGAATTTTTGGGTGGTTTTTGAGTGATTAAATAATTGGTTGAATAGGCTTGTTTACTTGCTTTCTTTATTTTTTTCATTAATTAAAAATCCAAAAAAAATAAAAAGATTAAAAATCCACCAAAAATACAATTATTTTATTTTATTTCTTTTTTAGACTACTTCGTAGGTCGCAAGGCCATTACGTGCTCCCTGATTCCGACCCTGGTCGCTATACCAATCTAATCTAATAGCCAGGACCGCTATCATATTTCTTTGATTTTTATCTGATTTTGGCGGTCTGCACTTTATTTTCTTGATTGACTGATTGACTTCCGAGATCCGGGTCGCAACGACCCTTGATCTATTTTCTTTCACCCGTGTCTTGGTCGTTTTTTTCGGTCATCAGCCCACACATTGGGCTCTCCCACAAATGACCAACTTTTTTTAAATAAGGCTGGCTCTCTCTACAGTTGTGACTTTTGACCTCAAAAGTTTTTTTATTTAATACCACCGATTCCCCTTAGGGTTCCCACGATTGGGAATCCCTTGGAGAAATGACGCTGCCGCCATTTGGAACCAAGAGAGATGTCACGCCAGATGAGTCATGGAGATCACCCTCGACTAGGGCCACCGCCTGCGAGCCTGCGGGAAGGATATGCGATGAGACCTATGCACATGGAGGTGGAGTTTGTGCGCCTGGGAGTCGCGCACGCATAAAGATACCACTGCTTGGAAGATTGATCTCGGCAAGGAGGCCTCCTGGAGATTTTTCCGCTGGGAGCGGCGAGGGCTGCCGCGCGCTGAGTGGTGCCTTAGAAGGTCAAAGGTCGAGCGTTGCCGCTCTAAAGAAGTGTCTGGATTAGGGTTTGAAACCGTGATCACGCTTGAGCTTGGGCTTCTGGATCACACTCTCTTGGAGATGCATGCGCTGCCGCGAGCACGCTTGAGCTTTGGGACCTCCAGTATTGGCGGCAGGACATGAAGAACAATAGGCAGCAGTACATGAATCGACAGGGAGTCTGGATCTGCTTAGGGCTCCGCCTCCTGGAGCCTGGATCTGATAGAGGCACAGCAGGGAGGGCAGCCACCTGGATTTGCAAGAAAGGAGGGCGCCACCGACTGGAGATGCAGGGAATCGTGCGGCTTAGATCTAGAGATCATGCAAAGTCGACGAAGATTTTCCACAACATCGAGAACAAGGGTTCCAGGAAACCCAAACCCAAAATATAAAACCTAAAATCACACCTCGAATCTCGAATACAAAAATAAAGAATTGAAAACTCATCGAGAATCGAACCCGTTCTGATACCATGTAGAAAAACAGAATGCGGAAGCGTATCAGAGAATAAAGATAAAGAAAACATTAGGGGACATCGGGATTTAACGTGGAACCCTACTCCAGAAGGAGCGGGATGAAACCACGGGAGAAGTCCCTGAATTCGGCATTTCTTCTATTGAAGTTCTCAATGAGTACAGGGGGTGTGGGGCTCCTTATATAGCCCCACGGACAGACCCAATAGTGACCGCTCCCCCATGTGGTACTAAACACATGGGTGGGCTCTTTTCTTTTCCAACAATAAGCAAGAGAGGATGGTTATGATGGAGGCATGGCGAGATCTGATGGTTGGAAATGAAAGGGTGAGATGGCGCGAGGGGAGTCATGGGATGGATGCTTGATCTAACGGGGGAGATGGGGGTGAAAGTGGAAGGCTTGGATCAGATCAAGAGCTTTGATCAGATAGCTAAGAGAGAAGCGAGGATCAACAGGCGAGATGGAGGTGGTTTGGAGGTGATCTAATGGTCAGAAGGGAGGTAGGTGGCAGAAGTGGGAGCGGGCCACGTAGGCGACCCAGAGGGCACCACATGGTCCAATAGAAAAATTAGAAAATGTAAAAATAAAGAAAAATCTAAAAGATTTGGTCAAAGGCAAAATTAGGAGAAAGTCAAAACATGAAAGTTGTAGATCTCGATGACATCTACAAGTTTCATGTTGGATAAAAAGCCAAAAGTGGTCATTTGTACAAAAGAGTATTTTTGCGGGTATTTTTAAAGGGATAAAAATACCATTTTTGGTTTTTTGAGATTTTTTTGTATTTTTTATTTCTTTTAATGATTAGGGCAATTATCAACAATTAACCTAATTTTTATAGGTTTTTAATAAGATAAAAATACAAGGAAAATGGTTATAATTAAAAACAATAAATATAGTTAGTTTATAGGAAATTATACACAATTTACATACAATATAATACAGTATAAAAATAGTGAATTATCGGTGATTTTTATTTAATTAATTAAGCTATGGGATTAATAATTGGATTTTAGCATGATGAATACGAGACTCATCATACCTCTGTGAAGGAGTCGGATTAATTCCTAATAGTGCATGTGAAGATTTCAAGGCTCAATTTTTCGAAGACCATCAATTTAAGTGATCCTAAATTTATGGGCTCAACTATGCTCTAGTCAAAAGGAATCCAATTTTTCTAATTATCAGACTCCCCATTTTTACATAAAATATAAGGATATGAAATTTAGTATACTGCATTCATGAGAGTCGAATCGAGACATCACCCAAGGTTCCAGTCCAGGAGACTCTCCTCTAGACCTAATCCTCAACACTAGGGAATAAGTCTATTCTTGCTTCAGTCAATCGTCTCTTTAGTTTGTCAGCATTGGAAGTGTAGATGGACGATCGGAATATGGAGGGCATAGGATAGTATCTATTTTTCTCTCCCTCACAATGGAACAAGGGCCCTCTCAATTCTTGCGGACCTAGTATGAAGTATTGAGTATAGGCCATCCCCTTACAAAGGTGTCTATCTCATCGTTCCGTGTCCAAGTAGGGTCTTGTTTGCTTACAGACTTAGTTCCAAAGTACTTGATTCGCCACTATAAGCTTCCTCTCTCTTATTATTTGGTTGAGTAGCCGATCCAAGACCGATATCAAGGACCTCTAAAAAGTGTAGAGTACATGTTACAAAGGAAGAGGAAATTACATGATACTTTGGCAATACTCACACTCTTATAAGTCTAGCCTCTAAGGACAAGCTACAAGATTGCCTGAATAACAATTAAAATGGAAAAGATAAAAATAGTCGAACTCTTACAACTTCGTGGGTATTGAGTTGGTGAATCCACTATTTTGAGGATTGTTTAGATCTAGTTTAAGGTCAAAGATCAATCGCACACACTTGCACCATTTTTCTTTACTTCTGTTTTCATTCATTTTTACTTTGCTCACTTTGAGCCTTCTTCTTATCTCCACTTCATTTTAACCTCTTGTTATCACTATATTCCATACTCCTCATCCATTCCTCTTATTTCTCAATATGTTTACTCATAGATGATTTATTCGGGGCTTTGTTGATACCCACATCGATTCCATGGATCTGACATATCCAATAATTTAGAGTGATTCCCAAGAGATCTGTCCGCATTCTGTGGATCACTCTCCAAACTCCCTATCTTCTTAATTTCAAATAAATCGGGATCACTCTTGGTCCGAAATTCACTAATTGTGGATGGAGATCGATTTCTCTTCATATTAAGTACTCCATTCACCCATGTCTGGGATTGACCCTAATTTCGAACTCATCTCTACTTTTAGTGCTCAAGATTATAGGCCTAATCGGGAAGTATCTCACTATGCAGATCAAAAGATGAACCTAGACCCCAATCTAGATTACATTTGCTCTGAGTCTAATTCAAAGATGGCTCCTCAAGGAAAAGGAAATGAAATGTAACAACCGAATCAGGGCCCATGGCCAGATCAGAATGTCATTGATGCTTGATTGCATACATCTATTAAATCCATTCAGCAACAACTCGCAAATCATGCTCTCGTCGAAGTCTCCTTCACTTACATGCTTAATGATGCGAGGAGAGAATGAGAGAACAGAGGAGGATGCGGTGATGATGAAGAACATAGAGATGGACCCCACGGAGGGGAATATGAACCAAGAAGAGAGGCTCTAAAGCCCACATTGAAGGAAACTTATAATCTTGACACTGGCCATGTGACAAAGTGGATCCAGATTCCTCAGTTCCACTGACATTTTGAGCTCAAGCCGTAGTTCTTGGCTCTTCTCCCCTTATTTCATGGGAAAACGAATGAGGAACCGTACATCTATCTCCAACAGTTTTCCCAAATATGTAGAACTATACACTACCTGGCATCCCTTTAGGCATAGTTAAGATGAAAACCTTCCTATTCAACCTTTACTACAAGGCATTATATTGGATCAATCATCTGGGGAAGGTTGTGATGACCTGGGAGGAACTAAAGTTTATGTTCCTGCACAAATTATATCCATTAGGTTGTCTCAATCAGATGCGAGCCAGAATTAGTAACTTCTCCCAAGGACTGCATGAATCCATCATGAAGCCTGGGAGAGGTTTAAAGATCTTCAAGAGAAGCGTCTCCACCATGAAATTGCTTAGCCAGCCTAGTCCAACACTTCTTTGGGGGCTTGACTACCGAGAGTCAGATGCTTGTTTATGCCACAAGTGGTGAATCTCATTTCAACAAGACGAAGAAATTGTATGGTAGATTTTCGAAGAAATGGCCGAAGGAGAGGTCATCTTGTCTTCATCACATCAATATCAGAGCTATCCACAGATCTACTATAAGCTACTCAATATGGCGGCATCTCATCAAGTGGACAAAGATGAGAGCTCCAACCTTAGAAATATTGGGAGCCACCTATCCAAAGTGGACATCATTGAAAAGTGATCATAAGACCTTGAGAAATTATCGTGATCGAACAAAGAACTCGGAATCTAGACAAACTTGATCAAATTATCAAGAAGTTGGAGGTGTTTGTTAGTACTATCAGTTCTTGCCAGTCTGTGAGTCCATCCCTCGAGACTCCCATTGAGACGAAGGAGCTGTCATCATCACATCAACCTTAGCTGAGTCCAATGCAGCTAATCCGACATGTATAGTATGTGCAAGCTCCCAACAAGGCACCTCAACAATAGTCGCAGCAGCAAATGATCGTCTACCAGCTTGAGCCCCGACCATCATATGTCGAATCAGTCTTCCCACCTCCACCCCAAATTCAGGAGGTGAATGGCATCTAGAACAATGATGCACAATGGTCATGTCTAGGCGAACATCAGCAGGTCTAGTCTTCTACCATTTGGTCGTATCACCAGTCTCACGGTGGGAAGTTTGTCCAGCACCAGCCTCAACAACATCAGTCTCCACCATATCAAAATACTTGGAGATGGAATTCTTAATATCAATAGTCGTCGTACCACCAGTATTAGTTGTATCAGAATTACGCTACTGTTTAGCAGAACCAATATCACCCTCCTCCTCAACATCATCAACAACATCCTCTTCAATACCATCCACAGTATTCTTATTTGTAACCCCAGCCACATTATCAGTCTTAGCATGGTCAACAAGTTGAACCATCCATGGTTGTGCCCGTGAACCTTGCTCTCGACTGCTTGGCTCAATTGGTGAAGATCCTAGCAGAGATGATCCTGAAACTTGATGGCCTCACTGCTACCAAAACTTCCATTCCTACGAAGGTTGAGGCCAACCCCAACAATTTCAAATGCAAGGAGCAGGTAGTTCGTGATGTCTCATCTGATCCGCAAAGTCAGGTATAGCTAGTTTCATGGTATCTAATGTTGTGACTCAGGAGCAATAGGACCTTGCAGCCATCAGCTATTGATAAGGAGAAGAATAAAGCAACATCTGGCGGATCATCATCTTCTGCATCGGTCGAACCAACAGCAGAGCTAGATGAGGAAGAAGAAAGAGGATCTGCACCAGACCATCTCCAGAAAATACGAGAAAAATTCAAGAAAACAAAAGGACCAAAATATAATAACATCCAAGGTCTAGTCGAGCAAGCCAAGGAGATGCTAGTTCCGCAGATCCCGTGCTAATCGACGAAGCTGATTTTCCACTTTTTATTCCTGCTCCCGTTTTGAATGATCGAACTCCTTTTTTCTAGTCTTTTGCAAATGATGTAAATAAGAACAATACATTTCAGTCTATAAATATTTCTTTTCCAGATGCAATGAAAAACTCCAAAAAAATAGAAAATTAAAAGTAGCACTGTCTGATCTTAGCATTGTTAAGATTCTTCATAACACATTTCTTGAAATGCCGTTGTTAAAAGCCATGGAATACATGTCTTCAGTGAAGAAAGGATTGGAAGAGGCAAGTACATTAAAGCGTCATCCCTACAAAAACGGACTAATATATTAGAGAAGCACATCCTGACCATGCGGCACAGTGGATGTGTCAGTGTCTCTGATGAATCCGTGATTCATCATTTCAATCTACTGATCTTAGCAAAATCTTTGAGCCAAATATAAAATAAATGCACCTAATATTAATAAATTAATAAAATTATTCTTGTAAATAAAATACAGTAATTATTGTATATTATATTGTATAAAATAAATTTATAATAAAAGGTTGTAAAATAAAAAAGTTTTTCACCTGTAAATAGCCAGAACTTCCTTTATTTTTAATAATTTCATTTAAATTACTTTTGAATAATTCTTTTCTAACTTATTTATAAAAATGTATATAAAAATTTAAAAATATAAAATAATTTTCACTGTAAATAAATACTCATAGATCCTAAAGAGAAAAGGACATAAAGTCCAACTTCCCAGCCAAATTCCTACTCCGTATGAACTCTAAATTCACCAAATCACTTTTAAAGTTTAAGTTAGAAAATTATCTATCCAATGAAGGTAGTTTCATTAAAGTCAGAGCTCGTTTGTAAAATTTGAGTCTTGGGACTTAGTTGTATATTATACATAATGCAATAAATGTGATTTTGATATTTTGTACAAATCTAACCTTTTTTATTCATTTCATTTTCTATTAATTTATTTATTATATATTTTAATAAATGACATTATTAAAAAAACTCAAAAAAATGTTTTGTCATTGAAAAAAAGGCAAAGTGACTTTGTATATAATGTACATACTTTTCTTTTCTCGTTTTTTAATTTACTTTTCTTAGTTACAAAAAAATCCAAAAAAATATGTTATCTTTTATTTTATTTCTAGTATTTTATTTTTATGTTGTAAATATCATTTATTAAAAGCACAAAAAAACTAAAATTAGAAAAGTAAAATAATGTACACATTGTTTGTTTTATTTTTTGTGGACTTACTTTTGTAAATTACTCATTCACTCACTTTTCTCTTTATTTTATTTTATTTAGTAGTCAACTTTTGATTTATTTTGATTTATTTATTTTCCTTTATCTACTCTAACTTCTCATTCTACCACCAACTTCCATTCAACTCCACCTCTTCCATATTTTTTCTAACCTCTCTATCTTCTTCTTTTTATTCATCTCTTCTTCTTCATTTTCCCCTTATCTGCCACTCTACGAGAGAGAGGTTCAAGCCTCATTTAAGCCGTGAGGTTGTAGTTCCTCCTTAAACGTTAAGTGATGACGATCTGCAGGCGAGATCCACGGTTAGTCTCCGCGTAGTGAGTTTCCTGTCAAGTTCGCATAGCTTCTCCATTTTTTGCTAGATTGGATCGATGCCACAACAGGAGTCCAGCGTAACTGTTCTACAAATCCGACGAACCATAGGTAAATTCTCTATCTCAACTTTGTCATTTTTTTATCTAAACATTTATTTTTGTGTCTTGTCATCTTCGTTCATTTCCACCGCCAAATCATTTTTATATCACACCACCATATCATCATCCTCATTCATTCCCATCATCACCACACCAATCATTGCCATTTTCACAATCACCACCAAATCACCCATTGTTCATCTCCCTTATTTTGTTTGTTCCCTAAAAAAATAAAAATCACAGTAGCAAAACAAAAAAATAATAAAATAATAAAATAATAAAAAACAAACAGGAGAAGCAGTAGGCAGCATCGCCCGTTGCTCCCCTACCAGTTCTCCTCCACGCCGCCCGTGCCCAACACCGCCAGCAACCGCCAGCTGCGTGTGTGGCACCCCTTCGGTCACCAGTCGCACCAACATCCTATGTGTGTCTCCACACTCACCGCCAGCTGCGCCAACCTCCTGTGCATGCCTCCTTGCGCGAGCCCTCCAGCCTGCATCCTCCCCAGCATCGTGCCCCTCCGCTCGCATCGCCCTCCTTGCGTGCAGCACAGCCATGCCACTGCCCCCTCCAGCAGCAGCCCCCTAGTCGCGTCCTCCTCAAGGCAGTTGCAGCCTCGACCATCGCCACTCACAGCTGCATCAGCACGTACCTCTATGCCAGTCGCGCCACCAACATCTCCTGTGTGTCGCCCTACCTCCAGCCTACGTCCTCCCCAACATCGTACCCCTCCATCTGTGTCATCCTCCTCACACGCAACACAGCCACACCACTACCCCCTCTATTGGCAGCCCCCCGCACCACCGCACCTCCATCCCGCCGCCTCCAGCACGACCATCCTCGCACAACCGCCCCTCGAAAACCTCCTCCCATCCCTAACCGCCCATGATCAAAGAAGGTCTTCTTCTTATTTCATTTTTTATTTTGTAAAAATTGCAGAGTTTGTCCAGCAAGTTTCATTATTTACAAAAGTGCCCCTATGCACATTTTATTTTGCTTAAGTTAAATTCCCATATTGCATAGATACCCCTACATTTACATTTTAATTTGGGCATCCGTTTTGCATTTTTAATTAAAAAATAGCATATTATTGAGCAAGTAATTCTTTATCTTTTGGATATTTATTTAGAATTATGTGAGCATTGCTTAATTAGCTAAAATTATTTTAGGGAAAATTGCTTAATTTACCCAATTTAAGATCCAAAAATGGTTTTTAATTAACGTTTGCTCCAAAAATTGCGTAAAAAATCATGAGTGATGCCTTAAATGTGTTTTAAATCACGAGTGATTCCTTAAATGTGTTTCAATTACTTTCCAAATTTCATCTAAATTGAAGTTATCTAGTGCCTTAAATAAATGGTGACGTATTTTTGTAACTGATTTTTTATTAAATCCACATACATCATTTTTACGAAATTCCAATTCTCCTACCTTTCTTATTAAAATATCTTTTTCCGATATCTCTCTCTCTAAATAAATTGATAATGTGGATTTATTAGAAATTAAACACTTGCAGTCATTTTGTTTTCATTAAAAATTTCAGAAAAAACATATATTCTCGAAAAATTCCAGAAATTTATGTAGGTTCTTCATCATGTTTAACTTTCAATAAAATTTTGACAATATTTACATTCTATTTGTGTGAAAAATTACGTGAAGATTCATAAAAAGTGTGCATTATTCATTATTGCATTTTAACATTAAAATTGCAAAAAAATATATTTTGCATTCATCACTGGATTAGGTCTATAGGAAAAATATAATTTGGCTAAATTATATTAATATCACATTAGAATTAATTTGGCCAAGTTCTAATTTTCTTATTAAATTAATTCAACCACATTTTGCATTTGCATTCATTTTGCATTAAAAAATACCATTTGGAAAACCTAGAGCTCAGTGACCTAAATTAATCCAAATTTATTTCTTTACTTCCTTGTATTCGACCTCAGACTTGTCCGGGATAAAAATTAAAAATCGAGTCCTCTTCACATAGTTGGATTAAGGTTTTCTCTCACGCGGGTAGTTTGACCCCCGAGCCACCTTGTAACTAATCCATTTTCTTCTTCTTTTCGCTCAATCATTTCTCTGCTCATTTTATATATATTTTATTCTCTCTCTAATATAAATTTCATTTTCATTACAATGGCCTAGTGAACTTCGAGTGCATCGGAGGTTGAAAGACGTGACGCACGTCGATTGCTGAAGATCTAGAAAATTTTAATTTATTTTTGAGAGCATTTTTATTTTTGCATTTTTTTGTAATTATTGTGTTGAAATAATTTTGGTAATTTACTCTTTACAATGGATTTTGTTTAAGAGCTCACACATGTATCAGGACTGGACATTTGACTCGTTCGTGGTTGTGTGGTTGATTGACTTAGAATAAGACTTGCACTTACAACTCTTAAAGTATTTTTACTAGAATATTTTTATTTCTTTTGTTCGTAATCTTTAGTACCACACATCACATTTAATGAGATGCACTTAGATCGTAGAGTTAGTGGTCCAAATTTAATTGTTCATCACTCGTTAATAGAGCGATAACCATTAAAATTGGTATTGCTAATAAGAGTTGATAAAAAATGACTAAAATTAACAGTTGTTTTCGGGAGAGCAAAACCCTTATTGTGCGCTTGTGCTATTGTGTTTGTTGAGACGTGGGAATGCTTCCCTAGGATAGTGCCCAAAACCTACTATTAAGCCTTGCAAAATTTGACGTATATCTTGATTTATCACCTAATTAAAATTGAAAAGATAAACTATCAGACTCTTGCAACCATCACAATGTTGAGTAGGAGAATCCATAGTTTGTTCTTATGTTTATATGTTTTGTGTGTTATCCGGTGCACTTGCACGCTTTCTTCCTTGATCTACTTCATTCTCCCATCTCTCTTTAAAGATGTCGAAATATTGGTCATCATATCCAGGTCACTCTTCTTCGATCATATCATCTCTGTCCTCTTATTCATACCCATACCCACTCCCTGACCGCGAAGTCATAACTCCGACTGACTTCCCCACTTCTTCGTATTTCTCACCTACCCCACATTCTTACACCCCTGACCCACATCCACCCTGGATTGACTCATCATATTCTCGTCCGCTTGTTGAATCAAGGAATAAATCGAAGAGCAAGCCACTGCTGCGATGAATGATTGACAGAATCAGTTGCCCTCACATACCTCATTCTCATCTCAAGTTGGGTCCGGACAACAATTGACCTATACACATCACGACTAGACCTTAGGGTACAACATGGTCGACCAAACTGACCGAATGGAGAGGTCTATACTACATGATCTTCCTGACTTGGTCGACCTTAGTGATCAAGCCCACATTGACCAACCTTCATACCACCAATTCAGAGAACCGATATGTACAGGGGATTGGATTCATGCGACCAATTTATAGACCCCTTGTCTACTGACTCTATGAGGCTCTGACAAACATCTACCATACAGATGGGTCATACTCAACCTAGCATTACATGCTTGAGTCAAGGTGTATTGAGTATAAGATGCTCAGCAGTATCCTCCAACTTAGCAGACTTCTCTCATGATGTGTGATAATCACACTTTATCGAGGGTCAAATACGTCGCTGTGGCGACCCACAATGAAATGTAATTAATCAACATTGAACCCACAATCAAGTATCAAACAATGAAAAACAAGTGTGGAGTCAAATTTATTTTTAACTCTGCACAAATGGTGTATAGTGACAAGTATGCAGAGAGTTCGAACACAGGGAGCAAGCAGGGTAATTCAAACAAGTGTGCTCAAGTGTGTGTGTTGTCTGATGTATCTACACTAAGCAAGCAATCAAAGGAAATTTTTTTGTGGGTTTTTAATTTTTAATTAATTTTTTTAATTTAATTTTTAATTTTTTATTTTGATTTTTAATTTCTGATTTTTATAATTTATATTTTATATTTTTTTTAATTTTCAATATTGGAAAATGAAGACAATGTAATGAAAGGCAAGAGGAAATATTTATAAAAATGTGCAAAAATATCCAAAAATTCAGAAATAAAATGTTTTTGATATTTTTAGGATTTTTTACTGTTTTTGTGATTTTTGGGGATTTTTCAAGGTGTTTTTAGTATTTTTAAAGACTGAAATAAAGCAAAACAGTGCAAATAGTGCTGGCTGTGAATAAAATGGGAATTAAAATTAGCAACCCGTACTCAAAATTTTTCACAATAATTTGCAAATAAAGCTACCGATATGCAACAAACAGGAGCTGAGTTTGTAATTTTTTGGATTTTTCTTTAATTTTATACAATTTTTTGAAGCTTTTGAGTGTTTTTAAATTTTTAGTATTTTTCTTTTGAGATTTTTAATGAATTTTGGACTGACACTAAAATATGATAAAATAGACTCTAGGGAATGTTTTTGGAATTTTTAGAGGTGATTTAATATTTTTTTTTGGCATTTTCTAAGCTAGACAGTAGAGAAAAAGCTTGTTTTTGATTTTTAATAATTATAAAAAGAAAACAAAATCAAAAACTAAAATGAAAGCGTCAAAGTACACGTGTCCAGGAGCTTAACCCTATTTTTGTGGAATTTTTGGATTTAAAGTGATTGAAAAAATAAATACAACAAGCATCCAATCAATAAACAGGCCTGGCAGGGGTATTCATGCAAAATTTCAAACATCCAGGGGCATATATGCAATTTTCCACAAAATTTACTACTGCATTAAATAATTTCTGGGCCAACAACAAATTATAAGACCCGCAAGGGGTGTTCTGGCAAAAAGCCCACCCACGCGCGTGCGAAGCACGCGCCTGGGGAGGACTAAATAGAAATTATATAAAACCTTGGGGCGTAGTTGCAAAATTCCAGAAATTAATAAACTGCAGTGAAAAGTTACAGAACTATATCTAAAATAATACTAAATACGGGGGTCTCTCCTGCAAAATGCCCGGCGCACGTGACAAACACGTGCGCCAGGCAAGGACCTGAGAGTAAATAATCAAAGCGCGGGGGTCCAAGTCTAATTTTACAAACTTTTACAACAGCAGCTGAGAGTTTCTGTACTGATTAAAAATAACAAAAATGCACGAGTGTCGGTTAGCAAAATACCCAGGCGCTTTAATCGCACGGCCGAGAAGACTTGACGTATGCCACGTGGCGTGCGGACGAAGCCCGATGCCCCTTCGATTATAACAGCCAGGATTAGATCCTGGCCTGCGATCTAACGGCTGTGGGGTTCCAAGATCCAAGGGCCCTGATTAGAACTGGGGCGCCTCCAAAATCAAACGGTGGCGAGCAAAGCTCGACGAACTGGGAAGAACTCGCGGAGGTGCGAGCTTCCCCAGCCCCGATCTCCTCTCTCCGCTGCAATGCGACGCTCCAAAGGGTTCAGCAAGCTTCCTGCAGGTGACTGCTACTGTCCGGTGGCCTCAAAAATCGTCGTCGACCATCGGAGCTCTCCTGTGTCGAAGTCGAGGAGGAACTCCAGGAGTCTCCAGCGAGGTGCAAAACGCCCTCCAGGTGCGTTGAATGCCCAGGTACCTGCACAAAAAGGTGATGTAATCGGGGGCAAAATGCCCTGATCACGTGGCGCAAAGGGATGGGGGATGTGCGGCGGCGCACGACGTGGAGAATGACGATGGCCGGAGATAGCTCCGGTGATGGTCGATTGAGCGAATCAACACACAGATCAAATGGAAAAGAGGGTGGAATTGAAGTGCGGAATACCAGGAACAAAATACAAGCAAAACTAAAGGAAATAAAGGTGCCTCAAGTCCAGGTAGGGCGAGGGAAAGGGTACCTCGACGGCGGTCGCCGGAGGTTGGAACGCACGACGATCCGGATGCTCTCCCGCTGCTTGGATGCGTGGGGCTCGAAGCTGTCACCTCCGGGCTCCTCTTGCTCGACCAAGGGGGGTGGATCACTGAGTATTCGCGGTTCAAAATTTCAAAAAGGGATCAGAGGTCGGTTTAAAGGGGTTGACGAGGGGCTCATTTGACCGAGGTGTCCAGCTCGATTCAGAGCTCCTCCGCCCAAGGAGAGTCTTGGGCGTGCAAGAGCTCTGATCGAGGAAGAAAAGTCGTCAAAGGATCATCACGAAAGGATGAAAGGTGCAGCGCCAAAAAAACCTTGAAAATGGGATCAAACCTATTCTGACAATGCTACAGGAGTAGGACCAGGGAGTTGACCCGAGGTCAACTCTCCTGGTCCCCTGGTTGGTCCACGTGGACCAACCAGGAAAAACTCCTGGAAAAAGATTAAAAAATTATTTAAAAATAGAAATAAGCCGAATTAAAAAAATATTTGTTATTTTCTGTAGTATTTTATTATGAATTTTAATTATTTTTATAACTTGGATTTTTACAAGTTACCTTTATAGCCTTATATAGGTATATTATCTATATAGTTTATTAATTTATTTTTATTTTGTGAATTTTATCTTTATTATTTTCATTTCTTATTTTCTAAAATTATGAAATACTTTTATCTACACAAATATATTTTTATTTAATTTTTCTGATATGTTTTGTATATTTAATAAAATACAAGTATGTTTTGTATAGGTATATGTATAGGCAGTATACCTATGTATTCTTTATACAAGTATTTTTATTTTGTAATTTCTTTGTATTTTTATTCTGATTTTAATGCACATATATATTATAAGTAATATTTACATAATAAAAATATAAATAATGAATAAATAATGAATAAAGAATAAATTGAATATTTTATTCAGTACAGGTATACAATAGGGGTCCAAAACTCAACTTTCAAACCGTAGCTCCGCCAAATGCGAAACCACAACCATTAAATAGATTATTTTATTCTATATACAATTAAAGGTGAGTACACTGCATTTGGAGTTGTCAGTTGTGAGATACGGGTTTGGGAAGTTGGGATTTTGGATTCTTATTCAGACCATAACTTTTTATCTGTACATTATTTTTCTGTGAAATCAATTTTGTATTTTTCTTTATAAAATTATCTACAATTCTCATGTACGAAGTTTCTTTATTTGATGTATAAAAAGTGAAACCAAAAATAGGTCCCAAAATGAATAAAGAATGAATACAAGGTATAGGTATTTTATCTGTACTTTGGCCCTTATCTCCCCCTACTTTATTCCTTATCGACCTATTCATCAAGATGCCTAGGTCTCGGGGGTTTGGGGTCATAAAATATTTACAATATTTTATTCTTTTTTCTTTTCTTTATTTATTCTATAATTTTGGCCTTAATTACAGTATTTTATACACTAATATAATGCACATGCATGGATGCTAAGATGATGATTTTAATGCTATTTACAGGCATTTGCTAGGGTTTTTGGTGCCAAAATGATAGAATAAAGATGATGAAATGTGGATTCATCATCCCTCTATACTTTACCTTTGCTAGTCCCTAGCAAACACTTATGTAATAAGTGCAAAAGAAAAAGAAAGAAAAGAAAAAGAAGAACTTGGATTTGATTTGATTATTAAACTTGTCTTCACAAAATCAAAGTTTGGAGCTTAAGTCGGACCTTTGGAATTTTAGTGCGGTCGGAACCTTAATGAGAACCAAATTTGAAATCCAACAGTCCTTGAGAATCCCAAAACTCTGTCCAAGTCTCCTCAATAGCCAGGTCAGAAATACTTCAACTCATACGCAAACTCTTACGACTATGAGTCTGACTCGTACAGTGTGAGTGATGTGTAGCTCCCCACCTCAGAAGTGACAAAGAAACAACCTCCCCCGACCTGGTAACTCTAATGCCTCGGTCTAGCAACTCTTTCCTCGAGAAGCGGGGTATTCCCTTCTAAGTTCAAGTGCAACCGGCTCAAGAAGAGGGGGAAGAAGTATAGACTTTTGGAAGCTCAGCCAGTGTAGCCAAGTCTCCCGCTGCAAGCTTCATGATATGTAACATGGATACCATAAGCTTTTGCTTTATTGGACTATATACACTCCGGTGGGGTTATTAAATTTTCAATCCGACCCACCACTTTATTGGAGTTCTTTTTTTTTTTTTCTTCCCTTTTTTTTAATTGCATCTGTACAACATATCTACATGGTGCAGCATATATACAAGAAATTTTCGTCTTGAGCCAGTAGACTATCCCTCTTTTGAAGCTTTATTGCAACCCACGGCTTCTGTCTTTAGCCTTCATCACCACTAGACCAAGTTGAGGTGCACTTCCTTCACTATAAGAAGAAGAGAGGTTCCGCCTAGAAGTACTACCCTCATATGCTACCCCAAGCCAAAGAAAAATGCCTCCTCACCACCTCATCCGTGGAGAGCTCTGTGAAAGGTGCAGGTGTCCAAGTTAGGTCATTATCAACAAGAGTCATGCGTGTGCTCTGAAATACTCTACTTAGGCAGTCAAGAATCCATTGAACTAAGTCCCGTGATCCTCAAAGAATTAAGTCAACTAGACCTGAAGTACCTCAAACCCAGTTCCTATAAGGTTCCTGTTATTAGGTAGATTTTAAGGTCCAATCAAGCTCCAATCTTCGGATTTTACTTAGACTTGTTCAACTATCAAACTCAATCCGAAAAATGCGAATGCTATGCAATGCAGAAAATATTTTTGTGATGCAATTTTCAAGATTTTTGAACTTTTTATGGATTTTTTTTGAAAAGATGATGCATGCATTTTTTGTATTTTTTCGAAAAGATTTTTCAAATGTTTTTGGATTTTAGTTTTGCAAATGTTTTTGGGATTTTTGAAAACAAAAAGATTTTGGCTGAAAACTAGGTGAAAACTATGTACACGAGAGTGCTTCTTATATATACAAGAAGTGGATTTTAAGAATTTACAAGGGTAAGTGATCAATTTTATAAGTACATGTATATAGTGGATTTTGGTGTGATGTAAATATTCCTCAAACTTATTTGACACAAGCTTTTCACATAATTTTTGAAAACAATTGTCCAAAATAATTTTTACAAACATTTTTGCAAACATGTACACACATTTGAAAATCAATTTGCAAAGGTTTTTCAAACAGTATATATAGATTTTTCACAATATTTTTGCAACCATTTTTCAAACCATTTGCAAATCATTTTTCAAACATTTTTATTTCACACAAAGAAAGTAAATTTTACAAACCACACATTTTTACACAAGTTGAAAACATATAACAAAATATTTTCAAAATAGTTTTCAATAGATGTTCACAAGGATTTTCAAACTATTTTTTCAAACATTTTGCAAAAAACATTTTCACCTGATTTATTAATCAGTAAATACAAAAAAGAATTTGAGGAATAAAACACCTTTTTATTAAGGATTTTAATGAATTTTAAAGAATTATTCTTAGCCATGTTATTAGGAAAATACGAAAGTACGAGTTATGGCTAAAGTATATACATAGTATATACAACCCCCCTATACTTAGCCTAAGCTATGTCCTCATAGATCAGAGAGAAAAGAGAAGACATAACTCGTACTAAGTATAGGCAAGTCTAAAGAATCAATGAATAAATGAAGGAATCAATGAATGAGAAGTCGACCGTCCCCCCTATACTTAGGATCAAATAATCCTAAGTATAGCAGACTGTACACAACGCAGGGAGGGTCAAGGGCAGGAATGAACAGATCGTACTCAGATTGTCTCCCCCTATACTTAGGGTAAAATATCCCTAAGTATAGACAAGAAGAGGAGACAATGGAGAGGATCGAAATGAAAATGACAGAACTCGGGGTGCACGCCCCCCTATACTTAGGACAAAGTACGTCCTAAGTTTAGAAAACTGTCTACAAAGGCGGCACCTTTTTGATAGATAAAGAAGATAGAAATGGAAAAGAAGAAAAGAAAAGAGGAAAATAAATTAACAGATGAAAGTGATATGAACAGATGGATCTGTGCAGCGGAAGATGGACTTGATTACCATGTATGAGATGCAGATGATGAGAGTCAAAGGACACATCTCATACCAGAAGAATGGGGGCAACGTCAATGGTCGACGGATCATGATCAAGATATAGTTTCAGGCGTTGACCATTGACGCGGAAGGTAGAGGAAGATGACGGTTCGGATATGTCGATGCTACCATTGTCATGTACCTTCCTGACCACATAAGGACCTTTCCACTTGCTCTGCAACTTCCCTAGGAATAATTTCAGCCTGGAATCAAACAACCATACTCTCTGATCTAGCTCAAACTGTTTATGGCTGATATGCGAATCGTGCCATGTCTTCACTTTCTCTTTATACTGTAGGCTGTTTGAAAAGGCTGTGTCTCTCAGTTCTTCCAGGGCTGCCAATTCTGCTCTTCTCTGGTCTCCTATACTCTCCGGATCTAAAAGTAACTCAGTGTCTGCCCAAAAAGATTTGTGCTTGATCTCCACTGGCAAATGGCACGGCTTGCCATAGACGAGACGAAAGGGAGATGTCCCCAATGGATTCTTGAAAGAAGTCCGATAGGCCCACAAGACCGAGTCCAAAAGCTGTGACCAATCCTTTCGGTCTGGGCGGACAACTTTCTGCAAGATAGTCTTTATCTCCCGATTCGATACTTCGGCATGACCATTAGTCTGAGGGTGATATGGAGTGGCAACCCGATGGTCAATGCCGAACTCGTCTGCAAGGGCCCTGACCTTGTCATTGATGAAGTGAGACCCCCCGTCTGAAATCAAGACTCTAGGTACCCCGAACCGTGAAATGATATTTTTCCTCAAGAATTTGCAAACGGTTTTAGCGTCTGCGGCTCGGGTGGGGATGGCCTCAACCCATCGGCTGACATAATCCACAACGAGCAAAATATGCTCGAATCCCTGACTCTTAGGAAATGGGCCCATGAAATCAATCCCCCATGCATCAAAAACCTCACAAAAGTGAATGGGTTGCATGGGCATCATGTCTCTCTGTCCGCAGGTTCCCATTTTCTGACAGTCAATACATCTCTTCACGAACTCATCAGAATCCTTGAAGAGAGTAGGCCACCATAGGCCGGATTGAAGCACCTTCTGTGCTGTTCTTTTTCCAGAATGATGTCCTCCTGCCTCAAGCTTGTGGCAGTATGTGAGGACGCTATGATGCTCTTCTTGAGGAATGCACCTCCTCCAGATACTGTCCCCTCCTTCATGATAAAGGACGGGATCCTCCCAATGTTAAAACTTGGCCTTCGCCAGGAAGGTCTCGAGTTTCTGCCTGGGCCAACCTTGTGGAACCGTCTTGTCTACAAGATAGTTCACAATGTCAGCATACCACGGGAGCGAGGTGATAGCCAGGATCGCCTCATCTGGAAATGTCTCTGTGATAAGTGCACTGGGCTCAGATTCCTCAAGATTCTCCAATCTGGAGAGATGATCCGCCCCCACATTCTTGACTCCAGGCTTGTCCTTAATCTCAATATCAAATTCCTGGAATAGAAGGATCCATCTGGTGAGACGTGCTTTGGCATCCTTTTTAGACATTAGGTACCGGATGGCGGTGTGATCAGTGTAGATGGTTACTCTAGATCCAATAATGTAAGATCGATACTTATCAAGAGCGAAGACTACGGCCAACATCTCTTTTTCAGTCACAGTGTAATTCCGCTGAGCGGCATCCAAGGTCCGGCTGGCGTAGTGAATGGCAAAAGGTAAACCATCCCTCCTCTGTCCAAGCACAGCCCCAACGGTAAAATCTGAAGCATCCGTCATGATCTTGAATGGGAGAGACCAATCGGGTGGCTGAAGGACAGGAGCTGAAACAACCATATTTTTGAGAGTTTCAAAAGATTCAAGACACTTATCATTGACAATAAACTCGGTGTCTTTTGTCAGCAAGTCAGTGAGCGGTCGGGCAATTCGACTGAAGTCCTGAATGAACCGTCGGTAGAAACCGACATGCCCCAGAAAAGACCGTAACTGATGCAAGTTGAACGGTGGATTGAGTTTTCTGATGATATCCACCTTAGCCGGATCGACCTCCATGCCCCTGTTGGAGACGATATGACCAAGGACCGTCCCTTGAGACATCATGAAATGACTCTTCTCCCAGGATAAGACAAGATTGACCTCAATGCAGCGCTTCAGCACATGGTCTAGGCAGTCAAGACAAGCGTCGAACCCGTCGCCATAGACCGAGAAGTCATCCATGAAGACCTCTAAACAGTCACCCACCATGTCCGAGAAGATGGACAACATGCATCTTTGGAATGTCGCCGGAGCGTTACATAGACCAAAGGGCATCCGTCTGAAAGCATACGTCCCAAACGGACAGGTGAATGTCGTTTTCTCCTGGTCTTCGGGCGCAATGGCCACTTGATTATATCCAGAGTACCCGTCAAGGAAACAATAATGACTCTTCCCAGCTAACCGCTCGATAATCTGATCAATGAAGGGTAGCGGGAAGTGATCCTTCTTGGTGGCCTCATTCAATCGTCTGTAGTCCACACAGACCCTCCAAGAAGTGGGTACTCTGGTAGCGATCTCCTCTCCAGACTCATTGACAACTGCAGTGATACCCGTCTTCTTGGGTACCACATGTAGCGGACTCACCCATTTGGAGTCGGAGATGGGATAGATGAAATCGGTGCTCCACCACCTTGAAATTTCTTTCATGACTACGTCTCGAAGATTCGGGTTCAGCCGTCGTTGGAACTCACACGACGGCTTAGCGTTATCCTCAAGATAGATGTGGTGAGAGCAAAGATTTGGGCTCAGCCCCTGGAGATCAGCTATACTCCAACCGATTGCCTTGCGGTTTCTTTCAAGAACCTCCATCAGACGAGATTCTTATTCTCCAGTCAAATCTGCTGAAATAATGACTGGGTACATTTCTGGCTCACCCGCAAGGAATCTGTATGTCATCGACTGCGGCAGAGGTTTTCGTTCTGGACAACTGGGAGGTGGCAGATCTGGCTTCTGATATGTCTGTATAAATGCTACCAGGTCTGCATGGGAGAACTCTCGCTCTGCATGAATTTCTGACGAAGGGCAGCGTGCTGAATCATCTATAAACTGCACTGGCTCGCACTCTGTCATGGTTGTCGGCTCTGAAGGAATCAGACAAGGTAAATAATCATTGAAATCATCCCAGTCAATGTCTGAATCCGAGGGATTAGAAGAAGATGAGCGAGAATGAGAGTCATCAGCACCACTCGTCACAACACTGTCAGCCTCATGTGTATCCTCATCCAGGGATATGCTCTCCCGGCTCTCGATTGCCATGAGCTTGAGATATAGTGAATCTGTAGGCAAGGCGAGGGTCGGTGCTACGGGATCTTTCCAGTTGGATTCATCATCAGTCATCTCGAAATCACAAACCTGGTGGATGTCTAGCTCCTCCTCTGTCATCTGCTCGGCTTCGCTGGATTGCTCTGAGCATGCCAACTCTCTGGCTCTGGTCTGGTCGATCGTATCTATTTGTATGCTTTCGCCCTCTACGCGAAAACATACCGTCCCACTGTCATGGTCGGATACCGCCTTGGCAGTGGCCAAGAATGGGCGTCCAAGTATGATGGGGGCATCGGTTACCGACTCAGGGATCTCCATGTCCAATACAACAAAGTCCACGGGGAATTTCAGGCCCTGAATGGTAATGACCACGTCCTTCAACAACCCCTTCAGCCTCTTAATCGATCTGTCAGCAAACTGAAGGACTGTTCTGCTTCGAAGAAAAGGGCCAAACTCGAATCGCTTGAGTAAAGCTGCCGGAAGGAGGTTGATCGAAGACCCGCTGTCTAATAGAGTGCGATCGAACCGCTGCTCCTGGATCTCGCATCTGACATAGGAAGCTCCTGTATTAGGTCGCTTGGCTGGCAATGTGTTCTGAATGGCGCAGCAAGTGTCATGAGTGAGCATATGGATTTGATCTCTGTGCCTCTTCTTCCTTCGGACAGTAGTTGTCTCTTTCAAGTTCTTTTTGAAGAAGGGGATATGCTCAAATGCTTCTCGTAGAGTCAGCTGAATGTGAAATCTATCAATCATTTGGTTGCCGAACTCTACCTGCTGATCTTTTTTAGGATTTTCTTTTTTATTCCCCTTCGCACGACGGAGCGCCTCAAGGAAGGGGATGGTAGGGGCCTCCTCAGATGGAGGACTAGGAATCGGTCCCTGTGCCTATGAAGAAGGAGAATCCATACAATAATCATCATTCACCACGTATGGATCCGCAATTTGAACAGAAACCTTTCCTTTATTCATATTTTTGTTTTTCTTTTTGTTCCCACAGTCCTTGGGTACAAAATGTGGCAACATCACAGATGGTGGTTCAACAAAAGTGGATGTGGTGGCCTCAACACCACCACTAGCACCGGTCTTCGCGGCATCAGCACCGCGCTCTGGTTCATCATCCAAAATGGTGGCATCAGCACCACCGTCTGCAACTGGTATCACGACGGCATCAGCACCGTCGTCCTGGACTTCATCATGGGTGGCATCAGCACCACCGTCAACATCATCATGAGCGGCATCAACACCGCTCCTCTGCTCCTCTGGCGCTCCTGATCCTGCCTCTGGTTGTCGCTCAGAAGAGGCACCGTCGGCGGGCATCCTACCGCTCCTAGTAGTCACAAAATCAACATCATAGAAAGAATATGACATATCGCTCAAATAGTCACTAGGAGAGGTATCCTCTGTAAACTCTACCTGCTCAGACTTTCTTTTCAGATTGTTCGGGTTAGGTTCAATCTGAGCGGGTATGGCGGCCTTCCCTTTTATAATCTCCCTCACCTCCTGCCGGAGTTCATCTATTTCTTGCCTGAAGGATGCTCGCTGTTCGGAGAGCAAGCGGGTAAGATCATCGAGAGCTGGGTTCTCAAAAGTGGGACCCTGAGAACCGGATGGTTGTCCCTGCTGGAAATGGGGCTGCTGCTGCTGCTGTGGTTGATACTGGGGATGATGGGAATAAGACTGCTGAGGCTGCTGTCGCTGCCTCCATTGTTGTCCCTGATAGGCAGGACGAGGGTCTCTCTGGTATTGCTGCTGCTGGGCATACCGGGGCTGCTGGTGTTGCTGTAGCTGGATGTTCTGATGTCCTTGAGCAGGATTCTGCTGCTGGGAGGAAGAGCTACCGTTGTCCTTGGCTGTTCTGATGTCCTTGATCACGACGAATCCCGGGCTGAGGGTACCGGTCGTACCAATCCCATAGACTTCCATCAATGGCTCCTGCTCAAAGGAGGGTGGAGGAAGAACGGCCAATGGCTGCTCCGGTTGATAGACCACCATCTGCGTATCTGTAGATGGCAGTTGAGATGGATAGTACTACAGCAAGGGAACGGGCTCTTCCTGAATGTGATTCACCTGGCGGTATGAGGTAGATGCCTGGTTGGAATTGCTGCTACTCGGATCAGCACGTGATCTGGGAGGCTGTTGTGACTGAGTTTGTGCCTCCTGAATGCGCAAGATCTGCGTCTTCAGATCACTCATGGTCTTAGCAATCTGGTCATCTGGGCCATGCCTTGCATCTGTTTCTTCTCGAGGATCTCGAGGCGGTCCAACTTCTCACTAATGATGCCCATGTCGGCTGCGGCTGATTCAGCTTGGGCTGCGGCAGCTGACACTGTGTTGGGACCGGCATCGATGCGGGCGATCCTCTGAAATGATCCCGCTCCTTGCGGGGGCTTCTGCTGAGTGTAGACTCGGGCTTGGGCCATCACAGTAGAGTTTTCTGCCATGCCTTCGTAGATGGCCCAGACGTCGTCTTCTCCCTTGGAGAAATAAGACCCACCGCAGGAGGCGTTCACTAGCCCCTGCAGCTCCGGTGTCAGCCCACAGAAGAAACTTTGCACGAGATTGGGCTTGGAGATGTCATGATGTGGACACCGGTCGATGAGCTCTCTGAATCGATCCCAGGCCTCATGGAACTGTTCATTTGGGATCATGACGAAGTTACTGATCATGGCTCGAGCTGCGTTGGTCCGGCCGAGAGGGTAATACTTCTTCAAGTACGCGGTCCGGAGATCTGCCCATGTGTCGACGAATCGCCCAAGGTGTTTGAGCCAATATGCGGCTCTATCAACCAAAAAGAATGGAAAGGCAATCATCTTGATGGTGTCCTCGATCATCAACCGATCATGGATAGTGCTGCAAATCATCTCGAATTCCTGGAGGTGGAGGTGCGGCTCTTCGGTCGGCAACCCATGCAACTTGGGTAGAAGCTGGATAGTGTGGGGCCGAAGCTCGAAATCTCCGAGAATTGGCGGGAGTCTGATCCAACGGTGAGTAAGGGATGCAACTGGGTTGTGCAACTCCCTCATAATGGTCTGTGGCGGTCGCTCAGCGTCTGGATCGCCTCCTCCTGCATCTGGTCCTCCTCCTCCTCTACCTTCACCGCCCCCAGGTCGGTTCTCTCTCACCTGTGCTATCTCTCTCATCAGATCACCCATGAATGTTCCCTGGTCACGGATCTGTCTCTGCATTGTCTCCAGGGACGCTAACAAGGGAGTTGTTGATGGCCACCTGATCAATTATGAATGGAGGGTGATCATGGTCATCTGGGTGCTCGCCTCTGTCTGCCATCACTGGATTTTCTGAAAACGCAAAAGAAGCCATCTCAGGTGCTGTCGAATGAGCTGAACTCTGTGATGCACTGAATTCTGAAACAATTGGACTGAGAGAAGGAGAATGGGAAGGGTGGTCGAGGGGGAACAGGGTGTATGTGAACTCAGGCTCAGAGAGCGGACTCTCCGAGGTATTCCTAGATGAATGAGGAGGAGTGCTGGATAGCGGTGCCGACAGAGTCGGCCTAAGAGATCTCCGTCCCATCATCTTGATTATTCGGGAAGAGCAGGGAAAATGCGAGAAGAAGAAGGAAGAAATGAGAAGCAAAATTGCGCACAATTGTGCTGTGTTTTTGATCTTGACCTTAACAAATCTAGCAATCAAACACAAATCAGAGATAAGTTCACCAACTCAACACGTGAAGCCGTGAAGGTTCGGCTTTTATCTTGTCAATTTTATCTTGATTCAGGAAGTTATCTTTTCACGAGTCCTTAGAACGCTACGCCTAAAGGAGAGAGAGTACTGCCGGAAGAGTATCCCGTACTTGTCCTCCTCCTGTGTAACCTGTAGCTTGCACTTTTTGAGGTCCTTGTAACCCTTCCTGGATCCCTACTCAGCCAAAGAATAAGAGAGGAAGCCAATAGGCGAAACCGATACTTCGGAACTCGCTCGCAACGGAATCACCCGTGAGCGTGCAAGAACCTACTCGGACGCGGGACGATGAGACAGACACCCCCGTGAAGGCGTGGCCTAGGCTCGATACTTCGGACAAGGTCGATGCTCTACACAATAGAGAGTCACCAATTTTGACCAAGCCCTACTCGTCCACGTACGATAGAAGCGCCAATACTTCGGAAATCCAGGCGATACACAAGGCAGCCACAAGCTGGGTTTTTGGCTCTAATCCGTACGAAGCGCTCACCTCACTTGGAAGGAGACCTTCCCATGAAACCTGAATACAAGTGAGGGTGTTACTCTCCCCAAGCAATGAATCCAATTACCGGTTTTATTTTTGGTCAAGTTTTCTTAGCAGTCCCTTTTTTAATTTTTTTGGTGTTATCGCTTCTTTTGAGTAGATTCAAATAAGCACCTAACGATTTTTGTGTTTTCTTGATCCTACTTAGTTCAAAAACAGAGGGAGAATAGAGTCGGAAAAGCCGTGCAAGTCGACACAAAGATGGAAATCTCACCTTTGTGCCTAAAAGATGGATGCAAAGTAAGAAGACTTACAGCGAATCCCAGCTCTCTCCATGCGGGATGCAAAGCAGAATTTTATAAACCTAGTCTATATGCCGATATGCAATGCGGAAATCATCCTAAGATAGGCAACTTCTAGCGTGAAGAACCTCAAGTCAACCCCCTATCGTCGATCCTAAGAGTCCGGTCTAGACCCTCCCCTCCTCTTCTCGACACATCGAGTTCAGGAGTAGCGCTTGATGGAGAGTGCTCGCGGCGCGGCGGATCTAAGAAAGTGGGCTAACTGTTTAATTTTTAACTAAGTCCAAATACGAGCTATAGGTACATGCAAAGGTTATTAGTGTGTTTGGACCTAATTTAATCGATCAAGCAGGCCTAAATCTAAGAGCTCAATCCACAAAAGAAAGTGAAAATGAAATCAAAACCGGCAAATGACAGCGGCAAAACACGATAAAAACCACGGTGAGCCCCCGGGGGAACAAACACCCGGAAATTAGGCCCGGTAGTGTCCAAGAGTCCAAGTGTACCTGTATTATTACAAATTAATAAGTCACTCTCTCACAGAAATAAAGTGCAAGCTAAACTAGTCACTCTCTCACTCCTCCTGCTCTCTCCTGCCGGCTTGGCTAAAGAATAGTCGGCTCCGCTTCCCAAGGATGCTCCGGGTTACCTAAGCAATCCGCCTCGCTCCGCGGTCCCTCGTAAGAAGATAAGAAAGGATGGTCAGAATAGCTCAATCAATAAATGTATCAAAAGTGCAAGAGAGATAAGCTATGGTAGACAACAATCACAAGCAAACAAAAATGTAAACTACTCGCTGTTGCTCCCCGGCAACGGCACCATTTGATAATCACACTTTATCGAGGGTCTAAATACGTCGCTGTGGCGACCCACAATGAAATGTAATTAATCAACAATGAACCCACAATCAAGTATCAAACAATGAAAAACAAGTGTGGAGTCAAATTTATTTTTTAACTCTGCACAAATGGTGTATAGTGACAAGTATGCAGAGAGTTCGAACACAGGGAGCAAACAGGGTAATTCAAACAAGTGTGCTCAAGTGTGTGTGTTGTCTGATGTATCTACACTAAGCAAGCAATCAAAGGAAATTTTTTTGTGGGTTTTTAATTTTTAATTAATTTTTTTAATTTAATTTTTAATTTTGTATTTTGATTTTTAATTTCTGATTTTTATAATTTATAATTTATATTTTTTTAATTTTCAATATTGGAAAATGAAGACAATGTAATGAAAGGCAAGAGGAAATATTTATAAAAATGTGCAAAAATATCCAAAAATTCAGAAATAAAATGTTTTTGATATTTTTAGGATTTTTTACTATTTTTGTGATTTTTGGGGATTTTTCAAGGTGTTTTTAGTATTTTTAAAGACTGAAATAAAGCAAAACAGTGCAAATAGTGCTGGCTGTAAATAAAATGGGAATTAAAATTAGCAACGAGTACTCAAAATTTTTCACAATAATTTGCAAATAAAGCTACTGAAATATGCAACAAACAGGAGCTGAGTTTGTAATTTTTGGATTTTTCTTTAATTTTATACAATTTTTTGAAGCTTTTGAGTGTTTTTAAATTTTTAGTGTTTTTCTTTTGAGATTTTTAATGAATTTTGGACTGACACTAAAATATGATAAAATAGACTCTAGGGATTTTTTTTGGAATTTTTAGAGGTGATTTAATATTTTTTTGGCATTTTCTAAGCCAGACAGTAGAGAAAAAGCTTGTTTTTTTAATTTTTAATAATTATAAAAAGAAAACAAAATCAAAAACTAAAACGAAAGCGTCAAAGTACACGTGTCCAGGAGCTTAACCCTATTTTTGTGGAATTTTTGGATTTAAAGTGATAGATCAAATAAATACAACAAGCATCCAATCAATAAACAGGCCTGGCAGGGGTATTTATGCAAAATTTCAAACATCCAGGGGCATATATGCAATTTTCCACAAAATTTACTACTGCATTAAATAATTTCTGGGCCAACAACAAATTATAAGACCCGCAAGGGGTGTTCTGGCAAAAAGCCCACCCACGCGCGTGCGAGGCACGCGCCTGGGGAGGACTAAATAGAAATTATATAAAACCTTGGGGCGTAGTTGCAAAATTCCAGAAATTAATAAACTGCAGTGAAAAGTTACAGAACTATATCTAAAATAATACTAAATACGGGGGTCTCCCCTGCAAAATGCCCAGCGCACGTGACAAACACGTGCGCCAGGCAAGGACCTGAGAGTAAATAATCAAAGCGCGGGGGTCCAAGTCTAATTTTACAAACTTTTACAACAACAGCTGAGAGTTTCTGTACTGATTAGAAATAAAAATGCGCGAGGGTCGGTTAGCAAAATACCCAGGCGCTTTAATCGCACGACCGAGAAGACTTGTCGTATGCCACGTGGCATGCGGACGAAGCTCGATGCCCCTTCGATTATATCGGCCAGGATTAGATCCTGGCCCGCGATCTAACGGTTGTGGGGGTTCCAAGATCCAAGGGCCCTGATTAGAACTGGGGCGCCTCCAAAATCGAACGGTGGCGAGCAAAGCTCGACGAACTGGGAAGAACTCACGGAGGTGCGAGCTTCCCCAGCCCCGATCTCCTCTCTCCGCTGCAATGCGACGCTCCAAAGGGTCCAGCAAGCTTCCTGCAGGTGACTGCTACTGTCCGGTGGCCTCAAAAATCTCCGTCGACCCTCGGAGCTCTCCTGTGAGGTCGAAGTCGAGGAGGAACTCCAGGAGTCTCCGGCGAGGTGCAAAATGCCCTCCAGGTGCGTTGAATGCCCAGGTACCTGCACAAAAAAGGTGATGTAATCGGGGGCAAAATGCCCCGATCACGTGGCACAAAGGGATGGGGGATGTGCGGCGGCGCACGGCGTGGAGAATGACGATGGCCGGAGATAGCTCCGGTGATGGTCGATTGAGCGAATCAACACACGGATCGAATGGAGAAGCGGGTGGAATTGAAGTGCGGAATACCAGGAACAAAATACAAGCAAAACTAAAGGAAATAAAGCTGCCTCAAGCCCAGGTAGGGCGAGGGAAAGGGTACCTCGACGGCGTTCGCCGGAGGTTGGAACGCACGACGATCCGGATGCTCTCCCGCCGCTTGGATGCGTGGGGCTCGAAGCTGTCACCTCCGGGCTCCTCTTGCTCGACCAAGGGGGGTGGATCACTGAGTATTCACGGTTCAAAATTTCAAAAAGGGATCAGAGGTCGGTTTTAAGGGGTTGACGAGGGGCTCATTTGACCGAGGTGTCCAGCTCGATTCAGAGCTCCTCCGCCCAAGGAGAGTCTTGGGCGTGCAAGAGCTCTGATCGAGGAAGAAAAGTCGTCAAAGGATCATCACGAAAGGATGAAAGGTGCAGCGCCCAAAAAACCTTGAAAATGGGGTCAAACCTATTCTGACAATGCTACAGGAGTAGGACCAGGGAGTTGACCCGAGGTCAACTCTCCTGGTCCCCTGGTTGGTCCACGTGGACCAACCAGGAAAAACTCCTGGAAAAAGATTAAAAAATTATTTAAAAATAGAAATAAGCCGAATTAAAAAAAATATTTGTTATTTTCTGTAGTATTTTATTATGAATTTTAATTATTTTTATAACTTGGATTTTTACAAGTTACCTTTATAGCCTTTATATAGGTATATTATCTATATAGTTTATTAATTTTTTTTATTTTGTGTATTTTATCTTTATTATTTTCATTTCTTATTTTCTAAAATTATGAAATACTTTTATCTACACAAATATATTTTTATTTAATTTTTCTGATATGTTTTGTATATTTAATAAAATACAAGTATGTTTTGTATAGGTATATGTATAGGCAGTATACCTATGTATTCTTTATACAAGTATTTTTATTTTGTAATTTCTTTGCATTTTTATTCTGATTTTAATGCACATATATATTATAAGTAATATTTACATAATAAAATTATAAAAAATGAATAAATAATGAATAAAGAATAAATTGAATATTTTATTCAGTACATGTATACAATAGGGGTCCAAAACTCAACTTTCAAACCGTAGCTCCGCCAAATGCGAAACCACAACCATTAAATAGATTATTTTATTCTATATACAATTAAAGGCGATACACTACATTTGGAGTTGTCAGTTGTGAGATACGGGTCTGGGAAGTTGGGATTTTGGATTCTTATTCAGACCATAACTTTTTATTTGTACATTATTTTTCTGTGAAATCAATTTTGTATTTTTCTTTATAAAATTATCTACAATTCTCATGTACAAAGTTTCTTTATTTGATGTATAAAAAGTGAAACCAAAAATAGGTCCCAAAATGAATAAAGAATGAATACAAGGTATAGGTATTTTATCTGTACTTTGGCCCTTATCTCCCCCTACTTTATTCCTTGTCGACCTATTCATCAAGATGCCTAGGTCTCGGGGGTTTTGGGTCATAAAATATTTACAATATTTTATTCTTTTTTTTCTTTTCTTTATTTATTCTATAATTTTGGCCTTAATTACAGTATTTTATACACTAATATAATGCACATGCATGGATGCTAAGATGATGATTTTAGTGCTATTTACAGGCATTTGCTAGGGTTTTTGGTGCCAAAATGATAGAATAAAGATGATGAAATGTGGATTCATCAATGTGTCATTAGAAATTATTGGAGGATGACATTTCTAGACCGATCGAGAGTCTAGGTATGAAAGTGGATCATGGATTTCACGGATTGAATTTTGAAAACCTGGAAGATACTGGATTTGCCACACATCATGTATAGGTGGAGTCCCTTCTACCTCCCTCTTCTACGAACCACTTTCCCTCCAAACCGGTGTCTGTGCATTCTCTTATTCCTCTTTCACCTATCAGAAAGACCCAAAAAAGTGAAAAATCTCAAAACGCCATAACATTGAAAAGGGAAAAGACCTAAAAAATAGACCATGCAGTTAGAGAAGTGATTGATAAGGAGTTGATTTTTAAGCTTCCCTTCATAATGGACATTGAACACTTTCTCGAACTCAAAAGATTTATCAGAAGTAAATTGATGCCTAAAAGGTCAGCAAATAAGAGGACAAGGACTGAGAGACACATAGTGTCTATGTCCATCTCTTTGGTGATAAAGAGAAAAACCAAGAGCCGTAGAGTAAAAGCAATTGCCTAGGTTTGATTGTGAAATCGAAGACACTACCTTCACCCATGCTAGAATCGATGATGACTCACAGATAAATATTCTCTCGACTTCCGTGTTGCCAAGCTCAAACTCGGGTCAAGAAGGAAAATGAGAGAGATCGTTCAGTTGGCTGATTGGTCTATAAAATGATCAAGAGGAACCTTATCAATCATAATTACTTTCCAAGGTGCTATACTCTAGGTATACTTCACGATCATTGACATTCAGCACCAAGGAGAGTTCACCCAGTCTCCAATCATTCTCAGAAAGTCATTCTTAGCCTTGGCCATGGCAACTATAGATAGCGAGACTCGGGAGATCGATTTCACTGCATTGGGAGCACTCCAACCTCACCCAATCTTTGAGGACACACGATATTCTAAGGTAACCCGTAAAGTCACAGACATTCGTAACCTCTGAGACACAGTTGAGTCCCGTCTCTCTACTATACATGAGATACTGACTATCCAGACAACCATTGGTTCAGAGACTCCCTACACCTCCACGTCATCCACTGCTTACATCACCACCACCGTGATAGCTTCTAGATAGGACTCACAACCAGAAGCTGCCCCTGAGTCGGATACGATTATTTCTGATTTCCTTGACTATTTAGATGATCTGATGCATGAACCGACCAATGCCAAGCCAATTGAGAACACTATGCCATACAGAGATGTGTGTTGACCCTGTAGAAGTATTTCAATGCATATGATGACTCATCTAATTATGAACCTTTGGTCAACACCTCATACACACTACACCCAGGACCTACACCAAAAGAGACAACCAGTACCAAATTGACCAATCTTGATAAATCAATTGCTTCATCCTCTAGTCGGTCATCTGGTAAGAAGAAGAAGAGTATTTATTCCTCAAGGTGTTTCCCCCAACTTCTCAAGATGTATCACTCTCCTTTTCCTCTTGATGCTTCAGGTTCTAGAAATCCGGCTAAGAAAGTTTCCTTCGACATACCAGAGAAGGAATTTTCTGAGGATTCCTCATCAGGTCCGGAAGAGGTGATCTATATGAATGAGCTCACTTCAGATGTTCTTAAAACATATTTGAGTAAGCAGTTGAGTGTCGACCCTTGTTGGATGTTCCCCACCCCTCACTATTATTCCCTTGAGGATGATTCTAACAACAATACATGTGTATACTACCCATCTCCTCGCTCTCTCAAGAAGGTTCGTCACAAACCTTCTTGATTCTTGTATATTCTCACTCCTCCTTGTATAGATTTTCCTTCCTTTATTTCCATCCCTCACCCGTATTCGCACCACTCGCCCCAATTCCATATCATTTTCATTGTGTGGCTATATTTAGGATGACTAGATCCTAATTATAGGGGGTGAGTGACCCGAGTTGCTCCATCTTTTCTTTTTAATTTATTTTTGTATATACTTTCCCACTCTCGTCGGTCCCCCAATCTTGTGTTCTCTCCGATACTTAAGCTGACCAGAGCCTAAGTATAGGGAGGCCGTTGCCCGTTGTGTATTCTCCAACGCTCTTATATTCTGTTTCTCTTCTATTATTTTCACACACTTATGCTTAGTATGAGCTATGGCTTTTTGTCACCTAGTGCCATGAGGACATAACACATGTTAAGTAGAGGGGGGATTGTATATATTACATATATACTTTATCTATAGCTCATACTTTGACTTGTTTGTAATCAAAATACGGGGTTATGGGTAAATTATTGTAAATAAGAGGTATAACCAAAAAAACTTTTTCATGAAAGAAAATTTTTCAAAAAAACTAAAACTCTCCTTTTTCAAAGAAAATTCTGCTGTTTCTATTTTTTAAAAAATATATATTTTTTGAAAAAACAAAAATATTTTCAAAAAATCTCTTTTCAAAAAAAACTTTTCAATTCCTCTTTCTTTTCAAAAAATTCAAAAAATGTATGTCCTTTCTTATTTACCTTTCTTTTTAAAAACTTTTGAAAAAAATAACAAAATCCTTTTTCAAAAAAACTTCTTCATTCTTTCCTTTTTTGATTTTTTTTTCTTTTTTCAGAAAATAAAAAAATCAGAAAAAAAGAATCACGAGAAAAAAACTAACTAATGAGTTGGTTTTGTCCTTGACACATTCACATTCACACAAGACTAGTGGAGTTTAAGAACACTTGGTTTATGATGTTTTGAGATTTTGAGTTAACCATTCTTAGTCATTAGGGTCTTTGACTTAATTATTCACATTTATCTAGTTTGAAAGATTTGTGTGTTATATTACACGCTTAGTCTCTACCTTAATAATATGATCAACACCTCACATACACGACCACAATTATGATGAGATAAGTTGAAATTTCACTTGAGGAACTGGGATCAGGAATTTGAGTTTGGACCTGATTTTATGATGCTCGAGGATGTAATAAAATCAATGAAGGCTTCATGAAACCTGAGTGTCAGCACCTTTAGCCAGTATGAGAACAAGGTTCTTATACTATCTCTTGACATTTACCTATGTGTCAGGGTGTGAATGAAATCTAAAAATTGTTGATCAGTGTGTGCCAACTTAGTAAAAGCAGTGAAGCTAGTCAAAAAGCAAAGAAAAGAAAGAAAGAAGCGTTGAAAGAAAAGCTCTCACCATACAAAGTCAAACATCAAAGAGCCTCCACCAAAGGAAAGTGCTCCAACCATTTCAAAGTGTCCACTTGGACCACCGCTATTAGGACTAGGAGTCGGGCTAGCACCCAAAAAGGGTTCTGCATCGTAAATGCTACAAGTCTGGGTGTAGAAGGTACGATAGGTACTCAAACAAAGGTGCACCTCGGTATATTCCTAGGAAAACAAGTGCAGATGACTCTGAATTCTTTTGGCGGACACACTGATCAACAATTAAAAAAATACATGTGTTAAGTTAATAAGGCAATCAAGAGGATCCTTGTTCCAATGAGAGTGAGAGAAGAAATGACATGCAGATTTTTATTTTTTTTGTTGATCAATGTGACCGTCAAGAGAATTCGGGGTTGTCTGCACTTGTTTTTCTGGGAGTACATCGGGGTATGTCCTTTTTGAGTATCTTACCTTTGACACCCAGACTTGTATCACTATACAATGCAGAGCCCTTTTTCGGTGCCAGCCCGACTCCTTGCTCCTAACAATGTTTGGTCCAAATGGACACTTTGAAAATGTTTGGGAGCGCTTGCCATATGGTGGAAGCTCTTTCAAAATTGTCTTTGAGGAATAGAGATTTTTCTTTGATGTAAATTTCTTTCTTTCTTTTCATTTGTTGGATAGCTCCATTACTTTTACCAAAAGTTCGCACACTGATTAATAATTAAATTAAGATTTCATCACACCCTAGCACATAGGTAAATATTAAAAGATAGCATATGAACTTATTCATATACTGGCTAGGGTTTTGCTGACACTCAGGTTTATTGAAGCCTTCATTAACTTTATCCCATCCTCGAGCATCATTAAATCAGGTCCAAACTTAAATCACCAGTCCCAGTTCCTCAAGTGATAACTCATCTCATCAATCATGCAGTTGTGAAAGTGAAGTTTTGATCATATTCTTGAGAGGGAAGAGATGAAGAGTGCAATATAGCGTTCAAATCTTTCAAACTAGGGAAGCGTTGATTATTAAGTTCAAAAACCCTAACGACTAAGGCATGCTAACTCAAACTCTCACGATCACAGAAATCAAGTGTCCTCAAAATCCTCAAGCCTTAAAAGAATGTGAAAGTGTCAGGAATACACCAACTCCTCATTTAGTGATTTTTTTATTTTTGTCTTTTGCAATTTTTTATGGATTTTAATTTTTGTTTTTTTTGAAAAAGGGTAATTCTAATTACAAAATGTTATCCCTCATATTTAAAAACATTTTTACAAGCATTTTTTTACAAAACTTAGTTCACAGGTTTAAGTAAACCAATCCCAAAAAAGATTTTTACAAAAAATTTAAAAAAACAAGCTATGGCTAAAGTAGATATACAATAATATATGGTATACCCCCCTATACTTAATTTTTGCTATGCCCACATAGTACACGTAATATGAAGCCATAGATCGGTTAAATATAAGGTGATATAATGGAATTGAGGAGGAGGGCCCCTTATACTTAGGTCAAAAATGACCTAAATATAAGAAGATGGAGAGAGGGATGGATGATGAGTCGGGTCCCCCCCTATACATAGGCTAAAAAAAGTCTAAGTAAAGGATATGGAGTTAGGGGGGTATAGGTATGTTTAGGGTTAGGAGGAGCATTTATATAGAGATACATGGAAATGAGGGGGGGGGGGGGGTGTATTTTCACAGATGGGGATGTAGGAGAAGGGGGTGAGTTTTTACAGAAAGAAGATGGGGGGGGGATTGAATGGATGTGTGCATATGTGTGTGTGTGGGGGGGGGGGGTAAATCATCTAGTGATCCACTTCATTTTCTTTTTTTTTGTCTTTTTTTACATCACGCGAGCCCTCTAATGAGGACCTCTAAAAAATACACATGCAGCACATTTTTTTCTTTTTTTTACAACATGAAAATGCATGAAATACTCACCAATTGCCTTGAATTCTTCAATTTTTCTTTTGCAACCTTCTCAGCGGGAGATCCCAACTCCACGCCTCCATGAAGATCAAGTGTCCTCAATCCTCATGGGGCCCGCCATAGAAGAAAATGTTAGAAAAATAGCAAGGAAAATAATCAACAAAGAATGGTGCAAAAATGCATGATGAGAAGAACTGCAAATTCTAAAAATATTCAAAACGAAAAATATTTAAAATTCAAAAATAAATAAAGGTGAGTTGTGTCCCCAACAACGATGCCATTTGATGTACTCGGATTTTTCCTCTTTAATAATTAAGAATAGTCGTAGTATAGGAGGCGAAAAGCGATTCAACAAAAACCATACTCTTTGAATGTTGTAGAATATTTATACTTGGCAAGTCTACCAAGGTCGAACACAGGGATACGAGCTTTTTTAATATATTTGTCAAATTTTGTTTTATGTGGGATTACTCTCTCAAGTCTAAGGTGTCCATGCAGATGCAGAATAAAATGCATTTATTTCATAGTCAAATTGAACACTAAAAAATGCGAACAATCATCTAATAATGGTAGAGACATATAGAGCAAGGACACTATTTATTAAAAATTCATCATAATTTAGTTAGTGCCAAATCAGAAAACTAAATATACCATTAGACAGAGTATTAAATAAGGAATAAAATGACACTAAAATCATGTAAATTGGATCTAGGATGCTCATATTATAAAAGAAACAATGCAGGAGCATAATTGTAATAAAATTACGAAAAATAAAGGATAAATAATCATAAACAGGTCCTTGGAGGGACCTAATTGCAGTATGGCAAAACCGGTAGGGGTCCTTTGCAATTTATCCATTGTGCATAGGGACCACAATATAATTCTATAAAACTTCAAGGGACTCCATGAAAAATACCCAGACGCGTACATGAGGCATGCACCAAGGGGACAAAATGTAATTTCAGAAACCTTCAGGGTCCTCTATGTAATTTACCCAGCACCTCACGTGTAGGGCACATGAGGAGTTAGGATCGGGAGGCATCGCAGGCTCGGGCACACGTAGCTGGATCTAGTGCTCAGGTGTGAGGCTCGGATCTCCCGAACTTGTAAGTTCGGTATGAGGTTCGGTCGGGCCACATGTCATTATCTGGACCATCCGATCTAGATGACCGGACGGTAACAAGTGGGGATCTGGCGACCTCCTGGGAGCTCCTCCGTGCTCCATACGTTCGCTTGAGGGTCGAGGAAGATGGCTGAGGTCCGAGCGAAGACGCTAGCGACAAGGTGGAGCTCCATCATCATCTGGAGAAGCAAGGCGGAGGAAGTTCATCAGAGTTGGAGAAGGAGATCGGAGTGGATGCGCGTTTTCCGACCATTGACGCACCTGCAAATGTTAAATGATAGCTGAAGCATTATGGGTGCGTGCGAGTGGAGTGAGGTGAATGAAGGTCCAGCGGAGGCGGAGGGAGAGGAGGACCAGGGCTCCTTCTCCGAGAGATGAAGAATGAGGTGGGTCAGAGCGGGGAAGGCTTCTGGAGAAGGGAAAAGGTGGCGTGAGGATCGATGACGGGTGATGAAGATGCGAGGGTGGCTAGGTGGCATTGAAGATGGGTGAAGGCGATGAAATAATTACGAGAAATTTAAGGATATGTGAGGTAGTTGAGTACCTCATCGGAAAAGTAGCTTGGCGAAGGAGGTGGCCTGGGCTGGGCTTCGGAGGAAGACCAGGGTCATCGCATGTGCTGGGTGACCGGTCCAGCGAGCTCGAGCATCCGCCGGAGTGGCAAAGTGTACATGGCGGAGAAGCCATGGATCACACTTGGGAGTAAGGTCGTCTTTGCCTCGACATTACCCTCTGTTGTCACTAGAGGGAAGAGGAAGCTGAGCCGCAGTCCCTGTGGATGGTGGATGAGGAATGGAGGTGGCGGAGGTCAGGGTTTTATAGGAGGCAGATCTCGGTGGTTACGTGGTGGGATTGGGGAGGGGGGTCTTTAGCAATGGTTTTGATGGGTGGGGGGGGGGGTAATGGAGGTGGAATGAGGGGTGGCACACGAGGATGGTTGAGGAAACGGCTACAAAGGGCGGCCGTTAGGTTTTACGTAGGCTGACGGAGCTGGGGGATATAATTGGAAGGGGGTGATGGCTTGTGAGGCGTAACGCCTGGGAAGGGGGGCAACGGAAGGTAGAGGACGATCTTAGCCGTTGGATCTTGCGATCCAATAGTTGAGATTTGGGCGAGGGTGAAGGGGGAAGAGCGGATCCCTTGATCTGATCAAGTGGTGGAGAGAATGGTGCGGCGGACGGTTGGGATGAGATCTAGAAATCTCATCCAACAAAGGGTGTGTAAAGGAGTGATGTGGCGCAAGGAGAGGCGTAGGAGGAGAAGGAGAATCCTACGGTTGATATTTAGGCACGAAGGGACGAACATGATCTGATTTGAGATTAGATCGGATGGTTGATAGTGAAGCAGGAGCAGATGGTTATGATGGAGGCGGGGCGAGATCTGATGGTTGGAAATGAAAGGATGACATGGCACGAGGGGAGTCTTGGGATGGAAGCTTGATCTAACAATGGAGATGGGGATGGAAGTGGAAGGCTTGGATCAGATCAAGAGCTTTGATTAGACGGTTGAGAGAGAAGCGGGGATCAACGGGCGAGATGGAGGCGGTTTGAAGGTGATCCAACGGCCAGAAGAGAGCCAGTGGCAGAAGGGGGAGCAGGCCATGTGGGCGGTCCAAAGGGCGCTACATGGCCCAATGGAAAAATCAGAAAATGTAAAAATAAAGAATAATATAAAAGAATTGGTTAGAGGCAAAATTAGGAAAAAGTTAAAACATGAAAGTTGTAAATCTCGATGAGATCTACAAGTTTCATGTTGAACAAAAAGCCAAAAGTGGTCATTTGTACAAAAGTATATTTTTGGGGGTTTTTAAAGGGATAAAAAATATCATTTTTGGTCTTTGAGATTTTCTTATTTTTTATCTCTTGACAATTATCAATAATTAACCTAATTTTTAGAGATTTTTAATAAGATAAAAAGACAAGGAAAGTGTTTATAATTAAATACAATAAATATAGTTAGAAAATAAGCAATTATACACAGTTTATAGAATATAATACAAGATAAAAATAGTGAATTATAAGTGATTTTTATTGTATTATTTAAGCTAAATATTAAGAATTGGATTTTAGCATGATGAATGCGAGATTCATCAGGCACCCACCGAGGCTTTTCTCGCTTCGTGATTTTTCTCAGCGATTTTCCGCAGCTTTTTCGAGGATAGGTGCTTGCTTAGGTTTTTCAATTTTTTCTCTGCTTGCGCTTCCGTAGCTAGTTCTGGGACTCACAACCTTGGTGCATTCTTATCTAAGATAAAAACTAAAAAAACCGTTAGACATTGTTTGAAAATACCCCCAAAAAGAGATAACTGAAAACTAAAATCGGGTCTGCTAATTTAATTTGACTCTAAAACTAAATGTAAATGACTCACATGTTTTGGGAGAGAAATCCCTAGTGCATGAATTGCAGGTACTCTTTAGATTTGTGAGTGAGAGATGACCCTTAAGGTTGAGACAGAGTCTGAATTTCTTTTGGGATGCTAATGAGTTCATGCATTTAATCACTTGCTCTTCATTGGGGACTCTTGGGTAGACAGAAACGGTCCGGGATTCCTTACAAGAGTGGGTGGTTTAGAGGACACTGCAATAGCACGATCCTCAAGTAACACGGGTAGCCAAAAACAGTCTGTACTTACTCCCATACTGGCTGAGAATAGGTGATTTCCTATAAGAACTTGGGACAATCTTCCGGGGAAGTTTCAGCCACCTATCAGCTCATACTAATCTGTGAGAAGACTTGTTTTTCCAAATAACCCTAAAATTGATAAGATAAACGATCGAACTTTTACGGTCATCACCAGGGTTGTACTGGAAATTTTCGGGTTTGCTTTGTGTTTGACTTTGTGGTGTGAGTCCAACTTCCATAGATCTAGATCAACTTTATCTATCTTATCAAGATGATGGGTAGGCGATTGCTTCAGCCGACTCTGACCGATCCACTCTCTTGCACACTTATCCATCCATCTAAATCTGTTCGGAATGTCCCTCTTCCCAAACCGAAATCTAATCGAGTTACTACTTCCAGGCATGACTCTAACCCTAGAAGATCTTCTCCGATTTCTTCTTGTTCTCATTCTCCCTCATCATCACCTTCAGTTCAAGAAAACCCTCAGCAGTTGCATGTTGACCTGGCCGAGCCTGATCTAGATCCTTTCTCTTTTCCAGAAGACATGGCTGGAAAGAGGCCGCATACTACATCAGTTGTAATAGATCAGGCAGCAATCAATAACATTCTACTTGCATCCTTCAAGATAATGTAGAACCAGATTCAGGAGCAATGTAGGCTAATGAATGATGTCAAAGCAGAACTGACTCAGCTGCGAGCACAAAGAGACAACCCATATGCTGAGAATCTAGGACTTGAGGAACTAGGGCAACCTGACGGAGCAGAGAGACCACCGCTTGGTACAAACAGAATGATTCAATAGCTCTACAACCATGGAGCTACTATCACTCATATGTGGATCCGTCTCCCTGTTATTCATGAAAACTTCGAGTTCTGTCCTCATACAATCCAACTGCTGCCCAAGTTTCACGGGAATTCTACTAAGGAACCACATCTGTATCTCCGAGAATTTGAGATTATTTGCAATACAATGCATGATGCACACATGAATGAGGACACAATCAAATTGATCGCCTTTCCATTCTCCCTCGTAGACCGAGCAACCTACTGGCTGGAACACTTAGGGAGATATGTTTCGACATCAGAGCAACTGAGAAGTGCCTATATAAATAAATATTACCCACTTGGTCGAACGAATACTGCTAGAGCTATGATAAGTAACTTTACATAATCGGGAACGAGCAGTTCAACGAGGCATGTGACTACTTTAGAGAGCTCATTGAGTGATGTCCCCATCATGAAATTTCAAAGCCAACTCCTGTACAGATTTTCTTCAGTTGCCTGACACCAGAATTACAGGGATTGGTGAACGCATCTTGTGGTGGATCTTATTTTTTGATTCATGAGGACCACGTTTGGCCATTTATGAGAAAATGGTAGAGAACTACACCACGATGTCCCAGACTCGTGTCTATACTCAGATGAAGTCACCTACATATCATCAACACTCCCGAGTGGTACAAATTGAAGGGAATCCTTCTTCTGCTGTCTCAGCACCTATTGAATCCTCCTCAGATGATATGAGGATTATTTGTAAGAAGTTGGATCGTATGGAAATCATAGAGAAGAACTGCCAAAATCTAGACAAGATCTATAAGATCGACAAGCTTGAGAGATGTCTCAGTGATATGAAGACACAGACAATGTACCTTCAAGAGATACAAGCAGATTCCAACAAGTCTTCTAGATCACAGGCTAACTCATATAGCCGAGATTGAGGCATACTTCCACAGCCACTAGTTCAGCACATCTATCATGTATACCTTGAGCCAACACATCAGTCTTCAGCGTTCCCGCAACATCAACATACACCATCATCTGACACTCAGATGGTGGTGTATCAGAGCGATCATCCATTGGCATATATGCCCCCTATTTACTCTGAGATGCCTGAGCCATTGATTGAAGTCAATGGGATTTTATACAACCAGCCGCAACAACCAGGGATCTGTCGCAATCATCCTGATTTTCGTTGGTCTTCAAGAGGTGCTTCTTCCCAACAGCCACCTCAGGTGCAGATGGGGCAGATCAAAGAACAATAGCATTCTGATCCTCATCAGTACTAACAACCTTAGTGGAAGCAGAGTTCCTACCATTCGCAGTATCAACAAACCTATACTCTACAACAACAGTTGGCTCAGCAACAACCTCAATACCATCGATGCAACTCATCTGGATCTCATGGTCCCTTCCATGACAACCCAACCCTAGAGTATCTCATCATTTTGATTACTGACCAGCATGTCGGTTTTAGGCAAGAAATGGATGAGTTTAAAACTCATGTCATAGACTTAGTAAAAGGGAAATCCACTATCCCTGCTCAAATAGAATAGAATCCGAACAGTCTAAATAGGAAGTCAGAGTAGGTAGACTTGACCAAGCCCACCCTCCAGTCACATGTATTTTCAAATGACTATCTTTATAGTGATGATGATGATTTCATTTCCCTTTGGTGTAGCAGGATGCTAGTAGGCGGAGACTCAACTAGGCTCGATGGGGATACACCTGATGATACGAGCGAACCTGTTGAGGATTTTGATGGTGATGCTAAAGTCTCCTTACTCTTTGATGATGAAGATGGTAGTGTTGAAGCCACCAAGTTTGAAGAACAGTAGTCAAAACCGAATGCCGATACAACTGCTTTACCTTTCTTCCTGTCTAGTGGTAATGAGAGAAAACACAAAAAGATGTACTAAAGAGATGAATGAGAAAGAGAAATAAGAATAAGATAGCTGATCAATCTCAATCTTTATCTGATGGTTCACAAAAAACAAGTCCCCATTTTGCAAAATATTTTCTTCTTCTTCTTCTGATCTTCCAATTGTATAGACTAACTAGGAGGATTTACATATTCCTTTTTTCAAAATACTCTTCTTAGGAAACGGCGATAAAAAAGAAAATACCAAAAAGAATCAACTGAATAATCTGACAAAAGAGATGATCGATAAGTTTATGATCCAACTTAGTTTTTCGAAAGCCTTGGCACACATCCCTCTTCTGTAAAAAAATATGAAAGAGCTAACTATGATCCACAAAAAGAAGAAGCAACGTAATCATTGTTCTGAGATCCATGTGTTGACCAAGGTAACATGCCACGCAATTCAGAACCGTCTCCCGACTAAGATATCAGTCATGGGAGCACCGTATTTCAGATGCGAGATCCTTGATCAGAATTTTGATTGTACTCTATTAGATAACACATCTTCGATTAATCTTCTTCCCTCTTCCTTACTTGACAAGTTCAAGTTCGGGCCTCTTTGACCAAGTAGAATGGTCTTACAGTTTGCTAATAGATCAATCAAGAGGCCTAAGGGTTTAATCTCATATGTTATCATTGTCATTCGAGGTTTGCAATTCCCCGTAGACTTCATCGTGTTGGACATGGCGGTCCCTGAATGCATGACCGATACCCCGATCATATTAGGACGACATTTCTGGCAACAACTAAGGCCATTTCTAACTATGGTACCAGGAAGGTGGACTTTCGTGTCTAGGGTGAAAGTATATATATAGAGACGATCCAAGACCAAAAATTCAAATCAGCTGAATCAGAGCGAGCATTTGATGATGAACCCGATAGTCATTAAGACTGTGATTTCATACAGACAGATGATGAGGCCGTCTAGGCTGAACCAAGTACACAATCTTTTATCACGTCATTAGGATAATCTGAGACTCAAATACTAGATGATGGAAGATAGGAAAACACGGTCTTAGAGAAGATTAGAGATGAGGCTTGTGGAGATGATTCTGACACCTTTTTAGATCATTCTAATACTCTCTATCCCTCTGAGCCCGAAGTGGATAATCATAGCTGTTAGTTACCCTTAGATCAGTCAGATTCCAAGGATTTTTATTGACAGTGTTTCGTTGAATTCTTATCACTTCAGACTTCATCTATAGTGCCTACAACTAGCCTGGGGACCGAGCCAGTTCAGAATGGTCATCCCTCAGAAGAGTAGTCTCCAGATCTTTTTGAGTCAGAGCAGGCTGAGCTTACGTAGACTGACCTAGTAATCTATACCTAGGTCCTAGTCAGACCAGCTCTCACTGTTCCTTCTCCCCCTGAGCTCAAACCTCTACTTTAGAATATGAAATACCGATTCCTTACTGGAGAGACTAAAATGTTTCCGATCATCATCGCTTCCGTTCTGACCGATGAACAAGAATCTCGTTTGATGGAGATTCTTGAAAAGAACCACAAGGCAATCGGGTGGTCAATAGCCGATCTCCATGGGATTAATTTGGCTCTATTCTCCCACTACTTTTTTCTTGAGGATGACGCCAAACCATCTAATGAGTTTCAACGCAGGTTGAACCCGAATCTTCGAGAGGTGGTTATGAAGGAAATATCAAAGTGGTGAAGCGTCGATTTTATCTATCCCATCTCCGAATCTAAATGGGTTAGCCCTTTACACGTGGTACCCAAAAAGACGAGTATCACTACATTGATAAATGAGGACGGAGAGGAGATCGCTACCTGAGTACCGACTTCTTGATACGTATGTGTTGAGTACAGACGTTAATCAGACGACCAAGAAGCACTTCCCGCTACCGTTCAGTGATCAGATCATCGAACGTTGGCCAGGAAGATCCATTAATGCTTTCTCGATGGGTACTCGGGATATAATCAAGTGGCCAGTATTCCTGAAGACCAAGAAAATACGACATTCACCTATCCATTCGGAACTGTGCTTTCAAATGGATTCCCTTTGGACTATATAATGCTTCGACTACATTATAGATGTGCATGCTTTCTATTTTTGCGGACTTGGTGGGAGATATCTTGGAGGTATTAATGGATGTTTTTTCAATCTAACTATAATTTTAATTATTGCCTTTCTATCCTAGACTGCATGCTTCAGAGGTGCACGGAGATTAACCTTGTACTTTCTTCAGAGAAGAGTTATTTTACAATGACTTAGGGGACAATCCTTGGTCACATCATCTCCAATAGGGGCATGGAGGTGGACCCAGCCAAGGTTGATATCATAAAGAAACTCAATCCCCATCCAATCTGAAGCAGTTACGGTCTTTCCTCGGGCATGTCCATTTCTACCGATATTTCATAAGAGACTTCAGAAAAATTGCCCGACCATTATCTGATCTTCTTACGAAAGACATCGAGTTTATTGTGAATGACTCTTTCGGATTTTAAGACTCTCAAGAGCATGGTTGTAGAGGCTCCTGTCCTTCATCCACCCAATTGGTCTCTCCCATTTGATATCATGACAGACACCTCTAATTTTGCCGTTGCGGTTGTGTTGGGATAGATGAGGGATGTCCTTCCTGATGCCATACACTATGCTAGCAAGACTTTGGATTCCGCCCAGCAGAATTACACAATTACATAGAAAGAAATGCTAGCTGTAGTATTTGCCTTAGATAAGCTTAGGTTTGACATCTTAGGATCCAAGATTATAATTTTCAATGACCACACCGTCAACAAATACTTAATAGACAAGAAGGATTCAAAGCTGCATTTGACTAGATGGATCCTTCTACTCGAGAAGTTTGATATTGTGATCAAGGATAAGCCTGGAGTCAAGAATGTGGTGGCGGATCATCTCTCCTGGTTAGAAACGCCGAGACTTTTGAGTTTGATGCACCTATTATCGAGACCTTTCCTGACGAGTTGATTCTTGATGTCGCCTCGCTGCCATGGTATGTCGACATTGTGAACTTTCTTATTGCTATGAAAGTTCCGTAAGGATGGTCCAGATAGAGACTTGAGAGTTTTCTCACAGAAGCAAAGTTTTACCATTGGGAGGATCTGATCGTTTATCAAGAAGGAGCGAATTCTGCCTAGCGTCGGTATATTCCTCAGGAGGAATACTAAAGTGTCCTCATGTATTGCCATATATTAGAAGCTAGAGGACACAATTAAGGGAAGATGACAACACAGAATGTGCTTCAATCCGGCCTTTCCTGGCCTATGCTTATTGCGAATGCTCATGCATTCGTAAAGAGATGTACTAACTGCCAGAGAATGGGTACTTGTGGGCATGGAAACATGATGTTGATGCAACCGATTCACTTCTGTGAAGTGTTTGATGCATGGGGTGTCGACTTTATGGGCCCATTTTCTAAAGTCGGGGATTTGAGTATATTCTTCTAGCTGTAGATTATGTGATTCGTTGGGTAGAGGCTATTCCTGCCCGAGTTGTTGATGCGAACATGGTTTGCAAGTTCCTAAGAAAAAATATCATTATGCGGTTCGAGGTCCCTACATGTTTTTCTTATGAGAAGGATATCATCCATAAAACCTCATGTAGTTACACACCACAACAAAATGGGATAGCTAAAAGAAAAAAATCGTCATTTATTGAATGTTACAAGAGCACTCCTACTCCAGCAAAATGTGTCAAAGTTTTTGAGGAGAAGCCATCTTGACAGATGCATATATAATCAATAGGACACCATCTGTCGTAATCGGGAAGAGAACTCCTTTCTTTGTCATCTATCCAGATTCTCTCCCTTCAATTGGACCCATGGGTTTTTGGATGTGTCTTCTTTCTTCACAATTCTGGACCAGGTTGGCGTAAGTTGGATCCAAGAATCATGAAATGCATCTTTCTTGAGTATTCTGGAACTTAAAAAGGATATAAATGTTATGACCCCGTGATACGTCGTCTTCATGTAAGTAAGGATGTTACTTTCTTTAAGAGTGATTCCTACTTTTCTAAGAGATTTCCTCAAGGGAATTATGTGGGTACAAATGTTAAGAAAAATGAGAATGAGATTTATTTTCTCGGTGACATACAAGAGACTATCCATGTGGGGGTGAACAATGAACAAGATAGAGACGAAGACAATGAATATGCACGCAGTATTGGACAAACTTATAGTAGAAAAAGGGATCAGATAAAGTGGTGGAAATCGAAGAAGAGATGATATCGAACTAGGGTGTCAATCTTTCCTCCGACCATGACGTCAACCCTTCCTTGGGTGATTTTGGCCATGAAAGCTCTACAAGTGTTTCTCTCCTTCTCGATATTCATACTGATAATGTCAACCCTTCACTAGATGAGAGTCCCATTGCTATAAGAAAATCTACTAGAACTATTCGAGCCTCTACTCGTTATCCAGTGGAGGACTTTGTTGCTTATACCAATATGAGTTCAAGATATCTTTTAATGCTCATCATGTTCCCAAAATTTTTGATGAAGTCAAAAAGGATCCGAAATGGATTAATTCTATGAAGGAAGAAATGAATGCCTTGGTTAAAAATAATACTTGGGATATTGTTGATGATCCAAAAGGAATTCACCTTGTAGGCTCTAAATGGGTCTATACAATCAAATATGATGCGGATGGGAATGTAGAAAGATTCAAAGCTCGACTTGTGGCTAGAGGATACGTCCAGATATATGAAATTGACTACCTGGAGACATTTGCTCATGTTGCCAAGATGAATATGATCATGGTTGTTATTTTTTCTAACAACCTATTTTCCCTGGAAAATGTATCAAATAGATGTGAAAAATGATTTCTTTAATGGCGACCTTAAAGAAGAAGTATATATGAAAATGTCACCTGAGTTTGAGAAGGACAACAAGTGGTGCAAATTAAAAAGATCTTTATATGGATTAAAGCGGTCACCAAGAGCTTGATTTGAATGTTTCCTTGTGTTTATGATTAGGAATGGATATATCAAAGTGAATGGAGATCACACCTGTTTATAAGGAGGAATGGAGAAAAAAGATCTATTCTTTTAGTGTATGTCGATGACATGATCCTTACAAATGATGATGAAGAAGATATTTCCAGGATAAAGAAAACACTTGTAGGTGAATTTGAATTGAAAGACTTGGGGAAGTTAGAGTACTTCCTAGGCATCGAGATGGATCGATCTCCAGGAGGTATGTGTCTAAGTCAACGAAAATATCTTCTAGACTTATTGAAAGATTGTGGCATGTTGGGATGCAAGCCTACTACTAATCCTATTGAGGCAAACCATAAACTGAATAAAGAGGATGTCGACCTTCTTGATGATGCAGGAAAGGGTAGGTATCAAAGATTGGTGGGAAAGTTTATCTATCTTACCTTTACTAGATCAGATATTACATACGCTAATGTGGTGAGTCAATTCATGCATGCTCCTACTACATCCCGTGCTAATGCGGTAAATAGAATTCTATGATATATAAAAGGATCACCAGGAAAAGGTCTTATGTTCAAGAAGAATCATGAGGTTACTATTAAAGGATACACTGATGCTGATTGGACTGGCTCCATTGATGACAGAAGATCCACCTCAGGTTATGCGGTATATTTGTGCGGAAATTTGATTATTTGGAGATGTAAGAAGTAGAATGTAGTTTCAAGATCAAGTGCTGAAGAGGAATACCAAGCTCTTGCCAATGGAGTTACAGAAATTCTATGGCTAAAAATTTTGCTCCATGACTTGGGAATCAATGTTAGTATACCAATGCAGATGTTTTGTAACAACAAGACTGCAATAAATTTGGCCAACAATCCCGTAATGCATGACAAAACAAAGCATTTGGAGATTGATAGGCACTTCATCCGTGAGAAGATTGATAATGGACTGTTGTGTCTGCCTTACCTGAAATATACTGATCAGGTCGTTGATCTCTTCACAAAGGAGTTGCTTACGGTACAATTTGAGTTGAATGTAGGCAAGTTGGGCATGGTGGACATGTATGCCCAACTTGAGGGGGTGGGGGGTGTTGAGTTATTATACTTATATGGGTAAACAGATCTTTGGATGAGAGATTGTTTATCCATCCTTCTCTATATATTGTACTCATCCCTCCTCATTTGAAAAAAAAATTAGTGAAGAGAGCCTAAATCTCTAGTGAGGGAGATTAGGGATCGAGAGCCCCCGTGGTTTTTCCCTCTCCGTAGGGTTTTCCACATAAATTTGTGTCTCCATCTTTGTGTGTGCTTTGTGTGTTTGATTGTAACAATCTCCAAAGGCCAGCCATCACAACTCCGACGCATCGATTGCACAGATACATGTTTGATACAAGTTCAAGCACCCTGATCCAAATCAATTCAATACTATATACAAGAATAACCATAACCGCTCTTGTTGTTAGGAGTTCAAGGAGCATCCTCAAGGAAAGGGTAATCACTGTACCCAATTACAATATCTGATATATAAAAAGTATCCATGTTGTACTTGTTCGGCTTCGCATTCAGTGGAAGAGGATCCTCTCCTATAAAAAGTATCCTTATAATTCTCTCTAATTTTTTGTGATCATGATTTCAAAATCTAACTATATAGATTGAATCTTAGATTAATGCTCCACATATCATTTAAGTTTTGCTCAAATCCAAGATTATTTGCTATTTTATTTTAATAGTTAAACATTCGGTCAAGATCTAAGTAACTTAAATTCTATTGAAAAAGATCTGAATCTTAAATCTTAAATTATTAAGATAAAATAGGAAATAAATTCGAATTTGAGTGAAGTTTAAAGGATACGTAAAGCATTAATCTAATATTCATTCTATAAAATTAGATTTTGAATTAAAATCAGAAAAAAAGCTTTACAGCTCCTCTGCTGTATTCCTCTTTACAGCTTCCTCAGCTCAGCGGATATCTTCGGCAGATCAGGATTCGACAAGAGCAGGCGGCCGTAAACGACCAGATCCGTGTAATTCTCCGCAACGACCTTTCCCTTCCTCCCTATCGTATCCAGCTGCAGCGAGGAAAGTCCCGTTGAAGGCCTTCCTTATCTTGAGCAGCCTATGCGGAATCTGGCGTCGCCCATCAACGATGGACATCCTCGGTTCGATGACGTGCAAATACAGTAGGCCAAACTTGCTCGCCGACTTGGCTAAGGTAGAGCGCAAGCTCACCAGGATAAGAGTCCCAACAATCCATGCAGTGTAGGAATAACGGGGACAGCCTCATCCCAACACGATCAGCGCCTATCTCATTCACGACAGCGTCCTCGATCTGCATGGCGAAGCGGCATCGGTTTTCCAAGCTACCTCCATATTCGTCGGTGCGATCGTTGACACCGTCCTTGAGGAATTGCTAGATCAGGTAGCCATTTGCACTGTGGATCTCGACTCCGTCAAATCCTGGCCGAAGGTTAGTTCTTAAAAATTTATACAGATGGTATATGTATTTAAGAAAATTAGTGGGTACGAACGATGCTGCTCAAGTCCTACAAGCTGCAATGGCATTCTTGAAGCGATTCGGAAATCGTTGACAATCGGGGGGATCTCGTCGGCTCCGAGACGACGAGGAGGTGAATATTCCATGCCTGAATCATCAGGCTGACTGGTTTCTCCGTGCATGATAATGGGGCTTTCCCATTTGGCCGGAACTCTGCACAAGATATAGATGCATGAAGGGTATATAGTAGCAGTATGACCTTTCGTAATTAATAAGAATAGTAACAAATATATGATACATGCTAACCATACCGTAATTCGAGACACGACCAAAATGCCAGATCTGGCAGAAGAAGACGACACTCTTCTCATTGACCAATTCCACAATTGGCTTCCAGGCCAGCACTCCTTGGTCTACCTGGGTACTATCTGCGTATCTGATCGGAGGGAAATTTAGTCTGCTATTAGTCTATAATGATGTAAATAAATATTACACAGTGTAACAGTTCTTTCTACTGGAAGCGGCCATGGCTTACCCTTGAGCAGTATCAGGGACTCCAGTAGCCTCCGTGACGATCAAACCCGCTTTTGTCGCGCTCGGGGAATAGTACGCCGCCGCGTGCGGTTGTGGGACGCGCCATCACCACCCTTCACAGACATGAACTCGAACCATTTATTATCAACAAAAGAAAAACTTGGGTACCAATGATCTGACATGGGTTTTTAATATCTTGGCCTGTGCGAGAGCTCGAAGTTTCCCATCTTGTATGGACTCAGAATGGGAATGGCTTCACCCATATTCTGGGAGTTTGGATCCTCCGATTGGGATCTTGCGCACAAATTGGAAGGTGGGGAAGAGTTGGGACTTTTTTTAAATAAAAAATAACATAATCGTAATTAAATAGATGGGTATGGAAATAAAAAATTTAAAATTTAGGCATAAATCGGCACCTGAGGTGCGGATTTGAAGAGAATGCCCAAAACGGCACCTCAAGTGCCGATTTTGGTAGGAGCTTTATAAAGGAGGTGCGAGGGGCCAAGTGAAGTGGTGGGAGCTGAGGTGGTGCTTTTCGAGTTAGGATGGACAGAGCGGGGATTGATTAACTTCTGATCAATGAAGTTGTATTGCTCTGAACCCAGAGCCGGTGGTGCGGTCGCGCCCAGGGGCTGCTGTGGATTGGCGTTCAGGCTTTGTGGTGTGGGTTTGTCCGGTCATTATGTCTAGGTGGTGCGGTAGGTCTCTTTGGTAGCTGGTTTGGTGTGGGTTGGATAATCCGATTTCAATAATAGCTGTTTGGGATGGTTACGAGGGTTGGAGATGATTGGAATAAAGAATGTAATGTGATGTCCCTATGATTTGTGATGGAATTCCTACCCAAGAATAGAGAAGGGTAAACAGGATTACATCGGAGTAACCCGATTACCAAACGGACGTCAAGTCTATTTGCACAATTTGAAATCTCTTCCATAAAGGCTTACATCTAGAGTTGTTAATTGAACCGAATCATTGGAATTCGATTAGGATTTGTTCGATAAAAGTTCGAAAAAAGTTCGATTCGAAACCAAATGAACTGACTTTGAATTAACTTAAATTTAAGTGCCGAACAAATTGTAGAGGCTTTGTGGTGTGCTTTTTTTGTAGTTTTGCTTTTCCCTACAAGGCAATCCATGCTTCGTATCATTGTCAAAAGCGGCATTTATCATTACATGAGTAATATACAAATTCTTCTCACAATAATGTAAGTTGTTCCTTTGTATATAAAAAATATGTATATTTCATTTTCATGCCTTAGTTTTTTATATTGAAGATCCTCATGATTAATGAAGAAGTTTTATCTTGCTACGTTATTTTTTATTATTCTCATAATTTCAAATAATAATATTAATTTGCATCAATTTTCTATATAAGTTTTATCTTTTCTTGCTTTCACATGCAATGGTAATTATAATGTGTTTAGCCTTTTTGTGAATGATATTCTATCTCGTTGATAGGTTCATATAATTGCACTGAATTTATACATTTCTTCATCATAGAAAAAAAGAGTATATTTAGATTGTAGAAGACATAATAATTGTAAAAATTAGGTACTTTTTTCTTAGTATTGTATTAGTTTGATATTTTCCTTGATTTTATAGTTTTTTCAACTTATCTTAGTAATATACTTTCAAAATTAAAATTATATAGTAAAATATTTATATTATATTATTATTCATATAATATTATTTATATAATCTCTATAACATCGATTAACATTTCAAATTCGAAATAAAATGATTCGAATTTTGAAACTCGAAATGAATTGAATCTGAATTTAAGTTAGTAAATTTGTTTAAAGTTCGATTCGAGTTTAGATTCGAAACTTTTATAATGAATTGTATCAGAATCCTGATGTATTCGAAGGTATTCTATTCAACTCTTAACATCCCTTCCTTTTCAATCACAAACACACAACCACAAAGAAATAGAGAAATGTGCCCATGTTAAAACACCCAAAATATCAAGTTCTAAAGTTGGGCATAAGTGGTGTCATACTCCTAATTATGTACAGTGACGACTATATGTGTGTCAAACACATGGAGGCACTAGACTGGGTCGGGAATTAGCAGGTGTAAGTTCGAATTTCGGTTGATTGAGAGGTCAGTTTTATTTTTGTGTTTTGGATTTTTGAGGTCTTTATTTGACTCTGCCTTTTGTTGTTTTTATATGTTTTACGTTTTGAAGTTTTTATGGGATTTTGGTTGAGGGTATAGGTAAGTGGTAAAATATGTATTTTTAATTTTCATAGATTTCTGACTTTACTTCTATATTTTTATGAATGATATTTTTAATTGAATTTAGTATATTTTTATTTGATCCTAAATTTTGAAAACAATAGAAATCAAAATAGCTAGTTTTGAAATCGGATATGCTTTATAGTGCAGATGATAGGTATGTATGGCAGTATTATATAGTGTAGATGATGTGTATTTATGATAGAGAGATATAGTGTAGATGATGTGTATTAGTGGCAATGATATTATATAGGTATGATATTAAATAGATAGTCATAAAGTGAAGTGAGTTTGATTGAGGTATAAATTGATGAAGAAGGCAAGAAGAAAGATCAATAAAATACACCCAAATAAAATCAAGGGATTTTTACCCCCCACGAACCTTGGGATTGTTGTAAATTACCTTCTCAACTTTGTACGTAGACATCGTTATTAGTCCCCCGATTCCGTAAACTTGCTAACTCTTACCCACAAATCCTATGTCTAACTCCCATCCATTTGGCTATTAAAACTAGGTATTTTTACCCCAAAAACCCTACAAATTTTACCAATTACCTCCTCAACTTTTGAAACAATGTATTTCCCTACTCGACCCTGTAAACTTGCTAACCCTTACCCATAGACCCTGTGGTTAACCCACATCCATTTGCCCGTTAAATTTAACAGGATTCTGTTAAAAAGAGGTGCATATTACCCTCTTTGTTTAGAAAGGTTACAAAAGATGACATCCCTCTTCTCCCCTAACCCTTCTCCTTACATTCCCTTCCCATGCACCTCTCCTGCATCGCCCTTGTCCTCCCAGCCCTTCCTTGCACTGTCGCTGTCTCCCCTACGCCACCCTCGACCTCCCGACCCTCCCTTGTACCACTGCCGACCTCCCCTGCGCTGACCTCGATCTCCCAGCCCTCCCTTGCACTACCGCTAACCTGCAGCCCCTCTAGGCCATCACTGACCTCCCTCGCACTGCCAACCTGTGCCCCCTCCAGGCTGCCACTGACATGCACCCCCTCAAGGCTGCTGCTGACCTCCCTCGTGCAGCCTGTGCACCCTCCAGGCTTTCACATACCTACATCCCCTCCTCTGAGTTGCGGGAGACCTTCCTCGTGTCGTCGACTAACTACCTCCTCTAGGTCGCTGCCCACCTCCCCAACCTATGCACCTCCCCGACCTACACCCCTCCTGGGACCCGCGCCCACCTCAACCTCCCAACCTCCGCCTCTGCCCGACCTACACCCCCTCCCTGACCTCTGCCCACCCTGACCTTCTGGACCTCCCCAATCAATACCCCTCCTCGACCTACATCCCCCCGGACCTCTGCCCACCCCGACCTCCCCAACCTCTGCCCTCCTCGACCTGGACCCCCTCCCCCATCTCTGCCAACCCAACCTCCTGTACTTCCCCAACCTCTGCCTTGTCCCCCAAATCCACCTCCTCCTCCAGGATGTTCGCCCACCTCCTCCTCTAGACCGCTTTGTCCTCCGCCCCCACTGCACATCCTCTTCCTCGATAGTCACGTTGTTATCGAATCCCTAGGTTGCTCCACATTCTCCATCCCCAACATCAGTCTTCATGTGCTTAGAGAAGAAGGGGGAGAGGATATCCACCATTGGATTTTCATTAGGTAGATTAACTCAAGACTAACCCAAGCAATTGAAGTAAATAAAGTTAAAACTGACGGCAGGGTCTGTGGGGTAATACAGAGCAAGTTACGAGGTTGAGGGTGGAAATACGTTGTTCAAAGGTTGAGGAGGTAATTGGTAAAGTTTATAGGATTTGTGGAGTAAAAATCCCTTAAAACTAACCGGATTCTATTAATTTTGTTTACATAATACCCATTTGTTTATAAAAATTACAATAAGTGCCCTCCTTCCTTATTCCCCCACCCTCCTCCTTACCTCTCTTTTCCCCACCCAGCACCATCTCAACCCACCTCCTTGACCTCTGGTCCTCCTCCACCACGCTTCCACCTCTGCCCAAGACTCCCCTCTGACTTCCTCCCAGACCTCCCCACCCCCTTCGACCCTCCACCCCTTCCTACTACTTTAATTGTGAGGCACCTCCAACTCATGCCCTTTCTCTCTTGTATGTTTATTCCCAATGATGGAATCTCATCTCCGATGATAGGAATGGATTTTCTCAAGATTTTGTGAATACTTCATTGAGGAGGTAGTTGAGGATGCTTATGATGAGAGTCCTCCGAGAATAGGCTGGTGCTTCACTGGGGATCAAGGTTGACGAAGCTCTACTACTCGATGGGTTGATCATGGTCTAGAGGTCGGATCGACTCGGTGAAGGTTATACAAAACCATCTCAAGCGACGATGAATCATCGCATCCGATCTCCTTGGGATTGATATAGATTCATTGAAGTATTGACATGAAGCTTGTGCCATTATTCGTTTGCCTCAAGCTCAGGTGAAGCTCTGAGAATGCCGCGGTCAACTTATGATCGGGCACGATGTAGTGGATGAAATCCAGATGCTGCTCCGTAATCCATACAAAGAAAGGGTTACTCATGAGAGATGCTCAACCTATGGAGAACTTGGAGGAAAGAAGGGGATCGGAGGCTTCCCTATGGGCATGGGGAGGAGGTACAAACCCCTCTTCTCCCGAGCCTCCCCACCACCCCAGTACTGCCCCCACACCACCCCACCTCCCAATCTCCGCTCCCCACTACTCCCTCATAGCCCTGAGCTCCAGGAATCATCTCGTGTGCCTCCTAGGCTACGCCCCACCTTCATCGCACCTCCTAAAGCTCCAGTCATCCCCCCCGCTCCTCCATTGCATGTCTGGTTAGACTAAATCAATATAACTCAAGTTTATTGACCCGAGTAAAGTGAAATTGATAGTAGAGTTTGTGGGGTGAGATGGAGAAACTTACAGGGGCGAGGGGATAATAACGATGCTTACAAGGTCGATAAGGTAATTTGCAATGATTCTAAGGTTCGTGGGGGGTAAAAACTCCTAAAATCAAATCAAGGCTAAACTTGGCAAAATACCCAAATATCAATGATTTGATGAATATCTCAAAAATTGGTTTCAATACGTTTGCTAAGGTAGCTGGCTAAAACGAGCCAAAAAATTCAATGTCAAGTGTCGAGAAATCTCTAGAAATACATTGGTATAGAAAATCAAAATTTTGTTAAAAACTAACCCTTTGTAAGGACTAAATCATAAATAATTATAACTTTAGAGGGAACTATAAAATCTGAGAATAGAGGGGCTAAATGTTTATAAATCTCATATTCATCATGTTTAAATCCACATATTAATCTCCTAGCTTATTCAATAAAAATCGTTGATAATTTATTAATATTATCTTGTATATAAACTATGTATAATTAACCTATAAGTACCTATAAATAACTAACTCTATTCATTGTATTTAATTTTTTTTTCTTTATTTTCTTATTAAAAACCTATAAAAATTTGATTAATTATCTATAATTTCCCTAATCTTTAAAATAAATAAAAAAATAAAAAAATCTCAAATATTAAAAGTGTTGTTTTTTATCATATTAAAAATACCCCCCAAAATACACTTTTGCACAAATGGCCTCTTTTTGGCTTTTCGACCAACATGAAACATGTAGATCTCATCGAGATCTACAACATTCAAGTTTGACTTTTTCTTAATTTTGCCTCTAAAATAATTATTTTAGATTTATATTTATTTTTCCATTTATTAATTTTTCTGGAGCAGTCATGTAGCGCTCTCTGGAGCTGCCACACGACCGCTCCCTCTTCTACCACCCAACCTCTCTTCTGGCTATTGGATCACCTCTTTACCACCTCCATCTTGCCCGTTGAACCATGCCCCATATCCCGCCGTTAGATCCCTGTCCTTAATCCAATCTCAACGACTCCGTCCTGCTTTCTTATCAACCGCACGATCCACCAACATCCTATGGCACCGGAACATGCCACCGCCCTTACCCCCACTGCAATTGGATGAGATCATGACCGCATCACAACCAAACGCTTCTGCCTCTCTCCTCACCATTCGATCCGATCTGATGGACTAGATCCAACCCTTCACCCACACATTAATATTATCCGTTGGATTAGTCGATCCAACGACTAGAACTTCATTACCTACCTCCCGATATCCCCCTCTCCCTGACGTTACACCCCGCGCCACCTTCGTCCCCCTTCCATTTTAGCCAGCACCTCCGATCACCCCTTCTCGTCCTAACGGGCGCCCAACATCGCATGTTCCTCCGACATCCTCGCGTGCCTCATCAACGTCACCTCCATTACTTCATTCCCTTCAAGTGACCGTTCAAAACTGCCCCTCGACAACCTGTAACCTCTCTGCTCATCTATAAAATCACCTCCGTCGACCCCCGACACCTCTATCCACCAACCACGGGATGCGACCTAGCTTCCTCCGTCCTCCGGTGACAGCGAAGGGTTGGTTTAGAGGCGATAATGACCCAAATCAAGGTACGATCCATAGATTCTCTGGCGATGTATGCTCTGCCACCCCTATAGTAGCTCAACCTTCGTGCATGGCCGTGCGACGACGACCTTGAGCTCTACGCGAGCTCAGCCCAGACCACTACAACCACCGTCTTCTTCTCCTAATCTCCCGGTACCTCCTCCCTCTGGTTGCACTCCACTTTTCTCGAATTATCCCCATCTCCTGCCTTCACCATCACCCCCCATTTGACCCTTCCACGAGCTCCACCAACGACCAATCACCCTCACCGACAACTCTTTCACCCTCTTCCCCTTCTCCGCAACCTCCACCATGTCCACCCCCTATTTCTTCTCCTCGACAGAGAAGAACCACATCAGGGCCTCGCCTCCTTCCAATCACGACCCTCCCCTCACCTCACAAACCCATACACACACTACTTTGACTATTACTAACATTTGCAGGTGCTCGTCTCCTTCAATGGACAGAGTTCACATATCATCTCCGATCAGTCTCCTCACCTCCGACTAAGCCCCACCACCTCACCTCTCTAGTCGTTGTCGCACCTCTGCCGAAGTCCCATCTCCTTCGCTCGCACGTTAGCGCTCGCTTTTGATCATCAGAGGAGATCTGGGAGCATAACGGAGTTCTAGGTCATTCCTCGGAGCGCAACCCCCTTCGGAGGGAAGGGCAGAGCAAGAAGCTACAGTTACCATCCAATCATCTAGATCGGACGTCCCAAATGTGTTCCATGCCCTCATCACGAAACATGAAGTCCTGGAGATCCAAATCAATCACCAAAGCACCAGGACATGCCTCGTGTCCACCCAAACCTGCCCCTCCCTCGAGCCTAGCTCCTCACGTGTATGGCACGCGTGATAGCTGGGTAATTTGCAGGAATACCTCGAGCATTCTCTAGAATTACAACAAAGTCCCTGGGCGTGTGCCTCACGTGCACGCTTGGGAAATTTACATTGAGGCCTAGTTGGCTTTTGGAATTTGCAAAAAGGGCCCCTTACATCATGAAAAATTTTACAAGGGCCCCTACGAGTTTTGATTATTACAAATAGGTCCTTTTAGGGACCTATTTGTAATTATTTATCCTTTCTTTCCTCGCATTTTTATCACATTTATGCCCTTGCACTGTTTAGTTCTTATTTTGACATTTTAATTCCAAATTGCATGATTTCAGTGTTATTTTGTTGCAAATTAAATTCTTTATCTAATGGAATTTTAAATTAATGATTTGGTACTTATTGAAATATGAAGAATTTTTGATGTTATATAGTGTCTCTTGATCTTAATTCTTTTCCACTAATAGATGCTTGTTCTCAATCTTAATGCTCAATTTGACTCTGATTTTTAACTCATAATTTGTGCTCATATTCTCTAACGCATATTTGTAATTATCCTTTTGTATCTTGTCCTTCGCATGCATTCCTGCATTTACTCACACATGCATAATCTTATAATTGCATTGAAAAATCAAATATAAATATATGCATACATTTTCCTTTGTTGTGTTTGCATTATTTTATCTGCATTTTATCGTGCTTCTGCATGAAGACCTAAGATTGTAAATATTCACTCATTAATTAATAAAACAAATTATGAGAAATAAACAAAGAGGCTCGTGTCTCTAAGTTCAACAACCTTGTAAACTTGCCCAAGTAAAATAATGTCCACATATTCAAAGGTGTGGTTCTTTTCATGATCGAAATCTGCCTCTTGTACTACGAAAATTACATATCCCTAAAGAGGTAGATTCTACGTTCATCAAATGGTGTCGTTACCGGGGACACGACTCACCTTTATTTATTTGGCGAATTCTGTATTATTTTTTCTATGAATATTTTCAAAATTTGCAGGTCTTCTCTTCATGTATTTTTGCATCATTTCTGTCGATTATTTTTTTGCTATTTTTTTAACATTTTTCTTTGTGGTAGGGCTCATGAGGATTGAGGACGCTAGATCTCTATGGAGGTGTGGAGTTGGGAGCTTATGCTAAGAAGGTCACAAAAGAAAAGATGAAGAATTCAAGGAACATTAGTCAGCTCCTCATGCATTTTTCTATTGTAAAAAACTGTATCTTGAGCATTTTTAGCGGTCCTCATTTGAGGTCTCGCGCGTGTAAAAAAAATAAAAAAAGAACATGCACGCATCCATCCACTTACCCCACCACCTTCTATGTATATTTCACACAATCATCCTTCCCCCTACTGTTGGACATGCGAGCCCATGGCGAGCCATTATGCAATAATTGTTATTGCGAATATCATTCCCTGAGCTGAATGAAGAGGAACTAATTTGCATAATATGTCCCTTAGTACAATTAGGGTTATGTACCATGGACGTCTTAATGATCATACAATGGTTGATTCAATTATTGAATCATAGAGGCCGTGCTTGGATGAATAATCTAAAGAGTTAGATTGAGGACTCATCGAGCAATATCAAATGATTATTAAGAAATGATCTCCAGCCTGAGTAGGAGATGGCAATCCTTTCTCATTTGGCTGATATCTAACCGACCTCTTGATGCAGGTCCTCAGCATAGGAAAGAGATTTGGATGTGTTAGATAAGTTAGGTCAAAGAGTTGACTTAAAGAGATCGAGATAACCAAAGATCTATGTCGTATGCTATCATGATATAGGCACGTATCCTCTGACCGGAGAAAGAATTGTTACTATATGTCTGAGTATGTACATTTGACAGACCACTAGGTTGATGTTCTAATCAAGGTCTATACACCGGCGCGTCGGTGTGCATGCAAGGGCATATGAGTAATACGATCTCTCAAAAGGATCATACAGGTTCATTACTGAACCGGAAGACATGAGCTCACTCATAAGATATTGGGAAAAATCAAATTTCGTGCACGATCATCTCTCTTTGAAAGCTTGACTGAATTTGTAAGTTTGATATATGCTTTTGGAAAGTATATGATCAAGACCTAGGTATGATATATGCTTTTGGAAAGTATATGATCGATACCGACTCCCAATGATCAAATAAGAAACTTAATGATAAAACCATAAAGTAGACAGTGTAAAATTGGTCTAATACTTCAGGTTTATTCTGGGTCTTCCAGTATGCATGATGTGCAGTTATGGGAATACCTATGGGTGATGTGATCATAAACGATTGTATAACAATGACACTTCCATTCCTAGGTAGTGATGAAACGGGTTCTGGATTTTTGTGACTCCTCTTAGTAGAGAAGTGATCTGAACCTGGTCCAAATATTGGACATTGATCTGAATGTGATTCAGATGCAATGAGAAGAATAGATTTGCGGTCTTGATTTAATCAATGTCTATTAGAGGTTCGCAAGATCTAGATTTGAGATATGATCTCAATATCGAAGTCAATATACATGGAACAACACAATCGCACTGTCCTTATCTCCAAGTATACGCGAAGAAAGCGCATTATCCTTGAAAAGAGATAAGGATAATTTCATTATTGATATTATAAATCCGAGAATTGAGAAATTGATAATTAAATGTGATTTAACTATCATGAATAATATGAATTGGATTCATCTTATAAGGAGAGTTGTCTTAGATAATTAAATGTGACTTAATTATCAAAGATGTGAATAATGTGAATGTGATTCATATTATTTGGGCACATGAGAATAGAGATTCAAGATGACTAAATGTGATTTAATTATCATAGATATGAATAATGTGGATAGCACTATCCACATTAGTCATATATATTATAAATATTATTTATAATATATAAGAGAGAGCTATTTGTAATTTATATTTATTAATTAAATGTTGATGTGAATTGGATTCACATTGAACAATTAATTGAAAATGTAATTCACATTTTATTTTGGCTTGTGAATGTGATTCACAATTTTCCATTGTCAAGATTATAATATTCACAAAATAATTATGAAGTATTTTTGTAGAGTAATCTACAATAAGTGTTGTTGGAAATCTTGGAGATTTCCATGGAATAATGTAATCTCATGAGATTACATGAGATTGCCACCAATTCCCATATTGTGGAAGGAGGTAATCTTTATTCCATAATCTCCATGTTTGATTGATTTAATTTTGGGATTGATTTATATTGATTTATAAATATATATTTAATATAATTAAATTAATTTTTGTCATGTTTTTACAACAAAATTTGTCCATTAAAAGAAACACAAATCTGTGAGCCATTCGATTTGTGTTGTCCATAGATTGAGATCCATGGATCCCAAAATATTATAAAAGGAGAGGCACCCTCTTTGATCTTCTTTACACAACAACTTCATATGCTCTCCCTCTTTCTCTCATTCTCTACATGCCCTCTCTCTCTCTTGTGGCCATCCACCATGGAGCACTAGAGAGAGTCACTATCGCTGCAGCGTCGCCGTTATGCTGTCGGATTGTTTGCTTGTGGATCTCCGTCTCCTTTGATGCGCCTCGCTCATGAAGAATACATCGAATCTCATGTGACGAGATCAGGATATTCACCGCTTGGATCATCAACATGGATTGCGAGAAGCACGCGTTTCATCAATGCATTCGCAAGCGTCTCCTCCATCGGATTGGACTTGAGACTGGAGGTCTCTTCGTATAGAGACTCGATCGCAACCACGCTTCAACTGGTAATCCTAATACTTGCTTTTGATTTAGATGAAATGATCCGAGAAGTGTTCTTGGATCATGTGGTTTCATCGCATGAAATTTTTTTAATTTCTGTTGCCTCGAGCAACTAGTTCGACTAGTCGCTCCCGATCACATACGATGCGATCCTCACGCTTCTGTGATGCGCTTAAGGATCTTCCCATATCTTCAAGTGATATAAGAGCCTTAGGTCGGAGGTTTTGGATGTGATCCATAAACCTTGAAAGACTTGGGTTCGTTAGGGTTTGTGAAAGTTTTATTACATTTTATTTTCGAACCCTGTTTTATGTGATTTTTCCGTTCTTTTTAAGACATTTAAAAAAGAAAATAATACTTATATTTCGTTCCCCATTAAATAAGGAAACCGTAGGATCTGAGTTTGTATGATTTTGAATCCGGTTGCTCATGTTATGATCATTTTAGTGAACATGTATCCACTGTTTCGGGGACTGCAAATCATGACATAATTAAAGAGTTAATTACTGATTTGAAATACCTAGAGAGGGGTGAAAATTACTTAGATTCTATTGTAAATCAAATTATCAAACTTTGAAAACTTATTTTGTATGATTTGCATTTAAATTGATTTAGATATGGTAATTTTAATGAGGGTCACTGTTGAAAATTACTTTCCTAATCAATAACCTTGTGATTGTCATTTAATTGATTAATGAAATTAAATGGTTTAATTTCCTTGAATAATTATAGATAAATATTATTGAAATATATGAAGATAATTATTTCCTTAAATGACATTGACTTAACCAATAATTTACTAGATGTGATATAGATCACAAATTGATTACATTATCTACATGATCGACATCCAACAAACAAAGTTGCTTGAGTAGGATTGAGGATTTGTCTAGCAAATATCCTTATAATATTAATCAAAATTGTTATGATTACCATTATATGGTATAACTTCGGTTGAAAAATCGATTATCAACTCAAGTATACAATGATCAATTTGTCATTATACTTTCCTAAGGTGGATATGGTGTGTAGTCGAGGAGCGTTGGGGTTGCAGGTTGCACCGTGTGCGGTCTGTCCCAGTCCCGTCGGTACTGGCCATGACAATGGGTAGGGACTCGATAATACAGGAGAGATCATGGTGTATTTTTCTAATTATTAAAATTTGAATTATCATCTCAGGGGTGGTGGACCCGAGTGTTAAAAACCAAATTTGGAAATGCAAGTTGGACTTGCAAGGAGGAATGTATTCCAGCTTCTTTTTATCCGAGTTACAGGTTCTCATATTATAGGGATGTAACAAAGATAAGGAAGGAGGTCCCAAATCTTGTTCGAGATATAATGGTAAGTATATCTCTTACATTGAAAGTGATTAAGGGAATAAACTTTCAGTGTTGACAAGGCAAGACAACTTTGATATAAAAATTCCTAAATCAAAGTAATATATATTTATGCAAATTTCTTTTTTTAGATAATCCTTCATTAAATCCACTCAATACTGTACTCAGTAATAACCATTAAATTATCATGGATTGGATTCATGATCAAGATATTGTACTTGTAGTGGTTACATAATGTATATGGTTGCAATGTGCAAGTTTCCTCATAATAATGAGGAATGACAATTAAATAAACAATAGATCTACAACCCTAGGGTTTGGATGTCTCTATAGTCTTGATCTCTCATCGAATGTACTTTGGAAGTGACATGTCAATGATGATCGTAGTTGTCGAATCATTGTAAAATCTAAGAAGATGTTTTTGACATGCATATGTGCTCTTGACATTTAATCATGAGTGACATGGTTCTCTGCATCATGCAGGATGGTAGCTCTGTAAGAGATGATGTACTCAAAATATTTGAGTACCTACCTGAATCAAGAATTTTAAGAGTTAAGATGGATGTAGATATGATAAGTGTCATCATTCTACTGTCTATACTATAGTCATTCATGAACCTCCATAATATTCATATTGTATGAATTGAATGAAGCATGTATAAATGTTGAAATACTCTTATATTGAAATCTTTTGAATTCAACATAAGAGATCCTTTGTCTTAAGCAATGGTTGTTGATAGATGAAGGGAGCGCAATGGAAGTGTGGGTCTGACCCATGTGAAAAGGAAAGTCAAAGAGTTGACTATACTTCTGTGACTTCCATATGGCATCCAAAGAGTTGTATGAATGTCAATACTGCAATAAGACGATGTGTTGATAGTATGATTATCACGTCTATCTGGAATCCTTAGAGAAGTACTCGGATAGTGCATCGAATTAATCTACATCTACATATAATCATTGAAATTGACTTTCTTATTTGATAAGATCAAAGTCTATTAATTGTATATCATTCTTCTAATGATATTTACAATTGGTTGCATATGTATTCGAAGAGTAGAATTTGATCTTTAGGTTTAATAGTCATCTACATGGATATTGATGCAATTGTTGCAACAATCTCTATTGGATAGATAGACTTCATATTTTCAGTGGGAGTGTCCTTAGTCTTAGAGAATGACTCTATGACCTGGATACTAGAATATACTCATAATTTATTTCTAAATGTTGGAAGTAAACATGAATTCTGGAACCTATCATAGTGAATTATGATGGATATATTTCAGATCGTAATCTAACATCTAGTGGACTCTACTAAATTAGAAAATTAATGAATAGTTCACTAAGATTTCTGATACATAAAATTAATCCTTTAAAGATCAATTGGAGGATGAAGATCATTTGACAATGATCTAGCATCAAACCTTGGACATATATCTATTGATGAGATCAACATATTGGCAAGATATAAAACATTATAATGTCTAAAAGTTCAAGTCTTACATACTTGTGAATAATTGTATTAAAAAGTAGAAATTGTCTAATGCACCCTTCTCTGAGAATGGTGTAAGATGTCAAGGTATTCAATATCTCATGCATATTGATGCATATGGATCATCTATATCATGATAAACATTGATGGTATGTGGTATCATTCGATGATTATGTATGATATGAGATTTCTTCCCTTCATTTTAGAAAACTTTGAAATGTTCAAAGTTTTCACATTTTTTGGTTTAGAACCAAGGTTTGAAGGAAGACGAAATGAATTTGATCTAATCTAGGTAGTCAGTACCTATTAGATGAATTCATGAAATACCTTATGGAGAAAGGAATATCATTCCTATCTCACTCCTCTTAATACACCTAAACTCAATAGAGTTGTAGGAAGATACAATTGATCATGTGTAACATGATTTGATCAATGATGAATCTTAGCATAATTACCTCTTAGTTTCCGAGGTATATATGTAGTAGAGACTACAATATATATCCTTAATAGAGTTCCATGCACGTTAGCAGGAATCTAGCACTAGAGAGTACTACTTCATTAGGAAAATAAAGGCTGGTATTGGATACCTACTTTATGACATCGAGATTCTTAAAAGATCTCATCTCTGAGAATGTAATTCTTAGAGAATAACTCTCTTGAGAATCAAGATGAAAATGAAGTAAAGGAACTCATTGAATCTTGAGAAGATAATGAGGCTCCTGGAATCGGAAACTAAAAGGATAATAAAAGATGAAACACTTATACCTCTTCAAATGAGTTTGAGGACAGTTTCCATGTGTTAGAAACATCTACAATGACCTGACTTCATGTGATGAAGCCTATAAAGATCATGTCATGGAAAGATGGATGTTGGCAATAAAAGTCTAAAGTAGACTTGAAATACAAGTGTTGTATATGAACTCTAGAGGATCCACCTATATGGGTAATACCTGTTAAGGTATAAATGGATCTTCAAGAGAAAGAGGGAACCTGATGAGAAGGTAGAAACCTTCAAAGTACAATTCGTATCCACAATATACACACCAAAGAGAAGACATCACTTGCGATGAGACTTGCTCTCTAGTGACCATGCTTAAACTCATCAGATCATTGTTGACTGTAGCTACACAACTTGACTTTGACATCTCAAGATGGAAGTCAAGATTGTATTCCTCTATGAATACCTCAATGAGGATATTCACATGAAGTAGCCCCAAGGCTTCTTGGTTGAGGAAAGCAAGGTGTGCAAAATAAAGAAATCCATCAATACACTCAAAAAAATAAGCTTCTTGTAGTTGGGACATAAGATTTGATAAAATTATAAATGTTATAATTTCAGATAGAATCTTGATGAACCATGTGGAGCTCAGTAGGAGTAACATTGTGTTCATCATGCTAAATGTAGATAATATCCTAATCATTTGGAATGATAATACGTGTTTTATAATCTGGCTATTCCATGCATTGAGATATGATCTCAAGGATACATCTTGTATATTAGTTCTGAAGGTGTTCAGAAGCAAAGAGAAGAGGGTATTAGGACCGTCGCATTAGTGATACACCTTGGATATGTTCCATCTTCTGGAAAACCCCGAGTAAGGCTTCCTTCCCTTAAGATATGGTACTGACCTATCTGAAGGGATAACACCACAAAGAGTTGATGAAATAAATGCTAAAACTGCTTGCCCATGTGCATCAATTGCAAGAAGCCGAGTATATGCTAGATGTGTACAAAAGCCAGATGTCTGCCATGTAGTGAGAGTAGTAAACTATTACCAATCCTACTATGGAAATAAAACACTTGATTGCAGTAATAACAATATCTTCAAAGAAGACAAGAATTTTGAGATAGTGATCTCAAAGTCTTATCTTCAAGAACTTAAGACTTTATAGATAGTGATCTGAAAGGTCTTAGATGTGGATACCTTAAGAGATAGAGATATCCAGGAATAAGGCTATTATGATAAGGATTATGGAAATACTGGTTATGATAATTATTGAGTTGTAGTATCAAGGATACTATAACTGACAAGATTGAGTATTGGTTGCATAAGATTCAACATTCGCATTGAATGCGAGCACAGTTACTGGGGGATATGTAAGTGCCATAAAAGGACTTGGCGTAGTCTCTTGGGAACAGAGTGACAGTTCAGCTTACCTAGATATTTTCTAAATAGCATATGATTGCCACATGAATTTGGGTTTAAATATTAGCCCATTAATGACTCTTTGGGTTAGTGAGAGATTGCTGGACATGCGAGTCCACGACGAGCCATTATGCAATAAATGATATTACGAATATCATTGCCCGAGCTGAAATAAAAAATAACTAATTTGCATAATAGGTCCCTTAGTACAATTAGGGTTATGTACCATGACCATCTTAATGATTATACAGCTGTTGATTCAATTATTGAATCATAGAGGCTGGTGCTTGGATGAATATCTAAAGAGTTAGATTGAGGACTCATCGAGCACCGTCAAATGATTGTTAAGAGATGATATCCAGCATGAGTAGGGGATGAAAATCTTTTCTCATTTGGCTGATATCTAACTGACCTGTTGATGTAGGTCCTCTACATAGGAATACATATTTGGAGGTGTTAGATAAGTTAGGTCAAAAAGTTGACTTAACGAGATCGAGATAACCAAAGACCTATGTCATATGATGTCACGATATAGGCACACATCCTCTGACCGGAGAAAAATGTATTACTATATGTCTGAGTATGTACATTTGGCAGACCAATAAGTTGATGACCTAATCAAGGTCTATACACCGACGCGTTGGTGTGCATGCAAGGGCATATGAGTAATACGATCACTCAAAGGGATCATACAGGTTTATTGCCGAACCGGAAGACATGAGATCACTCATAAGATATTGGAAAGAATCAAATTCCATGCACGGTTTTCTCGCTTTAGAAGCTTGACTGAATTTGTAGATTTGGTATATACTTTTGGAAAGTATATGATCAAGACCTAGGTATGATAAATTTTTTGAAAATTATATGATAGATATCGACTCTCAATGATCAAATGAGAAACTTAATGATAAAACCATGAAATAGACAGTGTAAAATTGATCTAATACTTTAGATTTATTTTGGGTCTTCCAATATGCAGGATGTACAGGTGTTGAGAATATCTAAGGGTGATGTGATCATAAACGATTATATAACCATGACGCTTCCATTCCTAGGGAGTGATGAAACGGCTCTGGATTTTAGTGACTCCTTTTAGTAAAGAAGTGATCTGAGCTTGGTCCAAATATTGGACATTGATCTGAATGTGATTCAGATGCAATGAGAAGAATAGATTTGCGGTCTTGATTTAATCAAGCATCTATGAGAGGTCCGCAAGATCTGGATTTGAGATGTGATCGCAATATCCAAGTCACTATACGTAGAACAATACAATCACCATGTCCTTATCTCCAATTATTCGCAGAGAAAGTGCATTATCCTTGAAAGAGTTCGGGATATATCCGAGCATTGAGAAAATTGATAATTAAATGTTATTTAATTATCATGAATAATATGATTTTGATTCATATTATAAGCAGAGTTGTCTTAGATAATTAAATGCGATTTAATTATCACAGATGTGAATAATGTGAATGTGATTCATATTATTTGAGCATATGAGAATACATATCCAAGATAATTAAATGTGATTTAATTATCATGAATATGAATAATGTGGATAATACTATCAATATTAATCATATATATTACAAATTTGATTTATAATATATAAGAGAGAGCTATTTGTAATTTATATTTGTTAGTTAATTGTTGATATGAATTGGATTCACATTGGACAATTAATTGAAAATGTAATTCACATCTTATTTTGGGTTGTGAATTTGATTCACAATTTTCCAATGGCAAGATTGCAATATTCACAAAATAATCATGAATTATTTTTGTAGAATAATTTACAACAAGTGTTGTTGGAAATCTTGGAGATTTCCATGGAATAATGTAATCTCTTGAGATTACATGAGATTGCCACCAACTCCCATATTATGGAAGGAGGCAATCTTCATTCCGTAATTGATAAACACAAATTATCGTAGGTCTAAAGAGTATGTCTCACACAAGGCGGAGACAACCGATGTCGATGCGGCGACCCACAATAAAGTGTATTTAATCAACAATTAACCCACACTAAAGATCAATGAATTAGAAATAAATGTGGAGTTAAAATTTATTTTTAACTCTGCACAAATGGTGTATAGTGACAAGTATGCAGAGAGTTCGAACACAGGGAGCAAACAGGGTAGAATCAAACAAATGTGCACAAGTGAATGTGAAGTGTCTACACTAAGCAAGCAAGAAAAGATGTTTTTGTGGGTTTTTAATTTTTATTTTTTATTTAATTTTTAATTCTGTATTTTGATTTTTAATTTTCTGAATTTTTTTAATTTTATATTTTATATTTTTTTTTCGATATTGGAAAATATAAGCAAAGTAATAAAAAGCAAGATAAAATATTTATAGAAATATGCTAAAAGTAATAAAAAATTCAGAAATAAAATGTTTTTGATATTTTTAGGCTTTTTTAATGTTTTTGTGATTTTTGGAGATTTTTCAAGGTGTTTTTGGTATTTTTAAATACTGAAATTAGGGAAAACAGTGGAAAATGTGCTGGCTGTGAGTAAAATAGGAATTAAGATTAGCAAACAACAACCAAAATTTTTCACACTAATTTTCAAATAAATATAATGAAATATAGAGCAAACAGGAACTGAGTTTGCGTTTTTTTTGGAGTTTTCTACAATTTTATATATTTTTTTGAAGTTTTTGAGTCTTTTTGAATTTTTAAGGTTTTTCTTTTGAGATTTTTAGTGATTTTTAGACTGACACTAGAATAGGTTAAAACAGACACCAAGTATTTTTTTGGAATTTTTAGAGGTATTTTGATAATTTTTTGGTATTTTCTAAGCTAGACAGTAAATAAAAAGCATGTTTTTTATTTTTAATAAATAGGAAAATGAAATAAAATTAAAAACTAAAAATATAGCGTGAAAGATCAAGTGCACAGGAGATTAAACCAAATTTTGTGGAATTTTTGGACTTAAAATGATACTTTAAATAATTACAACAAGCATCCAAACATTAATTAGGCCTGCCATGGGTATACATGCAATTTCTCAAACATTCAGGGGCAGACATGCAAATTTCCACAAAAATTTGAACTGAATATTCAATTTATAGCACCAAAATTCAATTACAAAACCCGCCTGGGTGTCCTAGCAATTTTCCCACCAGGGCGCATGACTTGCACGCGCCTGGCAAGGACTAAAATGTAATTTTCCAAAAACCTGGGGGCTTACTTGCAATATCTCCAAAAATATAACACGTGGTATGAAAGTTTTGGTACTAAAACACAATACACCAAAGGCCGAGGGTACCCTTGCAAAATGCCCACACCTCACGTGAACTGGTCACGTGAGGTGACGTGGCAGGGGACCTCTACGCAAATAAGTAAACTACGGGGGTGTTTTCGCAAATATTACAAAACTATTACACTACAGACAAGAGTTTAAGACTAAAATATAAATGCAAAATGCACGGGGGTATCTTGCAAAATTACCCTCGGCGCGCGATCCAACGGCGATGAAGAGGCCACTTAAACACGTGGCGCAATCTGGACGGTCGATGACGCTTTGCTTCGACATCTGAGATTAGATCTCAGAATGAGATCCAACGGTGGCTGGGCTCGGAAGATCTGACGGTCGATGCGCGATCTGAAACTCCACCTCGATCCAACGGTGGCGAAGGCGGATGGAAGAACACGGAGGAGCTCCGGCTGGGTGAAGTTCTCCGAGCTCCTCCGTCCAGCTCCAGCAGCGTTTGGGCTCGCAAAATGGTTGAGGAGGCTCCGGCAGGTGTCAGCTATCGCCTGGAAGTCCCAAAAATCACCGGCGTGCGCCGGTGCTCTCGCACGGAGGTGGCGGAGCAACGAGGACCCAGCTTCCTCCGGCGAGGTGTCAAAATTGCTCCAGACACTTCGATATGCTCCAAGACCTGCACGAGAAAATTAAGAAGGTCGAGGGCAAAATGCCTCGACCTCTTGTGGCTCTCGGGATAGCGTGGAAGGTGAGATAGGTACTCGCCGGAGTAGCGCTCCGGCGAGGTGATCGATGACGTGATTAGGTGGATGATTCGATGAGGAATTAAGCGCGAAATGATCCTAAGGTTAACAGGAACGAGAAGGGGATAAATAGAGGGAGAGAACAGCCTCGATGGCCTGGGGCCAGAGGGAGGTTACCTCGACGGCGAAGTGATGACCCCAAAATCTCAAAGACCCGGATGGAGGTAATAAAACAAGGGTCGTTGCGACCCGGATCTCAGAGGATAGGTATATCAAGAAAAAAAATGAACCACTCACAAAATACAAAATCAATACAAGCACAAAAGCGGTCCTGCTAGGAGATTAACCTGGTATAGCACCCAGGGTCGAACACAAGGAGCACGGGTTGGCCAGAGGCCTACGAAGTAGTCGAAATGAACTAAAATAAAGATAAAATATTTTTAGTGATTTTTAATAATTTTTATATTTTTTTTGGATTTTTAATATGTGAAGAAAATGAGAAAGACTAAAGGGCAATCACACTTTATCAATTTATTTAAAGCATAAAAAATCAAGCAAAAATTCAAGAAAAAATGTTTTTATGTTTTTTGGGTTTTTAAGTGTTTTTGGTGAATTTTTGATAATTTTCTGAAATGTATTTTATTTTCTAAAAATCAAACAGTGCGAAAAAGACAAGGTACTGTCCAGCCAGGTCCAAAATCCAAAAATAAAATATCTAAGGATCTCAGAGGGACCTGGAGGAAATTTTCCTGTATACTAGAGAAAACAAGAAAAATTTGAGCACCAAAATTATTGTTTTTGGGTTTTTGGATTATTTAGTATGATTTTTATGAGTTTTTAGGTGTTTTTCAATTTTTAGGGTTTTTAAGCAATGAAAAATAGCCAAAGTTGGCTAGAAAATCAAGCAACACACAATAAACAGTACCTAATTTTTATAGAATTTTTCAAGGAGTTTTTGTATTTTTTTGGGGGGTTTTTAAAACTAGACAGTGGCTAAAATGATGGGTTTTGAATTTTTAAAAATAACAAATAAACTAAAAAATGTCCCCCAAAATTCTCAAAAATCCTACAACATGGCAGGAGCCATGTGTCAAATTTTCATCGAAATTGGCGGTGAATTGATATTTTATTCAAAAATCACAAGGGGGCACTGTGCACAGGGACCAAAGTGCAAATACCCAAAGTTCTGGGGGTCCTGGTGCAAAATACCCAAGAAATCACGCGCGAGGCGCGTGTCTGGGGCACTCAGGGACCTATATGTAAGAAAAACAAGTCCGAGGACCTTTTGGTAACTCGTACCAAAAAGTCCAGGGGCTATGTTGCAAATAACCCGCTCAAAAGGCGCACATGCGCAAATACAACACTCACAAGGGCATAAATGCAATTATGAAAAAGTTTTCATTCATTAAAGAACATCCAGAACTACAGGGCTAAAGGCGCAAATACACCAAATATACACGTGACGATGCACGTGGCTCACACAAACAGGGGCATAAATGCAAATATAAACAAGCGCGAGGTCCAATGTGCAATTTACCCTACGTAAATAAAACTCCTAAAATATTTACAGGATTGACACGTAAAACAGAAACTAAGAGGGGGCCTAAGGTAATTTACCCCTTTATTACATCGACGGCTGGATGGTGGACGCGTGGCGGATCTGACGGCTCTGGTCTCAGGCGCCTCTCTTCTCTTCCGCACGTGGGCCGATCGACGGTGCAGAGGAGGACACGTGGACGATCGAACGGTGCTCAGGTGCTGGTGCCTCTTTCCTCTGTGCTAACGGTCCGGATCAATGATAACCCAAAACCCCGAGTGACTAAGGCAAAGGCAAAGGAATGGTCGTTGTGACCTCAATCAATCGGATGGGTATATCAAGAAAAATCGAACCGCGAAACGAGTCAAAAATCGAACAAGGCAAAACAAGCGGTCCTAGCTATGATATTAACCTGGTATAGCTCCCAGGGTCGAACACAAGGAGCACGGGTTGGCTCGAAAGCCTACGAAGTAGTCAAAATGAGATAAAATACAGAGAAAATATTTTTGGGGATTTTTAATGATTTTTAGATTTTTTTGGAAATTTTTAATATATGAAGAAAATGAGAAAAGCAAAAACAAGCACACTTGAGCAATTTATTTAACTCACCAAAAATGATGCAAAAATTAAGGAAAAATTGTTTTTAAGTTTTTTAGGTTTTTAAGTGTTTTTGGTGAGTTTTTGAGATTTTTTTTTAATGGGTAAATTATTTTCTAAAAATCAAACAGTGCTGAAAATAAGAGGTACTGTCCAGCAAGGCTTAAGACCCAAAGATAAAATATTCTTGGATCTCAAGAAGTCCTGAAGGTAATTTTCCTGTAATCTAGAAAGAATAAGGAAAATTTAGGCACCCTAATTATTGTTTTTGGATTTTTACTTTATTTATTATAATTTTTATGAGTTTTTAGGGGTTTTTCAATTTTTAGGGTTTTTAAGTGATGAAAAATAGCCAAAATGGCCTGGAAAATCACACAACAAGCAAACTACAGTATCTAATTTTTTTAGAATTTTTGGGGGTGATTTTACATTTTTTTGGTATTTTTAAACCTAGACAGTAGCTAAAAAGGCTATTTTTGAATTTTTAAAAATACTAAATAAAAGCGAAAATGTCCTCAAAAATCACAGAAATTACTACACCATGGCAGGAGCCATGTGTCGAAATCTCATTGGATTTGGAGGTGATTTACTATTTTATTCAAAAAACGCAAAGAGGGCACAGTGCACAAGGACCAATGTGCAAATACCCGAGAATCTGGGGGCTCTGGTGCAAATTACCCAGCAAGTCACGCGCGTGGCGTGTGGCTGGGGCACACAGGGGCTTATCTGTAACAAAAACCTACTCCTTGGACCTTTTGGTAACTGGTACCAGAAAGTCCAAGGGTATGGCTGCAAATATACCACTAAAATTCGCACATGCGTGAATACAAAGCTCACAGGGGTATAACTGCAATTAACGGAAACTATTTCTTCATTTCATAACAGCCCAGATCTACAGGACAAAAGATGTAAAAAGCCCTAAGCTACACGTGACGACGCACGTGGTCACATACAAACAGGGGCATACATGCAATTAACAACAACCACAAGGTCCACAGTGCAAATAACCCTACGTAAATAAAGTTTTAACACTATTTACAGGACTGGAAATAAAATGACAAACTAAGAGGGGGCCCTAAGATATTTACCCCTTTATTGGTCGACGGCCAGATGCGCGCCACGTGGTGGATGGACGGTCAGGATGGGCGGCGCTCTCCTTTTCTTCTTCTCGTGGGCTCGATCGACGGTACGAGGGAGGCCACGTGGAGGATCTAACGTCTGGGGCTCAGGTGCCTCTCTCCTCTGCTGCCAACGGTCCGGATGGGCTCCTCAGATGGATCGACGGTCGCTGCTCCTCAACAGATGGACGGCTGGGATTAGAACTGGAGCGGAGGCGTCATCGGACGGCTCTGGAGGATGATGGAGGAACTCGACGCCGGCGAACTTCGCCGGCCTCGTGCGTGAACTGCGGTCCTCCTCAGCTGCTGCTAATGATCGGAGAAGATCCGCTGGCTCGTCCCGCAGCTGATGGTGGTGGCCGATGGCCCAGCCGAGCCCTGGAAAGGCTCCGGCGAGGCTGGCGGCGCGAAGCTCCGGTCTTGAATGTAAGGGAGGCTCAGACACTTCCCTTTGAACCTGCAAGGCACTCAAAAAGCTTCGCGGGTCGAGGGCAAAGTGCCTCGACCCAAAGAAGCGGGGTGAAGATGATCGGCGCGGTGGGGCGAAGGAGCTCCGGCGAGCGGAAGACGGTGGAGCTCGAATCCCAGCTCCGGGGCGAGCTGGGTTGAGTGGCTAGGCGAAGAACGTGCGTGAGGGATAGGCGAAGGCGATGGGATGCTCCGATGATCGAAATATGAAGCGAGATAGCAGGAATCACAGGAACACGGCGAACGGGCGATTTGGGGGTAACTCGAAATTAGACTAATCAAGAAGGAACGGAGGTTACCTAGGTGGTGTTGTAGACTATGCTGGAGCTCAGCTGGCTCCTGGTCCTCGCCTCAAGGGTCGTCAACTCCCGAGGCTCGAGCTCCGGGTGGTCGTCGGAGCACGGCGGCGCGAAGCAGCCGGATCGATGGTCGAACACCTCCTCCTCGTTGCGACACCGGCGGGGGCAAGCTGTCACCTTGCTGGTTGCGATGGAGCTCACAGGAAAGAGAATGGGGAACCAAAGATGGCGTGAAAGTGCGGCGGAGCTCGACCTTTATAGTGCTAGGGGTCCGGGAAGGATGGAGTCGGGTACGACGATCGGCGCGCGGATCCCTATGCAAACCTCCGGGCGAGGATCTCGGGTGCATGCAGATGGATTAGGGCCCGGGGTTTGCGGGTTTGGCATTCGGATCAGATGGGGAAAAGATCGAGAAGTCGGGTCCAGAAGAAGATCCGCGGCTCTGGTGGTCCTGGGGGAGGTGTTGACCGGGGGTCAACAATCCCCCGTGGACCAATCAGAGCCCGCCAATTATTAGAATTTTATTTGATTTTTTTGAGGCCTTAAATGGCCGAATTTTCAAAAACTTAAAACATGAAAAATGTTTGTTTTAATTTTTTCTATTTTTTAGTGATTTTTAATTAATTTTTGGAAATTAACATAAGGTATATACAATATAGGTCTATATAGGTATATATATACAATATAGTATTTTTAATTTTGATTTTTAATTAGTTATTTTTATACATTTTTATTCCCATTTTGTATTTTATTTATTTATAAGATAAAATTAGGAATAAAAGGCTATTTTTATTTTATTTTTTATATTCGTAAGGGAAATAATTATTTATTTACACTTATATACATGGTAGATATACAAGGTATTTTTGTATTTGTAATTTTGTAATTTTTATTTGATTTTTGGTTTAATTCTTTTTATTTTATTTATTTACAAAACATAAAAAAGAAATATTCACAAAAAGTTTTAGAAATAAATAACTTTATTTTCAAGGTGAAATAGGTAAAGGATGGTGGTCTTATGTACATGGTGAAGGTGTATTTTTGGTTTTTTTGATTTTTAGATTTTTATTTTGTTTTTAATGGCTTATAAATATGTACAAAATATATACAAGTGTATTTTTGGATGAGGAAAATATTATTTTATTTATTTACATAAATATTTGCATATGAGCCCCTATCTCCCTCTACTTGTGGCTTTTATGCGGTCAGGCCCATGCTGAGCCTTCCCTTGGGTTAGGTTGCTCAATATTTATTCTAAATATTTCCCTCTTTTTCTTTTTCTTCTTTATTCTTTTATTTTTGCACAAAAACATGCTAATTACATATTTTTACAAAATGCATGCTTTTGCTAATTATTGCTATTTACATATATCTACATGTATTTGCAAAGGTTTTTGTAGCTAAAATATAAGAATAAAGAGTGATGAATGGGTATTCATCACCCCCCTATACTATACTTTGCTAGTCCCTTAGCAAACACTTATTTGAAAAAGAAGGGAAAAAGAAAGAAACAGAAAAAGAAAAAGAGGATGTACATGGATTAAGGTTGAGTTATTAAACTTTCCTTCATTAAATTGAAATATGGAGCTTGATCAGATCTTTGGATTATTGATGTGTCGGAACCTTATTTGGACTTAAGCTTAAAACTCAACAGCCTCTAAGTTCCACCAATCTATGGACAAGACTCCTCAATAAACCAGATCAGAACAAGTCTACATACACAAACTCTAATGACCATGAATCTTTCCAAGCAGTGTAAGTGATATGTGGCTCCCCACCTCAGAAGCAACAAAGAAACAACCTCCCTCAACCTGGTAACTCTAATGCCTCGGTCTAGCAACTCTTTCCTCGAGAAGCGGGGTATTCCCTTCTAAGTTCAAGTGCAACCGGCTCAAGAAGAGGGGGTAGAAGTATAGAGTTTTGGAAGCCTAGCCAGTGTAGCTAGGTCTCCCGCTGCAAGCTTCATGAGATGTAACATGGATACCATAAGCTTTGCTTTATTTGACTATGTACACTCCGGTGGGGTTATTAAATTTTCAATCCGACCCACCACTTTTTTGGAGTTCTTTTTGCATTTTTGCATTTTTTTTTCTTTTTTTTTTCAAGAACTTCTGTACAGCATATCTACATGGTGCAGCATATAAGAAATTTCCCCTTGAGCCAGTAGACTATCCCTCTTTTGAAGCTTTATTGCAACCCACGGCTTCTGTCTTTAGTCTTCATCACCACTAGACCAAGTTGAGGTGCACTTCCTTCACTAGAAGAAGAAGAGAGGTTCCGCCTAGAAGTACTACCCTCATATGCTACCCCAAGCCAAAGGAAACTGCCTCCTCACTACCTCATCCGTGGAGAGCCATGTGTAAGTGCAGGTGCAAGTCAAGCCATTGTCTCTAAGAGTCATGCGTGTGTTGTTAAGTGTTCTACTTAAGCTCATCAAGATGACATATTCTCATAGCCTAGTGGACTCAAAGAATTAAGTCCTTATGGACATGAAAAGCCTTAACCCTAAGTCCTATAAGGTTCCTCTTAAAGTTAAGTGGATTAAGATCTTATTCAAGCTCCATTTCTCAATTTAATTCCAGGCTTAGTTTAAATGTCAACTCTCATCCAGGAAAAACTATATACATATATGTACACAAGATGCTATTTACAAATATTTTACAATCATGCAAAATTTTTGAAAAATGTTTTGAAATCATGGATGATGATGATGCATGAGGTGCACGTTTTGCAAAAAGATATTTACAAACATTTACAGAAGCTTTTTTGCAAACTTTTGATTTTCAAAACATTTTGGAAAAATTTTGTACTATATACATAATTTTGATACAAAATATTTACACAACTTTACACAAAAGATTTTTGAAATCCTTTTTACAAAAATACTTTGTACATTAGCTATGTATGTGCAAGGATAAAAGAGGTTTATGTACATGAAAAAAAAATTTTAAATTTTGTGATTTTTAGCCATTTTATTTATTAACACACTCACACAAAGTACGAGTTATGGCTAAAGTATATATGAAATATATACACACCCCCCCTATACTTAGCTCGAACGATGTCCTCAGAGTGATCAAGAGCGATGAAGAAGACATAACTCGTGCTTAATAAAAGGGAAGTGAAAAGGAATGGCTATGTACAAGAACGAATGAATGAATAGAATGAGAGGAACTCGGTGGTTTCCCCCTATACTTAGGATCAACTAATCCTAAGTATAGCAAGCTGTACATGAAGGGAAAGCCGAGTGAAGAAGATACAGAATCTGCTCCCCCTATACTTAGGGTAAAATATCCCTAAGTATAGGCAGCAAAACAGGGGCAGAACGAATGAAAAGAATACCCGCAGGTCCGACATCCCCCCTATACTTAGGTAAAGTACACCCTAAGTATAGCATAATCATAAGATGAGAAAGGGATGTGGGACTAAAGAATAGAATGATATGGACAACTGGATCTATACAGGCGGAGGAACAGTGAAAATCAGGCGTGAGATGCAAAAGATGTGAGTCAAGAGACCACATCTCACGCAAAATGAATAGGGGCACAAATAATAACGTCCCGCGGCTCATGATCTAGAAATGGCTTGAGCCGCTGGCCGTTCACTCGAAAGGTGCTCTCAGAAGACAACTCGGATATATCAATACTACCATTGTCGTGCACCTTTCTGACGAGAAAAGGTCCCTTCCATTTGCTCTGTAGCTTCCCTGGAAATAGTCTAAGCCTCGCATCAAACAGCCATACCCTCTGTCCAATCTCAAAATGGTTGTGGCTGATATGAGAATCATGCCACTCCTTCACTTTTTCCTTATAATGTAGGCTGCTTGAGAAAGCTGCATCTCTAAGCTCCTCCAGGGCAGCTAACTCTGCCCTCCTCTGGTCTCCCATACCATTTGGATCCATAAGAATATCAGTGACTGCCCAAAGTGACTTGTGCCTCAGCTCAACAGGTAGATGGCATGGCTTGCCATAAACGAGGCGAAAGGGAGATGTACCCAATGGAGTCTTGAAAGACGTCCGATATGCCCACAAGACCGAGTCCAAAAGCTGTGACCAATTCTTTCGGTCAGGGCGGACGACTTTCTGCAGAATAGTCTTGATCTCCCTGTTCGACACCTCAGCTAGACCATTCGTCTGTGGATGGTAAGGTGTGGCAACACGATGGTCTATACTGAACTCGCTAGCAAGGGCCTTCACCTGGTCGTTGATGAAATGAGACCCCCCATCAGAAATAAGAACTCGTGGAACCCCGAACCGCGTGATGATATGCTTCCTCAGAAATCTGCAAACTGTCCTCGCATCAGCGGCTCGGGTGGGGATAGCCTCAACCCAACGACTAACATAATCCACGGCCAACAGAATGTACTCAAATCCCTGTCTCTTAGGGAATGGACCCATGAAATCGATGCCCCATGCGTCAAAAACCTCACAGAAGTGAATGGGATGCATCGGCATCATATCACGCTGTCCACAAGTGCCCATCCTCTGACAGTCAGTACACCTCTTCACGAACTCATCCGAGTCCTTGAAGAGGGTAGGCCACCACAAGCCGGATTGGAGCACTTTCTGTGCCGTTCTCCTCCCAGAATGATGTCCTCCTGCCTCAAGCTTGTGGCAGTAAGTGAGGACGCTATGGTGTTCCTCCTGAGGAATACACCGACGCCAGACGCTATCCCCTCCTTCGTGGTAAAGGATGGGATCCTCCCAGTGGTAGGACTTGGCCTTCGCAAGGAAGGTCTCAAGCCTCTGCCTGGGCCAATCTTGTGGGACTTTCCCAGCAACGAGAAAGTTCACAATATCGGCATACCACGGGAGTGAGGCAATAGCAAGGATCGCCTCATCTGGGAAGGTATCTCGAATAGGATCAATCTGCTCAGAATCCTCAGGCTGCTCTAATCGGGAAAGATGATCCGCCACCACATTCTTGACTCCAGGCTTATCCTTAATCTCAATATCGAACTCCTGGAGTAGAAGGATCCATCTCGTCAATCTGGCCTTGGCATCCTTCTTTGCCATGAGGTACCGGATGGCGGTATGATCTGTAAACAAAGTCACTCTAGATCCAATGATATACGATCTGAACTTATCTAGGGCAAACACTACTGCTAGCATCTCCTTCTCTGTGACCGTATAATTCCGCTGGGCGGAATCTAATGTGCGGCTAGCATAGTGTATAGCAAATGGTACTCCATCCCTCCTCTGTCCCAGCACTGCCCCCACGGCAAAATCGGAGGCGTCCGTCATGATCTCGAATGGGAGAGACCAATCAGGCGGCTGGAGAACATGAGCCTCAATCACACATCTTTGGAGAGTAGCAAACGACGAAAGACACTTGTCATCGACAAGGAACTCGGTGTCTTTCGTCAAGAGGTCAGACAACGGTCGGGCAATCTTGCTGAAATCCTGAATGAACCTCCTATAAAATCCAACGTGCCCCAGGAATGACCGTAGCTGCCTCAAATTGGACGGCGGTGTGAGTTTTCTAATGACATCAACCTTGGCCGGATCAACCTCCATGCCCCTGTTGGAGATGATGTGGCCAAGCACCGTCCCTTGAGTCACCATGAAGTGACTCTTCTCCCAAGATAGCACCAAATGGAACTCAATACATCGCTGGAGTACCCGGTCTAAGCAGTCAAGACAAGAATCAAATCCGTCGCCGTAGACCGAGAAATCGTCCATGAAGACCTCCAAACACTCCCCTACCATGTCCGAAAAGATCGACAGCATGCACCTCTGAAAAGTCGCAGGGGCATTGCATAGCCCAAATGGCATGCGTCGAAAAGCATATGTGCCGAAGGGACAGGTAAAGGTGGTCTTCTCCTGATCCTCAGGAGCGATGGCCACCTGGTTGTAGCCCGAGTACCCATCCAGGAAACAATAATGGCTCTTCCCTGCCAATCTCTCAATGATCTAGTCAATAAAAGGCAGGGGGAAATGGTCCTTCTTGGTGGCCTGGTTGAGTCTCCTGTAGTCAACACAGACCCTCCAAGAAGTGGGTACTCGTGTAGCGATCTCCTCTCCCGACTCACTGATCACAGTCGTGATGCCCGTCTTCTTGGGCACCACATGCAAGGGGCTGACCCACTTGGTGTCGGAAATGGGATAAATAAAATCTGCGCTCCACCATTTGGATATTTCCTTCATCACGACCTCTCTCAGGTTGGGGTTCAGTCGCCGCTGGAACTCACGCGACGGCTTCGCCCCCTCCTCAAGATAGATATGGTGGGAGCACACCACTGGACTAATCCCATGGAGATCCGCTACGCTCCATCCGATCGCCTTGCGGTTCTTTTCAAGAACCCCCATCAGACGGGATTCTTGCTCTCCAGTCAACTCGGCTGAGATGATGACTGGGTACATCTCTGGATCGCCCGCAAGGAATCGATACTTCAGCGAAGTAGGGAGCGGCTTTCGCTCTGGAATGCTGGGTGCTGGCAAATCTGGCTGTGGAAGAAACCGAGTGAAAGCTGCAAGGTCGGCCACATCTGCCTGGGAAAGTGACAGCGTACTCTCGCAAACTGGATCGGGAGAAGGCGGCTCAACTGCACTGTCTCTGCTCTGCTCTGCCCCTACCTCCTCCTCAACTGTAGGCTCAAATGGACTCATGTCTGGCATCTGATCATAGCAATCGGCCCAATCAGACTCTGAATCCGAGGGATCTGTATCAGAAGCAGTGGCATCAGTACCACCGGGAAACAAGGTGGCCTCAGCACCACCATCACGAATCACTGTGCTGCGATCGAGAACCGGCTCTGCTGCCGTAAAGGTATCCGGAACCAGGTCTGTGCTCTCCAGACCCTCCTCTGCTATCGTCTCTGCATCAGCTGTATCTGAAAGTGAGAGGGTGGTCTGTGTCTCCAGGTCTGCCCAAGCTGCCTCATCGTCTGAAATCACAAAATCGCAGTCCTGGTGGATGTCTGGCTCTGCGTCTGTCAGCTGCTCTGAATCGGTACTCGCATCTGAGCGGGCTCTGAGTCTGGCTCTGTAGTCCTCAACCGTCTCTATTTGTATACTCTCGCCCTCGACGCGAAAGTACACCTTCCCGCTATCATGATCAGTCACCGCCTTGGCTGTGGCCAAGAACGGACGACCAAGGATGATGGGGGTATCGGTCACTGACTCAGGGATCTCCATGTCCAACACTACGAAGTCCACGGGGAATTTCAGGCCCTGAATCGTGACGATAACGTCTCGTAACAACCCCTTCGGCCTCTTGACAGATCGATCAGCGAACTGAAGGACTGTCCTGCTCTGTCGAAGAGTGACCAACTCGAAGCGGTCGAGAAGGGCTGCCGGAAGAAGGTTAATCGACGATCCGCTATCTAGAAGAGTACGGTCGAACCTCTGCTCACTAATCTGGCATCTGACATACGGGGCCCCTGCATCTGGCCTCTTGGCTGGCAGTCGGTTCTGGATCGCGAAGCACGTGGCTTTCGTCAGCACATGTATCTCTGAAGTATGGTTCCTCCTCCTCCTCCTAACTGTAGTCCTCTCTCTCAAAGATCTCTGGAGAAGGGGGATGTGCTGCAAAGCCTCCTGGAGGGTCAGCTGAATGTGAAATCGATCTATCATGCTCTGGCTGAACTCCTCAAGCTCTCTCTTTTTGGGATTTTCTGATTTCTTCCCCTTCCCCATCTGAAGGGCTCTAGGGAAGGGGATCACTGGGTCCTTCTCAGATGAAGGACTAGGAAAAGATCTACGCGGTTCAAGGACCGGATCCACACATACATCATGCACCACAGTGGGACCAAAAGAATGTAAACCTTTTCCTTTATTCATCACAGAATCCTGAGATACATGACCATGAGGAAAAACAACAACTCTCTCTCTACAGACACCGGTGGCCTCAGTACCACCACGGATGGGCTGCTCTGCTGCTGCTGGTGAAGGTAGACGTCGGGCGGCATCAGTACCGCTTGCTGGCTCGGCTGCTGTTGGGGTGGCATCAGTACCACCTCCTCGATCTGGTGAAGTGGCGGCCTCAGTACCGCCTGTGGGATCAGCATCATCGGTGGCCTCAGTACCACCGTCATCGACTGGAGAGGCCTCAGTACCGCTCTCCTCCTCCTCCTGGGGCGCCTCTGGATGGTGCTCAGCTGAGGCGCCGCCGCCGGCTGGGGTCCTACCGCTCCTAAGCGTGGCAAAATCAACATCAAACAGATCTGAAGAAGTATCATCAAATGGATCGCTAGGAGTGGCTAACTCAGTATGTACTACCTGCTCAGACTTCCGCTTCAGGTTGTTCGGATTGGGTTCTATCTGTGCAGGTATGGCGGCCTTCCCTCTCACCAAGTCCCGCATCTCCTGGCGGAACTCATCCATCTCCCGTCTGAAGGTCGCCTGCTGGTCCGTGAGGAGGCGGGCGATATCATCCAAGGCAGGGCTCTCGTGGGAGCCCGACGGGTAGCCTCTCTGTGGGTGAGGCTGCTGGTACTGCTGTGGGTGAGAGGGGTAGGATGGAGGGTGCTGCTGGTGCTGGTATCCCGGGTGAGCCTGCTGCTCACGTCTCCAAGACTGTCCCTGCTGCTGATGGGGACGAGGACTGTAGGATGGCTGCTGCTGATACACTGGGGGCTGCTGCTGCGGCTGGTGCTGGTCTCTCTGATGGGAGTACTGCCCTCCCTGACCTGACGGCTGCTGCTGGGGCTGGGCACCACCACTCCCCCACCTGAATCCGGGATGGTCTCGTCGGATCCCAGGCTGGGGACGGTCGTACCAGATCCCGTTGACATCCATCAACGGCTCTGCATCCAAGGGGGCTGGGGGTAGTACTGCCAACGGCTGGTCCGACTGGTAGAGCACCATCTGCATCTCTGAAGATGGTGGAGACTGGTAGGTGGGCTGCGGCTGCTGGTACGGCTCCGCCTGTACAAAGTGAACCTGTCTAGGCTGCTCTGAGGAGCTGGAGCGCTGGGACGAGCTGCTGCTGCTGCCGGTATCGCCTCGCGACAGAAGATGGGGCTGCGAAGCCGTCTGTGTCTCCTGGAGACACATGAGCTGTGTCTTCATGTCGCTCAAGACCTGTGCCATCTGCTCCATCTGCGTGATACTCTGGCACTGCTTCTTCTCGATCAGCTCCATGCGGTCCAACTTCTCGCTGATGATACCCATGTCCGCAGCGGACGACTCGGCCTGTGCTGCTGCTACTGCAGACGAACTGGATGGACCTGCATCTACCCGTGCTATCCTCTGGTACTGCACGGGTCCTGGCTAATGTGGCTGGGTCTTCTGCGTATAGAGCCTGGTCTGAGACATCACCATGTAGTTCTCTGACATCTCCTCGTAAATGGCCCAGACCTGCTCGTGGTCCTTGGCGAAGTAGGACCCGCCACAAGAAGCGTTCACCAGACCCTGAAGCTCTGGCGTCAACCCGCTGAAAAAACTCTGAACTAGGTTCGGCTTCGATATGTCGTGGTGCGGGCATCTGTCTAAGAGCTCTCTGAACCTCTCCCAAGCCTCGTGGAACTGCTCGTTGGGGAACATGGAGAAGTTGCTGATCAGGGCCCTCGCTGCATTCGTCCGCCCGAGTGGATAATACTTCTTCAAGTACTCGGTGCGGAGCTGCTCCCAGGTGTGGACGAACTTCCCTAGATGCTTCAGCCAGGTGGCTGCTCTATCTGCCAGTGAAAACGGGAAGGCTATCATCCGTATGGTGTCCTGGTCCACGTGGCGATCGTGGACAGTGCTGCAGATCATCAGAAACTCCTGAAGGTGGAGGTGGGGCTCCTCTGTGGCTAGCCCGTGGAAACGGGGTAGTAGCTGCAAGGTGTTCGGGGGGAACTTGAAGCCCCCCACGATAGCTGGCACTACCACCCAGTGATGCATCAGAGTGGATCCGGGGTTGTGTAACGCCCGCATCGGCTGTGGTACTCCTCTCGCAGCAGCGGCTGCTGCTGCGGCGGCGGCTGCTGCTGCGGCTGCTGCCTCTGCGTCCTCTGCATCAGGTATATCCTCGGGCTCGCTCTGCTCTGATCCTCGCTCTGCTCGGAGCCTCTCCAACTCGCGCCTCATCTCAATCATAAACGCCCCCTGATCGCGGAGCTGCTGCTGAACCGTCTCTAGCGATGTGATCAGGGTGGAGTTGATCTCTCCCTGGTCAAGTATAACATGCTGGTCTCCCTGTGGACCTCTGGAGTGATCATCTGATCTGGCTGCCATAGCGACGTCTGCAAAACCAAACGAGCCCAACTCAGGTGCTGTCAAATGTATCAATCTCTCCTCGGGCTCGTGTCTCTCAGGAAGGTCAGAAAGGGGGTCGAGGGGGAACAGGGCGGAATCGTACTCGGGCTCGGAGAGCTGGTCTGGGCTCTCACTAGCCAACCTAGATGATCGGGTAGACGTGCCCGAAAGCGGTGCAGCCAGAGGCTGCCTAAGAGACCGTCTACCCATCATCTTGATCTGGGCGAGTAGGGCGGATGAGATCTGGAATCAACTATGATCACAAAACAAACCCCCGGTTCACCAACGCAACACGAGCTGAAGACCGTGAAAGTTCGGTCAAATTATCTGGTCTTTTTTATTTTGGTGAACACACAAAGTATCAGAGCGCTTACGTGACCTGTTAGGATATCCGATACTAGCCCCAACCGACTGGCCCGCACTAGGAAGTCGGTAATCAGTTGGGTCTAGCACCGGGAGGCTCTACCTAGGGTGCGGGTCACTCTCTCGCGCATCCAAACCAGACAATGAGGGGGTTGCTCTCCCCAAGACAAAGTTTTTAGGGTGAGCGGTCTTTAATGATCAAGTATGATTAGCAGTCCCGATTTTATTGTTTTTCTTTTTAATATTTTTCAAAGCAAGCAAAAGGCCTAACGAATTTTTCGGTTCTCCTGATTATTTAAGCCGAAAACAGGGAGGAGAAGACGAAAAAGCCGATGCACGATGAAATCAATGATGCATGCAAAGTAAGGAAGGCGTACCTGACTCCAGCACTCTACATGCAATATGATCCACGCATAAATGTAAAGACAGGAAATAAACTACCTAAATGATGCAAGCGGGAAAAACCGAGGCCCTAAACAGTAGTGCTAGCGTAGAACCGTCTAACCGATCACCGACCTCCAAGACAAAGAGTCCGGTCTTGGCTTACCCCTCCTCTTCTCGACAGGTCGAGTTCAGGAGTTAGCGCTTGTGGGGCAGGCTCGCGGCACGTAGGCTGTGAAGGCAAATGAGTCGGTTATTTTTATTAATTATTTTTAGTAGGTCCAATTAACGATCTATAGGAACAGATCAGCAATTAGGTGTGGGGATCCTACTATTACGGCACAGTCACCAGAAAATCCTACTGCTAGGGGCTCGATCAAAAAGCCGCGTAAACACCGGAAAGGCAGTAAAAAGTAGAAAATGAAAAGCCGCGAAAAACCGCGAAAAACCGCTAAGTACTAAAGGGTCCCCCGAGCACACCGGTGCTCGGCGAAACAGACCCGAGAGTGTTCAAGTCCACAAGTCTGAGTGTACCTGTATTATTACAATAATAATGAAATAAAATCCTAAATTATCCTCTCCCACTCAACTCTCTCTCTCGCTCTCTCCTGCGGCTTCGTGAAGAAGGAAGCCGCCTCCGCGTCGCTCGGGTGCTCCGGCGCTCCTAAGAATGCCGCCCTCGCTCCTCGGGCCCTCACAAGAAATAGAAAGAAAAGTGGTCAGTCCAGAATTATTCAGAAATATCAGAAAAATATATATATACAAAAATCTGTACAAAAAGCAGCGAATCAAAAGTCGCGGAAAAATCTAAAAGACTACTAAGCCGTGCTCCCCGACAACGGCGCCATTCTGATAACCCAAAACCCCGAGTGACTAAGGCAAAGGCAAAGGAATGGTCGTTGTGACCTCAATCAATCGGATGGGTATATCAAGAAAAATCGAACCGCGAAACGAGTCAAAAATCGAACAAGGCAAAACAAGCGGTCCTAGCAATGATATTAACCTGGTATAGCTCCCAGGGTCGAACACAAGGAGCACGGGTTGGCTCGAAAGCCTACGAAGTAGTCAAAATGAGATAAAATACAGAGAAAATATTTTTGGGGATTTTTAATGATTTTTAGATTTTTTTGGAAATTTTTAATATATGAAGAAAATGAGAAAAGCAAAAACAAGCACACTTGAGCAATTTATTTAACTCACCAAAAATGATGCAAAAATTAAGGAAAAATTGTTTTTAAGTTTTTTAGGTTTTTAAGTGTTTTTGGTGAGTTTTTGAGATTTTTTTTAATGGGTAAATTATTTTCTAAAAATCAAACAGTGCTGAAAATAAGAGGTACTGTCCAGCAAGGCTTAAGACCCAAAGATAAAATATTCTTGGATCTCAAGAAGTCCTGAAGGTAATTTTCCTGTAATCTAGAAAGAATAAGGAAAATTTAGGCACCCTAATTATTGTTTTTGGATTTTTACTTTATTTATTATAATTTTTATGAGTTTTTAGGGGTTTTTCAATTTTTAGGGTTTTTAAGTGATGAAAAATAACCAAAATGGCCTGGAAAATCACACAACAAGCAAACTACAGTATCTAATTTTTTTAGAATTTTTGGGGGTGATTTTACATTTTTTTGGTATTTTTAAACCTAGACAGTAGCTAAAAAGGCTATTTTTGAATTTTTAAAAATACTAAATAAAAGCGAAAATGTCCTCAAAAATCACAGAAATTACTACACCATGGCAGGAGCCATGTGTCGAAATCTCATTGGATTTGGAGGTGATTTACTATTTTATTCAAAAAACGCAAAGAGGGCACAGTGCACAAGGACCAATGTGCAAATACCCGAGAATCTGGGGGCTCTGGTGCAAATTACCCAGCAAGTCACGCGCGTGGCGCGTGGCTGGGGCACACAGGGGCTTATCTGTAACAAAAACCTACTCCTTGGACCTTTTGGTAACTGGTACCAGAAAGTCCAAGGGTATGGCTGCAAATATACCACTAAAATTCGCACATGCGTGAATACAAAGCTCACAGGGGTATAACTGCAATTAACGGAAACTATTTCTTCATTTCATAACAGCCCAGATCTACAGGACAAAAGATGTAAAAAGCCCTAAGCTACACGTGACGACGCACGTGGTCACATACAAACAGGGGCATACATGCAATTAACAACAACCACAAGGTCCACAGTGCAAATAACCCTACGTAAATAAAGTTTTAACACTATTTACAGGACTGGAAATAAAATGACAAACTAAGAGGGGGCCCTAAGATATTTACCCCTTTATTGGTCGACGGCCAGATGCGCGCCACGTGGTGGATGGACGGTCAGGATGGGCGGCGCTCTCCTTTTCTTCTTCTCTTGGGCTCGATCGATGGTACGAGGGAGGCCACGTGGAGGATCTAACGTCTGGGGCTCAGGTGCCTCTCTCCTCTGCTGCCAACGGTCCGGATGGGCTCCTCAGATGGATCGACGGTCGCTGCTCCTCAACAGATGGACGGCTGGGATTAGAACTGGAGCGGAGGCGTCATCGGACGGCTCTGGAGGATGATGGAGGAACTCGACGCCGGCGAACTTCGCCGGCCTCGTGCGTGAACTGCGGTCCTCCTCAGCTGCTGCTAATGATCGGAGAAGATCCGCTGGCTCGTCCCGCAGCTGATGGTGGTGGCCGATGGCCCAGCCGAGCCCTGGAAAGGCTCCGGCGAGGCTGGCGGCGCGAAGCTCCGGTCTTGAATGTAAGGGAGGCTCAGACACTTCCCTTTGAACCTGCAAGGCACTCAGAAAGCTTCGCGGGTCGAGGGCAAAGTGCCTCGACCCAAAGAAGCGGGGTGAAGATGATCGGCGCGGTGGGGCGAAGGAGCTCCGGCGAGCGGAAGACGGTGGAGCTCGAATCCCAGCTCCGGGGCGAGCTGGGTTGAGTGGCTAGGCGAAGAACGTGCGTGAGGGATAGGCGAAGGCGATGGGATGCTCCGATGATCGAAATATGAAGCGAGATAGCAGGAATCACAGGAACACGGCGAACGGGCGATTTGGGGGTAACTCGAAATTAGACTAATCAAGAAGGAACGGAGGTTACCTAGGTGGTGTTGTAGACTATGCTGGAGCTCAGCTGGCTCCTGGTCCTCGCCTCAAGGGTCGTCAACTCCCGAGGCTCGAGCTCCGGGTGGTCGTCGGAGCACGGCGGCGCGAAGCAGCCGGATCGATGGTCGAACACCTCCTCCTCGCTGCGACACCGGCGGGGGCAAGCTGTCACCTTGCTGGTTGCGATGGAGCTCACAGGAAAGAGAATGGGGAACCAAAGATGGCGTGAAAGTGCGGCGGAGCTCGACCTTTATAGTGCTAGGGGTCCGGGAAGGATGGAGTCGGGTACGACGATCGGCGCGCGGATCCCTATGCAAACCTCCGGGCGAGGATCTCGGGTGCATGCAGATGGATTAGGGCCCGGGGTTTGCGGGTTTGGCATTCGGATCAGATGGGGAAAAGATCGAGAAGTCGGGTCCAGAAGAAGATCCGCGGCTCTGGTGGTCCTGGGGGAGGTGTTGACCGGGGGTCAACAATCCCCCGTGGACCAATCAGAGCCCGCCAATTATTAGAATTTTATTTGATTTTTTTGAGGCCTTAAATGGCCGAATTTTCAAAAACTTAAAACATGAAAAATGTTTGTTTTAATTTTTTCTATTTTTTAGTGATTTTTAATTAATTTTTGGAAATTAACATAAGGTATATACAATATAGGTCTATATAGGTATATATATACAATATAGTATTTTTAATTTTGATTTTTAATTAGTTATTTTTATACATTTTTATTCCCATTTTGTATTTTATTTATTTATAAGATAAAATTAGGAATAAAAGGCTATTTTTATTTTATTTTTTATATTCGTAAGGGAAATAATTATTTATTTACACTTATATACATGGTAGATATACAAGGTATTTTTGTATTTGTAATTTTGTAATTTTTATTTGATTTTTGGTTTAATTCTTTTTATTTTATTTATTTACAAAACATAAAAAAGAAATATTCACAAAAAGTTTTAGAAATAAATAACTTTATTTTCAAGGTGAAATAGGTAAAGGATGGTGGTCTTATGTACATGGTGAAGGTGTATTTTTGGTTTTTTTGATTTTTAGATTTTTATTTTGTTTTTAATGGCTTATAAATATGTACAAAATATATACAAGTGTATTTTTGGATGAGGAAAATATTATTTTATTTATTTACATAAATATTTGCATATGAGCCCCTATCTCCCTCTACTTGTGGCTTTTATGCGGTCAGGCCCATGCTGAGCCTTCCCTTGGGTTAGGTTGCTCAATATTTATTCTAAATATTTCCCTCTTTTTCTTTTTCTTCTTTATTCTTTTATTTTTGCACAAAAACATGCTAATTACATATTTTTACAAAATGCATGCTTTTGCTAATTATTGCTATTTACATATATCTACATGTATTTGCAAAGGTTTTTGTAGCTAAAATATAAGAATAAAGAGTGATGAATGGGTATTCATCAATCAACCCTCGAAGTGATCAACGGTGGCTGCTCCTTGATGAATGAACGACGACGATCGAAACTGGAGCTCTGAGGGCTATCGGACGGTGATGGAGGTCCCTCGAAGAACAGGTGGCCGGCGAGGTTCGCCGGCCTCGTGCGTGTGCTGTGGGCCTCCTCAGCTGCCTCTGAAGATCGGAGAAGACTCACACTGACGTCCCGCAGCTGGTGGTGGCCTCCGATGGCCCGGCCGAGCCCAGGAGGGGCTCCGGCGAGGTCGACGGAGGAAAGCTCCTGGACAGATGTTGGGAGGCCTCAGATGGCCCCCTCTTGACCTGCAAAGTAGACCAGAAGCTTCGCAGGTCGAGGGCAAAGTGCCTCGACCCGGTTAGGTGGGGTGAAGGTGAGCTGTGGGTCGGGGCGAGCGAGCTCCGGCGAGCGGAGGACGGTGGAGCTCGAACCCCAGCTCCTGTACGAGCTGGGTTGAACGAAGGGGCGGAGAATGTGCGCGGAGGGATGGCGATGGTGAGCGTAGGTTCCGATGATCGAGAAGATACGCGATATGGTCGGAATCAAAGGAAATCGGCGGAACTAAGATTTGGGGGTAACTCAAAATTAAGCTAAACAAGAAGGCTAGAAGGTTACCTGGGTGGAGTGGAAGACTATGCTGGAGCTAAGGTAGCTCCTGGTCGTCGCCTCGAAGGTTGTCACGGCCTGAGGCTCGAGCTCCTGCACGGGGCGGAGCACGGCGGCGCAAAGTCGCCGGATCAGTGGTCCGGCCACCCCCTCCTCACTGCTACAAGGGCAATCGCGAGCTGTCACCTCAGGGATTGCGCTGGAGGTCACGGGAATGAGAGTGGAGAGCCAAAGATGGCGAAAATGAGAGGCGGAGCTCGGCTATATACGTGAGTGCCGACCCGACTAGGGCTGGTCGGGTAGGGCTGCGAGAAGCGCGGATCCCAATGCGAATACCCCGGCGGTCATGTCGGATGTACCAGGAATCGATAGGACCCGGGGTTTGCGGAGGAGGCGCGCGGATCAAGCGCGGAAAAAGAGGCGAAACCGGGTCGGGCGCGAGATCCGCAGGAGAAGGCGGTCCGCGGAGGGAGTTGACCGGAGGTCAACATCTCCGTGGACCAACCAGAAGCTGCCACGTGGAGAGGATTTGGAGCTCAAAAATAAGGCAGAAAATGGCCGATTTTGCAAAAATCCAAAACATGAAATATTTTTCTTTTATTTTTTTCTATTTTTTGGTGATTTTTAATTAATTTTTGGAAATAAAAATGCGGTATTTACATTATATAGGTATATATACAATATAAGGGCTTTTGATTTTTGATTTTTAATTATTATTTTTATACAATTTTTATTCCCCTTTTATATTTTATTTATTTATAGAATAAAATGAGGAATAAAAGGATATTTTTATTTTATTTTTATTATTTATATACATAGGTGAAATAAATAGTTATGTACAACTATATACATGGCATATGTACAATATATTTTTGCATTTTTAATTTTTGTTATTTTTATTTGATTTTTGTTTTAAGTATTTTTATTTATTTTATTTACAATATATACCATAGAATATTCACAAAAAGTTTTGAAAATAAATAAATTTATTTACAAGGTTAAATACATAAGGAGGCATGGTCTATGTACATGGTGAAAGGGCTATTTTTGCATTTTTGATTTTTAAATTTTTATTTTGTTTTTAAGAGTTTCTAAATATATACAAATATTTACAAGAATATTTTCGGTTGAGGAAAATATAATTTTATTTATTTACATAGATATCTACACATGAGCTCCTATCTCTCTCTACTGTGGCTTTTATGCGGTCAGGCCCATGCTGAGCCCTCCCTTGGGTTAGGTTGCTCAATATTTATTCTAAATATTTCCCTCTTTTTCTTTTTGATCTTTATTCTTTTATTTTTGCACAAAAACATGCTAATTATAGGTTTTTACACAATGCATGCTTTTGGTAATTATTGATATTTACATATATCTACATGTATTTGCAAAGGTTTTTGTAGCTAAAATATAAGAATAAAGAGTGATGAATGGGTATTCATCACCCCCCTATACTTAACTTTGCTAGTCCCTTAGCAAACACTTATTTGAAAAAGAAGTGAAAAAGAAAGAAAAAGAAAAAGAAAAAGAGGATGTACATGGATCAAAGTTGAATTATTAAACTTTTCTTCATTAAATTGAAATATGGAGCTCGATCAGATCTTTGGATTATTAATGTGTCGGAACCTTATTTGGACTTAAGCTTAAAACTCAACAGCCTCTAAGTTCCACCAATCTATGGACAAGACTCCTCAATAAACCAGATCAGAACAAGTCTACATACACAAACTCTAATGACCATGAGTCTTTCCATGCAGTGTAAGTGATATGTGGCTCCCCACCTCAGAAGTAACAAAGAAACAACCTCCCTCAACCTGGTAACTCTAATGCCTCGGTCTAGCAACTCTTTCCTCGAGAAGCGGGGTATTCCCTTCTAAGTTCAAGTGCAACCGGCTCAAGAAGAGGGGGTAGAAGTATAGAGTTTTGGAAGCTTAGCCAGTGTAGCTAAGTCTCCCGCTGCAAGCTTCATGAGATGTAACATGGATACCATAAGCTTTGCTTTATTTGACTATGTACACTCCGGTGGGGTTATTAAATTTTCAATCCGACCCACCACTTTTTTGGAGTTCTTTTGCATTTTTGCATTTTTTTCAAGGACTTCTGTACAACATATCTACATGGTGCAGCATATATACAAGAAATTTCCTCTTGAGCCAGTAGACTATCCCTCTTTTGAAGCTTTATTGCAACCCACGGCTTCTGTCTTTAGCCTTCATCACCACTAGACCAAGTTGAGGTGCACTTCCTTCACTAGAAGAAGAAGAGAGGTTCCGCCTAGAAGTACTACCCTCATATGCTACCCCAAGCCAAAGGAAACTGCCTCCTCACCACCTCATCCGTGGAGAGCCATGTGTAAAGTGCAGGTGCAAGTCAAGCCATTGTCTCTAAGAGTCATGCGTGTGTTGTTAAGTGTTCTACTTAAGCTCATCAAGATGACATATGCTCATAGCCTAGTGGACTCAAAGAATTAAGTCCTTATGGACCTGAAAAGCCTTAACCCTAAGTCCTATAAGGTTCCTCTTAAAGTTAGGTGGTTTAAGATCTTATTCAAGCTCCATTTCTCAATTTAATTCCAGGCTTAGTTTAAATGTCAACTCTCATCCAGGAAAAATTATATACATATATGTACACAAGGTGTTATTTACAAATATTTTACAATCATGCAAAATTTTTGAAAAATGTTTTGAAATCATGAATGGATGATGATGCATGAAGTGCAAGTTTTGCAAAAAGATATTTACAACAATTTACACAAGATTTTTGCAAACTCTTGATTTTCAAAACATTTTGGAAAAATTTTGTACTATATACATAATTTTGATACAAAAATATTTCCACAAACTTTATACAAAAGATTTTTGAAATCATTTTTACAAAAATACTTTGTACACTAGCTATGTATGTGCAAGGATACAAGAGGTTTATGTACATGAAAATTTTTAAATTTTTGTGATTTTTAGCCATTTTATTTATTAACACACTCACACAAAGTACGAGTTATGGCTAAAGTATATATGAAATATATACACACCCCCCTATACTTAGCTCGAACGATGTCCTCAGAGTGCAAGAGCGATGAAGAAGACATAACTCGTGCTTAGCAAAAGGGGAGTGAAAAGGAATGGCTAAGTACAGGAACGAATGAATGAATAGAATGAGAGGAACTCGGTGGTTTCCCCCTATACTTAGGATTAACTAATCCTAAGTATAGCAAGCTGTACATGAAGGGAAATCCGAGTGAAGAAGATACAAAATCTGCCCCCCCTATACTTAGGGTAAAGTATCCCTAAGTATAGGCAGCAAAACAGGAGCAAACCGAATGAAAAGAATACTCGCAGGTCCGACATCCCCCCTATACTTAGGGTAAAGTACACCCTAAGTATAGCATAATCATAAGATGAGAAAAGGGATGTGGGACTAAAGAATAGAATGATATGGACAATTGGATCTATACAGGCGGAGGAACAGTGAAAATCAGGCGTGAGATGCAAAAGATGTGAGTCAAGAGACTACATCTCACGCAAAATGAATAGGGGCAACAATAACGTCCCGCGGCTCATGATCTAGAAATGGCTTGAGCCGCTGGCCGTTCACTCGAAAGGTGCTCTCAGAAGACAACTCAGATATATCAATACTACCATTGTCGTGCACCTTTCTGACGAGAAAAGGTCCCTTCCATTTGCTCTGTAGCTTCCCTGGAAATAATCGTAGCCTCGCATCAAACAGCCATACTCTCTGTCCAATCTCAAAATGCTTGTGGCTGATATGAGAATCATGCCACTCCTTGACTTTCTCCTTATAATTTAGGCTGCTTGAGAAAGCTGCATCTCTAAGCTCCTCCAGGGCAGCTAACTCTGCCCTTCTCTGGTCTCCCATACCATCTGGATCCATAAGAATATATGTAACTGCCCAAAGTGACTTGTGCCTCAGCTCAACAGGTAGATGGCACGGCTTGCCATATACGAGGCGAAAGGGAGATGTACCCAATGGAGTCTTGAAAGACGTCATATATGCCCACATGACCGAGTCCAAAAGCTGTGACCAATTCTTTCGGTCAGGGCGGACGACTTTCTGCAGAATATTCTTGATCTCCCTATTCGACACCTCAGCTAGACCATTCGTCTGTGGATGGTAAGGTGTGGCAACACGATGATCTATGCTGAACTCGCTAGCAAGGGCCTTCACCTGGTCGTTGATGAAATGAGATCCCCCATCTGAAATAAGAACTCGTGGAACCCCGAACCGCGTGATGATATGTTTCCTCAAAAATCTGCAAACTGTCCTCGCATCAGCGGCTCGGGCGGGGATAGCCTCCACCCAACGACTCACATAATCAACGGCCAACAGAATGTACTCAAATCCTTGACTCTTAGGGAATGGACCCATGAAATCGATGCCCCATGCGTCAAAAACCTCACAGAAGTGAATGGGCTGCATCGGCATCATATCACGCTGTCCACAAGTGCCCATCCTCTGACAGTCAGTACACCTCTTCACGAACTCATCAGAGTCCTTGAAGAGGGTAGGCCACCACAAGCCGGATTGGAGCACTTTCTGTGCCGTTCTCCTCCCAGAATGATGTCCTCCTGCCTCAAGCTTGTGGCAGTAAGTGAGGACGCTATGGTGTTCCTCCTGAGGAATACACCGACGCCAGACGCTATCCCCTCCTTCGTGGTAAAGGATGGGATCCTCCCAGTGGTAGGACTTGGCCTTCGCAAGGAAGGTCTCAAGCCTCTGCCTGGGCCAATCCTGTGGGACTTTCCCTGCAACGAGAAAGTTCACAATATCGGCATACCACGGGAGTGAGGCGATAGCAAGGATCGCCTCATCTGGGAAGGTATCTCGAATGGGGTCAATCTGCTCAGAATCCTCAGGCTGCTCTAATCGGGAAAGATGATCCGCCACCACATTCTTGACTCCAGGCTTATCCTTGATCTCAATGTCAAACTCCTGGAGTAGAAGGATCCATCTAGTCAGTCTGGCCTTGGCATCCTTCTTTGCCATGAGGTACCTGATGGCGGTGTGATCTGTAAACAAAGTCACTCTAGATCCAATGATATACGATCTGAACTTATCTAGGGCAAACACTACGGCTAGCATCTCTTTCTCTGTGACCGTATAATTCCGCTGGGCGGAATCCAATGTGCGGCTAGCATAGTGTATGGCAAATGGCACTCCATCCCTCCTCTACCCCAGCACTGCCCCTACGGCAAAGTCAGAGGCGTCCGTCATGATCTCGAATGGGAGAGACCAATCAGGCGGCTGGAGAACAGGAGCCTCAATAACACACTGCTGGAGAGTCGCAAAGGACGAAAGACACTTGTCATCGACAAGGAACTCGGTGTCTTTCGTCAAGAGGTCAGTCAACGGTTGGGCAATCTTGCCGAAATCCTTAATAAATCTCCTATAAAATCCAACGTGCCCCAGGAATGACCGTAGCTGCCTCAAGTTGGACGGTGGTGCGAGTTTTCTAATGACATCCACCTTGGCCGGATCAACCTCCATGCCCCTGTTGGAGATGATGTGGCCAAGCACCGTCCCATGAGTCACCATGAAGTGACTCTTCTACCATGACAGAACCAAATGAAACTCGATACATCGCTGGAGTACCCGGTCTAGGCAGTCAAGACAAGAATCGAATCCGTCGCCGTAGACCGAGAAATCGTCCATGAAGACCTCCAAACACTCCCCTACCATGTCCGAAAAGATCGACAGCATGCACCTCTGAAAAGTCGCAGGGGCGTTGCATAGCCCAAATGGCATGCGTCGAAAAGCATATGTGCCGAAGGGACAGGTAAAGGTGGTCTTCTCCTGATCCTCAGGAGCGATGGCCACCTGGTTGTAGCCCGAGTACCCATCCAGGAAGCAATAATGGCTCTTCCCTGCCAGTCTCTCAATGATCTGATCAATAAAAGGCAGGGGGAAATGGTCCTTCTTGGTGGCTTGGTTGAGTCTCCTGTAGTCAACGCAAACCCTCCAAGAGGTGGGTACTCGTGTAGCGATCTCCTCTCCCGACTCACTGATCACAGTCGTGATGCCCGTCTTCTTGGGCACCACATGCAAGGGGCTGACCCACTTGGAGTCGGGAAATGGGATAAATAAAATCTGCGCTCCCACCATTTGGATATTTCCTTCATCACGACCTCTCGCAGGTTGGGGTTCAGTCGCCGCTGGAACTCACGCGACGGCTTCGCCCCCCGCCTCAAGATAGATATGGTGGGAGCACACTGCTGGACTAATCCCATGGAGATCCGCTACGCTCCATCCGATCGCCTTGCGGTTCTTTTCAAGAACCCCCATCAGACGGGATTCTTGCTCTCCAGTCAACTCGGCGGAGATGATGACTGGGTACATCTCTGGCTCGCCCGCAAGGAATCGATACTTCAGCGAAGTAGGGAGCGGCTTTCGCTCTGGAATGCTGGGTGCTGGCAAATCAGGCTGCGGAAGAAACTGAGTGAAAGCTGCTAACTCTTGGCTAAATCTGCCTGGGAAAGTGAAAGCGTACTCTCGCAAACTGGATCGGGAGAAGGCTGCTCAACTGCACTGTCTCTGCTCGGCTCTGCATCTGCCTCCTCCTCATCTATAGGCTCAGGTGGACTCGAGTCTGGCATCTGATCATAGCAATCGGCCCAATCAGACTCTGAATCCGAGGGATCTGCATCAATCGCGGTGGCATCAGTACCACCGGAAAACAAGGTGGCATCAGTACCACCATCACTGAACATCGTGTCGCGATCAAGGACCGGCTCTGCTGCCTCCATGGTATCCTGAACCAGGTCTGTGCTCTCCAGACTCTCCTCTGCTATCGTCTCTGCATCAACTGTATCTGAAAGTGAGAGGGTGGTCTGTGTCTCAAGATCTGCCCAAGCTGCCTCATCATCTGTGATCACAAAATCACAATCCTGGTGGATGTCTGGCTCTGCGTCTGTCAGCTGCTCTGAATCGGTACTCGCATCGGAGCGGGCTCTGAGTCTGGCTCTGTAGTCCTCGACCGTCTCTATTTGTATACTCTCGCCCTCGACGTGAAAGTACACCTTCCCACTATCATGATCAGTCACCGCCTTGGCTGTGGCCAAGAACGGACGACCTAGGATGATGGGGGTATCGGTCACTGACTCAGGGATCTCCATGTCCAACACTACGAAGTCCACGGGGAATTTCAGGCCCTGAATCGTGACGATAACGTCTCGTAACAACCCCTTCGGCCTCTTGACAGATCGATCAGCGAACTGAAGGACTGTCCTGCTCTGTCGAAGAGTGCCCAACTCGAAGCGGTCGAGAAGGGCTGCCGGAAGAAGGTTGATCGACGATCCGCTATCTAAAAGAGTACGGTCGAACCTCTGCTCACTGATCTGGCATCTGACATACGGTGCCCCTGAATCTGGCCTCTTGGCTGGCAGTCGGTTCTGGATCGCAAAACACGTGGCTTTCGTCAGCACATGGATCTCGGAAGTGTGGTTCCTCCTCCTCCTCCTGACTGTAGTCCTATCTCTCAAAGAACGCTGGAGAAGGGGGATGTGCTGCAAAGCCTCCTGGAGGGTCAGCTGGATGTGAAATCGATCAATCATGCTCTGGCTGAACTCCTCAAGCTCTCTCTTTTTGGGATTTTCTTTTTTCTTCCCCTTCCCCATCTGAAGGGCTCTAGGGAAGGGGATCACTGGGTCCTTCTCAGATGAAGGACTAGGAAAAGGTCTAGACGGTTCAAGGACCGGATCCACACATACATCATGCACCACAGTGGGACCAAAAGAAAGTAAACCTTTTCCTTTATTAATAGCAGAGTTCCGAGATACATGAGTGCGAGGAAAAACAACATCTCTCTCTGTACACACACCGGTGGCCTCAGTACCACCACGGGCTGGCTCTGCTGCTGCTGCTGCAGGTAGACGTCGTGCGGCATCAGTACCGCTAGCTGGCTCGGCTGAATGGGTGGCATCAGTACCACCTCCTCGAACTGGTGAAGCGGCGGCCTCAGTACCGCCGGTGGGATCAGCATCCTTGGTGGCATCAGTACCACCGTCATCATCTGGAGCGGCCTCAGTACCGCTCTCCTCCTCCTCATGTGGCGCCTGTGGAGTGTCCTCGTGGTGAAGCTCAGATGAGGCGTCGCCGCCTGCTGGGGTCCTACCGCTCCTAAGTGTGACAAAATCAGCATCAAATAGATCCGAAGATGTATCATCAAAAGGGTCACTAGGAGTGGCTAACTCAGTATGTACTACCTGCTCAGATTTCCTCTTGAGATTGTTCGGATTCGGCTCGATCTGGGCTGGTATGGCGGCCTTCCCTCTCACCAGGTCCCGCATCTCCTGGCGGAACTCGTCCATCTCCCGTCTGAATGTGGCCTGCTGGTCCGTGAGGAGGCGGGCGATGTCATCCAAAGCGGGGCTCTCGTGGGAGCCCGACGGGTAGCCTCTCTGGGGGTGAGGCTGCTGGATCTGCTGCTGATGGTGCTGGTGAGAGGGGTAGGATGGAGGCTGCTGCTGGTATCCCTGGTGAGCCTGCTGCTCACGTCTCCAAGACTGTCCCTGCTGCTGATAGGGACGAGGACCGTAGGATGACTGCTGCTGATACGCTGGGGGCTGCTGCTGCGGCTGGTGCTGGTCTCTCTGCTGGGAGTACTGCCCTCCCTGTCCTGACGGCTGCTGCTGGGGCTGGGCACCACCACTCCCCCACCTGAATCCGGGATGGTCTCGTCGGATCCCAAGCTGGGGGCGATCATACCAAATCCCGTTGACATCCATCAACGGCTCTGCATCGAAGGGGTCTGGCGGCAGTACTGCCAGAGGCTGATCCGGCTGGTAGACCACCATCTGCATATCTGGAGATGGTGGGGACTGGTAGGTAGGTTGCGGCTGCTGGTACGGCTCCGCCTGTACAAGGTGAACCTGTCTAGGCTGCTGTGAAGAGCTGGAGCGCTGGGACGAGCTGCTGCTGCCGCCGGTATCGCCTCGCGACAAAAGACGGGGCTGTGAAGCTGTCTGTGTCTCCTGGAGACACATGAGCTGGGTCTTCATGTCGCTCAAGACCTGTGCCATCTGCTCCATCTGCGTGATACTCTGGCACTGCTTCTTCTCTATCAGCTCCATGCGGTCCAACTTCTCGCTGATAATACCCATGTCCGCAGCGGATGACTCTGCCTGTGCTGCTGCGACTGCGGACGAACTGGATGGACCTGCATCTACCCGTGCTATCCGCTGATACTGCACGGGTCCTGGCTGCTGTGGCTGGGGTCTCTGAGTGTACAATCTGGTCTGAGACATCACCATGTAGTTCTCAGACATCTCCTCGTAGATGGCCCAGACCTGATCATGGTCCTTGGCAAAGTAGGACCCGTCGCAAGAAGCGTTCACCAGACCCTGAAGCTCTGGCGTCAACTCGCTGAAAAAGCTCTGAACTAGGTTCGGTTTGGATATGTCGTGGTGCGGGCATCTGTCGAGGAGCTCTCGAAACCTCTCCCAAGCCTCGTGGAACTGCTCGTTGGGGAACATGGAGAAGTTGCTGATCAGGGCCCTCGCTGCATTCGTCCGCCCGAGTGGATAGTACTTTTTCAAGTACTCGGTGCGGAGCTGCTCCCAGGTGTAGACAAACTTCCCTAGATGCTTCAGCCAGGTGGCTGCTCTATCTACCAGTGAAAACGGGAAGGCTATCATCCGGATCGTATCCTGGTCCACGTGGCGATCGTGGACAGTGCTGCAGATCATCAGAAACTCCTGGAGGTGGAGATGGGGCTCCTCAGTAGCAAGTCCGTGGAAACGGGGCAGTAACTGCAAGGTGTTCGGGGGGAACTTGAAGTCCCCCACGATAGCTGGCACTACCACCCAGTGATGCATCAGAGTCGATCCGGGGTTGTGCAACTCCCGCATCGGTCATGGTGGTCCTCCTGCCGCGGCGGCTGCTGCGGCTGCGGCCTCTGCATCCGGCATCTCCTCAGGCTCGCTCAGTATCTCCTCAGGCTCGCTCTGCTGGCCTCGCTCTGCTCTGAGCCTCTCCAACTCTCGCCTCATCTCTATCATGAATGCTCCCTGATCGCGTAACTGCTGCTGAACGGTCTCGAGTGATGCGATCAGGGTGGAGTTGATCGCTCCCTGGTCAAGTACTACATGCTGGTCTCCCTGTGGACCTCTGGAGTGATCGTCTGATCTGGCTGCCATAGCGACGTCTGCAAAATCAAATGAGCCCAACTCAGGTGCTGATAAGTCTGATAATCTCTCCTCGGGCTCATGTCTCTCAGTGCCGAAAGAAAGGGGATCGAGGGGGAACAGGGCGGAATCGTACTCGGGCTCGGAGAGCTGGTCTCGGCTCTCACGGGCCAACCTAGATGATCGGGTAGACGTGCCCGAAAGCGGTGCAGCCAGAGGCTGCCTAAGAGACCGTCTACCCATCATCTTGATCTGGCGAGTAGTGCGGATGAGATCTGGAATCAACTATGATCAAAAACAAACCCCCGGTTCACCAATGCAACGCGAGCTGAAGACCGTGAAAGTTCGGTCAAATTATCTTGTCTATTTTATTTTGGTGAACACACAAAATATCAGAGCGCTTACGTGACCTGTTAGGATATCCGATGCTATCCCAACCGACTGGCCCGCACGGAAAAGTCGGTAATCAGTCGGGTCTAGCACCGGGAGGCTCTACCTAGGGTGCGGGTCACTCTCTCGCGCATCCAAACCAGACAATGAGGGGGTTGCTCTCCCCAAGACAAAGTTTTTAGGGTGAGCGGTTTTTAAGATCAAGTATGATTAGCAGTCCCGATTTTATTGTTTTTCTTTTTAGTATTTTTCAGAGCAAACAAAAGGCCTAACGAATTTTTCGGTTCTCCTGATTATTAAGTCCGAAAACAGGGGGAGAAGACGAAAAAGCCGATGCGCGATGAAATCAATGATGCATGCAAAGTAAGGAAGGCGTACCTGACTCCAGCACTCTACATGCAATATGATCCGCGCAGAATTTAAAGACAGGAAATAAACTACCTAAATGATGCAAGCGGGAAAAACCGAGTCCTAGATGAGCAATTCCTAGCGCAGAACCGTCTAACTCAGTCACTCGCCCTCGATCCAAAGAGTCCGGTCTTGGCCCACCCCTCCTCTTCTCGACAGGTCGAGTTCAGGAGTAGCGCTTGCGGGGCAGGCTCGTGGCGCGTAGGCTCTCAGGAAAGCGACTAAGTTATTTTTATTAAATATTATTAGTAGGTCCAATTAACGATCTATAGGAACAGATAAGCAGTTAGGTGTGTGGATCCTACGAATTACGTCACAAGCATCAGAAATTCCTACGGCTAGGGGCTCGATCAAAAACCGCGTAAACACCGGAAAGGCAGTAAAAAAAGTAGAAGAAAGCTGCAAAAAACCGCGAAAAACTCCTAAGGGTCCCCCGAGCACACCGGTGCTCGGCGAAACAGACCCGCTAAGTCAAGTCCAAACAGTTCAAGTCTCTGAACACCTGTATTATTACAACAATAATAATCAAATATCCTAAGCTATCCTCACCCACTCAACTCTCTCTCTCGCTCTCTCCTGCGGCTCGATGAAGAAACGAGCCGCCTCCGCTTTGCTCGGGTGCACCGGCGCTCCTAGGAATGCCGCCCTCGCTCCTCGGGCCCTCGCAAGAAACAGAGAGAAAAGTGGTCAGTCCAGAAATTATTGGCAGAAATGTGAGAAAAATATATATATACAAAAATCCTACACAAAAAGCCGCGAAAATCAAAAACCGCGGAAAAAGCTAAAAACGACTACTAAGCCGTGCTCCCCGGCAACGGCGCCATTCTGATGACCCCAAAATCTCGAAGACCCGGATGGAGGTAATAAAACAAGGGTCGTTGCGACCCGGATCTCAGAGGATAGGTATATCAAGAAAAAAATGAACCACTCACAAAATACAAAATCAATACAAGCACAAAAGCGGTCCGAAAGAAAGCAAGAACTGAACTAAGCCACTCTCCCGTCAAAGGACAAGAGAGCTTCTTCGCCCCTCTCCCGTCAAAGGACAAGAGAGCTTCTTCGCCCCTCTCCCGTCGAAGGACAAGAGAGCTTCTTCGCCCCTCTCCCGTCAAAGGACAAGAGAGCTTCTTCGCCCCTTGTTAGTTCGACGTCAGCCAACCAACCCACTAGCACAAGACTGAGGCTAGAAGAGCAGACACAGACTCGATTTTAGTCTAGATCTAGCAAAAATCAAGATGAAAGATAACTTCTCTGACTCAAGAGATCATCTTTCTACAACTGATGAGGATGCCCCTCCCCTCAATGTCAGATAGAGGAATTGCTTCTCTGCTAGGAGATTAACCTGGTATAGCACCCAGGGTCGAACACAAGGAGCACGGGTTGGCCAGAGGCCTACGAAGTAGTTGAAATGAACTAAAATAAAGATAAAATATTTTTAGTGATTTTTAATAATTTTTATATTTTTTTTGGATTTTTAATATGTGAAGAAAATGAGAAAGACTAAAGGGCAATCACACTTTATCAATTTATTTAAAGCATCAAAAATCAAGCAAAAATTCAAGAAAAAATGTTTTTATGTTTTTTGGGTTTTTAAGTGTTTTTGGTGAATTTTTGATAATTTTCTGAAATGTATTTTATTTTCTAAAAATCAAACAGTGCGAAAAAGACAAGGTACTGTCCAGCCAGGTCCAAAATCCAAAAATAAAATATCTAAGGATCTCAGAGGGACCTGGAGGTAATTTTCCTGTATACTAGAGAAAACAAGGAAAATTTGAGCACCAAAATTATTGTTTTTGGGTTTTTGGATTATTTAGTATGATGTTTATGAGTTTTTATGTGTTTTTGAATTTTTAGGGTTTTTAAGCAATGAAAAATAGCCAAAGTTGGCTAGAAAATCAAGCAACACACAATAAACAGTACCTAATTTTTATAGAATTTTTCAAGGAGTTTTTGTATTTTTTGGGGTTTTTAAAACTGGACAGTGGCTAAAATGATGGTTTTTGAATTTTTAAAAATAACAAATAAACTCAAAAATGTCCCCCAAAATTCTCAAAAATCCTACAACATGGCAGGAGCCATGTGTCAAATTTTCATCGAAATTGGAGGTGAATTGATATTTTATTCAAAAATCACAAGGGGGCATTGTGCACAGGGACCAAAGTGCAAATACCCAAAGTTCTGGGGGTCCTGGTGCAAAATACCCAAGAAATCACGTGCGAGGCGCGTGTCTGGGGCACTCAGGGACCTATATGTAAGAAAAACAAGTCCGAGGACCTTTTGGTAACTCGTACCAAAAAGTCCAGGGGCTATGTTGCAAATAACCCGCTCAAAAGGCGCACATGCGCAAATACAACACTCACAGGGGCATAAATGCAATTATCAAAAAGTTTTCATTCATTAAAGAACATCCAGAACTACAGGGCTAAAGGCGCAAATACACCAAATATACACGTGACGATGCACGTGGCTCACACAAACAGGGGCATAAATGCAAATATAAACAAGCGTGAGGTCCAATGTGCAATTTACCCTACGTAAATAAAACTCCTAAAATATTTACAGGATTGACACGTAAAACAGAAACTAAGAGGGGGCCTAAGGTAATTTACCCCTTTATTACGTCGACGGCTGGATGGTGGACGCGTGGCGGATCTGACGGCTCTGGTCTCAGGCGCCTCTCTTCTCTTCCGCACGTGGGCCGATCGACGGCGCAGAGGAGGACACGTGGACGATCGAACGGTGCTCAGGTGCTGGTGCCTCTTTCCTCTGTGCTAACGGTCCGGATCAACCCTCGAAGTGATCAACGGTGGCTGCTCCTTGATGAATGAACGGCGACGATCGAAACTGGAGCTCTGAGGGCTATCGGACGGTGATGGAGGTCCCTCGAAGAACAGGTGGTCGGCGAGGTTCGCCGGCCTCGTGCGTGTGCTGTGGGCCTCCTCAGCTGCCTCTGAAGATCGGAGAAGACTCACACTGACGTCCCGCAGCTGGTGGTGGCCTCCGATGGCCCGGCCGAGCCCAGGAGGGGCTCCGGCGAGGTCGACGGAGGGAAGCTCCTGGACGGATGTTGGGAGGCCTCAGATGGCCCCCTCTTGACCTGCAAAGTAGACCAGAAGCTTCGCGGGTCGAGGGCAAAGTGCCTCGACCCGGTTAGGTGGGGTGAAGGTGAGCTGTGGGTCGGGGCGAGCGAGCTCCGGCGAGCGGAGGACGGTGGAGCTCGAACCCCAGCTCCTGTGCGAGCTGGGTTGAACGAAGGGGCGGAGAATGTGCGCGGAGGGATGGCGATGGTGAGCGTAGGTTCCGATGATCGAGAAGATACGCGATATGGTCGGAATCAAAGGAAATCAGCGGAACTAAGATTTGGGGGTAACTCAAAATTAAGCTAAACAAGAAGGCTAGAAGGTTACCTGGGTGGAGTGGAAGACTATGCTGGAGCTAAGGTAGCTCCTGGTCGTCGCCTCGAAGGTTGTCACGGCCTGAGGCTCGAGCTCCTGCACGGGGCGGAGCACGGCGGCGCAAAGTCGCCGGATCAGTGGTCCGGCCACCCCCTCCTCACTGCTACAAGGGCAATCGTGAGCTGTCACCTCAGGGATTGCGCTGGAGGTCACGGGAATGAGAGTGGAGAGCCAAAGATGGCGAAAATGAGAGGCGGAGCTCGGCTATATACGTGAGTGCCGACCCGACTAGGGCTGGTCGGGTAGGGCTGCGAGAAGCGCGGATCCCAATGCGAATACCCCGGCGGTCATGTCGGATGTACCAGGAATCGATAGGACCCGGGGTTTACGGAGGAGGCGCGCGGATCAAGCGCGGAAAAAGAGGCGAAACCGGGTCGGGCGCGAGATCCGCAGGAGAAGGCGGTCCGCGGAGGGAGTTGACCAGAGGTCAACATCTCCGTGGACCAACCAGAAGCTGCCACGTGGAGAGGATTTGGAGCTCAAAAATAAGGCAGAAAATGGCCGATTTTGCAAAAATCCAAAACATGAAATATTTTTCTTTTATTTTTTTCTATTTTTTGGTGATTTTTAATTAATTTTTGGAAATAAAAATGAGGTATTTACATTATATAGGTATATACACAATATGGAGGCTTTTGATTTTTGATTTTTATTATTATTTTTATACAATTTTTATTCCCCTTTTATATTTTATTTATTTATAGAATAAAATGAGGAATAAAAGGATATTTTTATTTTATTTTTATTATTTATATACATAGGTGAAATAAATAGTTATGTACAACTATATACATGGCATATGTACAATATATTTTTGCATTTTTAATTTTTGTTATTTTTATTTGATTTTTGTTTTAAGTCTTTTTATTTATTTTATTTACAATATATACCATAGAATATTCACAAAAAGTTTTGAAAATAAATAAATTTATTTACAAGGTTAAATACATAAGGAGGCATGGTCTATGTACATGGTGAAAGGGCTATTTTTGCATTTTTGATTTTTAAATTTTTATTTTGTTTTTAAGAGTTTCTAAATATATACAAATATTTACAAGAATATTTTCGGTTGAGGAAAATATAATTTTATTTATTTACATAGATATCTACACATGAGCTCCTATCTCTCTCTACTGTGGCTTTTATGCGGTCAGGCCCATGCTGAGCCCTCCCTTGGGTTAGGTTGCTCAATATTTATTCTAAATATTGCCCTCTTTTTCTTTTTGATCTTTATTCTTTTATTTTTGCACAAAAACATGCTAATTATAGGTTTTTACACAATGCATGCTTTTGGTAATTATTGATATTTACATATATCTACATGTATTTGCAAAGGTTTTTGTAGCTAAAATATAAGAATAAAGAGTGATGAATGGGTATTCATCACGAAGCTTCACCGGAGGTTGGAACGCGCGACGATCCGGGTGCTCTCCCGTCGCCTGGAAGCCTGGAGCTCAGAGCTGTCACTTCCTAGTACATTTAGCTCGACCAAGGGGGAGAGATCGTTGGTGATTCGCGGTTCAACCCGGGGAAGGAAGAGATGGGTTTGTATTTGAAGCATGGCGAGGAGTGAACTTCGAGGAGGAGTCACGGGCGGATGAAGAAGATCTAAGGAGATCTGGTAGGACGGCGATGGAGGAGGATGTACAGGGAACAAGTTTCGTGAAGGAGGCGGCAGCATCGGATGAACGGCGCGGCCTTGAAAAATCTGCCAAGGCAGGGAGAAAACGAGGCCTGTCAGAGCTACAGGGTCGAAGGACGACCAGTTGACCTAGGTCAACTGGCGCCTTCTCCTGATTGGTCCACGTGGACCAATCAGGAAAAACCCCCAAAAAATGTTTTGTAAATTCGATAAAAAATAATAAATGAATTATTTAGATTTAGGTTATTTTATGAAAAATATTTATTATTTTATAAAGTATTTAATTCCGATTTTTAATAATTTTTATGATATATATTTTTACAAGTTGCTTATATACCCCTATATAGGTATATTATCTATATATTTTATTACTTTATTTTTATTTTGTGTATTTTAATTCTATTATTGTTATTTATTATTTTCTAAAATTATAAAATACTTTTATATACACAAATATATTTTTAGTTTATTTTTCTGATTTATTTTTGTATAATTAATAAATTATAAACAGGTATGTACAAATGTATTGCATCTATGTTTTGTGTATATTAGTATTTTTATTTTGATTTTTATTTACATTTTTATTATGATTTTAACGTACATAATTTTTATAAATAATATTTACAACATTAATAAAATATAAAATTATAAAAATAATAAATAAATAATGAATTGAATATTTTAATCTGTACAATGTACAATAGGGGTCCAAAACTCAACTTTCAAACCGTAGCTCCGCCAAATGCGAAACCACCGCCATTAAATAGCTTATTTTCTTCTATATACAATTAAAGGTGAGTTTGCTGCATTTGGAGTTGTCAGTTGTGAGATACAGGTCTGGGAAGTTGGGATTCTGGATTGTTATTCAGACCATAACTTTTTATCTGTAGCTTATTTTTCTGTGAAATCAATTTTGTATTTTTCTTTATTTAATTATCTACAACTTTTATGTACAAAGTTTCTTTATTTGATGTATAAAAAGTAGAACCAAAAATAGGTCCCAAAATGAATAAAATAACATAGGTATTTAACCCTTATCTCCCCCTACTTTATTCCTTGTCGACCTATTCATCAAGATGCCTATGTCTCGGGGTTTTGGGTCATAAAATATTTACAATATTTTATTCTTTTTCTTTTCTTTATTTATTCTATAATTTTGGCTTTAATTACAGTATTTTATACACAAAAATGATGCACATGCATGAATGCTAAGATGATGATTTTAATGCTATTTACAGGCATTTGCTAGGGTTTTTGGTGCTAAAATGATAGAATAAAGATGATGAAATGTGGATTCATCAATAATCTCCATATTTGGTTGATTTAATTTTAGGATTGATTTATCAATATATATTTATCTCTAATTAAATTAATTGTTTTGTGTTTTTACAACAAAATCTTGTCCATTAAAAGAAACACAAATCAATGTGATCCATTGGATCTGTGTTGTCCATGGATTGAGATCCATGGACCCAAAATATTATAAAAGGAGAAGCACCCTCTTTGCTCTTCTTTACACAACAACTTCATATGCTCGCTCTCTCTCTCTCTTTATCTCATTCTCTACATGCCTTCTCTCTTTCCCTTGTGACCATCCACCATGGATCCCTATAGAGAGTCGTCGCTCTCACCATAGCATCGCCGTTATGTTGCCAGACTGTTTGCTCATGGATCTCCGTCTCCTTCGATGAGCCTTGCTCGTGAAGAAGACATCGGATCTTGTGTGATGAGATCAGGAGATTCTCCGCTTGGATCATCAACATGGATTGCGAGAAGCATGGGTTTCATCAACGCGCTCGCAAGCGTCTCCTCCGTCGGATTGGACTTGAGATAGGATGTCTCTTCATTTAGAGACTCGATCGCAACCACGCTTCAAGAGATAACCCTAATATATGTTTGTGGTTTAGATGAAATGATCATGAATTTTTTTTAATTTCCGTTGCCTCGAGCAACTAGTTCGACTAGTCGCTCCCGATCGCATACGATGCGATCCTCACACTTCCGTGATGCGCTTAAGGATCATCCCATATCCTTCACCTACATCTCAATATGTAAAAATGCACAGCCTCCCGCATCTTCATAATCACCCTCCCCTCTCCATGTATCTCTGTATAAATCCCCTTCTTACCTTAACAGACTTGGGGCCCCCAACCTAATTGCAAATCTTTTACTTAGGTTATTTTCAACCTAAGTATAGGGGGGCCGACTCATGCATCCACCCCTCCATCTGTCTTCTTATACTTAGGTCATTTTTGACCTAAGTATAGGGGGACCCTCCTCCTCAGTTCTGCTATATTTCTCTATATTTAACCAGAGCTATGGCTTCATATCACTTGTGCTGTGAGAACATAGCAAAAGCTTAGTATAGGGTGGTATACCGTATAGTATTGTATATATACTTTAGCCAGAGCTCGTGTTTTTTTGAAATTTTTGAAAGTCTTTTTGGGCTTGGTTTTAAGTTGACTTGTGAGCTGAGTTTTGTTAAAATATTTGTAAAAATGTTTGTAAAATTTTTTAAATTGAGGGATTAATTTTTTGTAATTACAATTAACCTTTTTCAAAAACTCATAAAATTTTGAAAAATAAAAAAATTTCTTCTGTATAGGCTCTGATTACTAGGCTTAAAATGAGTAGCTACTCTTCATAGAGGGAAAGTCGGTCTCCCTTAGCAGAGTGAGTGGTTTACAGGACACTATATATGGCTTCGTCCTCAAGTAACATGGGTCCGTCTAACGGTCCGTACTTACACCCATACTGGCTGGAAGTAGATGCAACAATTCATATGAGCATGGGCCAGTCATTATCTCTCTAAAGAAAAAAATGAAAAATTAAAATCCACAAAAATTTACAAAGTACAAAAATCATCAAAATTCACTAACTCTGGAGTTGGTGTATTCCTGACACATTCACATTCACTCAAGGCTTGAGGATTCTGAGGACACTAGATTTCTGAGATCTTGAGAGTATGAGTTAGCCAGCCTTAGTCATTAGGGTTTTTAACTTAATAATCCACACTTCCCTAGTTTTAAAGATTTGAGCGCTATATTACACTCTTCATCTCTATCTTCTAAAGAATATGATCAACACAACACATTCACAACTGCAGGATTGATGATATAACTTGAGTTATCACTTGAGGAACTAGGACTGGTGATTTGAGTCTAGACCCAACTTATTGATGCTCGAGGATGTGATAAAGTTAATGAAGTCTTCAAGAAACTTAAGTGTCGGAAAAACCTTAGCCAGTATATGAACAAGTTCATATGTTATCGTTTGATATTTACCTATGTGCCAGGGTGCGATGAAACTTAAAAAAATTGTTGATCCGTGTGCGTTAGCTTTTGGTAAAAGGAGCGGAACTAACCAAAAATAAAAGAAAAGAAAGAAATATTCAAAGAAAAGCTATATCCTTCAAATTAAAATGAGCTTCCACCAATGATGAGCGCTCCCAAATATTTTCAAAGTGTCCATTTGGACCAAACGCTATTGGGACCAAGGAGTCGGGCTAGCATCATAAAAGGGCTCTACATCGTATAGTGATGCAAGTCTGAGTGTCGAAGGTATCTTATATACTCAAAAGAGATACACCCTGGTGTACTCCCAGAAAAACAAGTGCAGATGACTATGAATTCTCTTGACGGACATATTGATCAACAAAATAAAAATATACTTATGTTGAGTAATAATGCACTCGAGATATCGTTGTTACAATGTGAGGGAGAGAAAAATAGACACATTCCTATGCCCTCCATCATCTAGTCGTCCATTTACACTTTCGAGTCTGACAAACTAAAGAGACGGTTGACTAAAGTAAGAATAAACTTATTCCCTAGTGTTGAGGATTAGGTCTAGAGGAGAGTCTCCTGGATCGGAACTTTGGGTGATGTCTCGACTTGACTCTCATGAATGCAGTACACTAAACTTCATATACTTAAATTTTATGTACAAATAGAGAGTCTGATAATTAGAAAAGTTGGATTCCTTTTGACTAGAGCATGGTTGAGCCCAGAAATTTAAGAACACTTATATTGAGGATTTTCGAAAAATTGAGCGTTGAAACACTCACATGCATTGTCAGGAATTAATCTGACTCCTTAATTCTTTAGATGCTCGAGGATGAGCATAATTAAAGTACAGGGGTATGATGAATCTCGTATTCATCATGTTTAAATTGACATATTAATCTCCTAGCTTAAATAGTTCAACAAAAATCGATGATAATTCTTTATTATTATTATCTTGTATATGACTCTGTATAATTAACCTATAAATACCTCTAAATGGCTAACTCCATTTATTGTATTCAATTTATTTTTTATTTTATTATTAAAAACCTCTAAAAATTAGATTAATTGTCTGTAATTTTCCTAACCTTTAGAAAAAATAAAAAATACAAAAAATCTCAAAGATTAAAAGTGGTGTTTTTATCACATTAAAAATACCTCAAAAATACACTTTTGTACAAACGACCTCTTTTGGCTTTTTTTACCAATATGAAACTTGTAGATCTCATCGAGATCTACAACTTTCATATTTTTGACTTTTTTCTAATTTTACCTCTAACTATTTCTTTTGGATTTATCTTTATTTTTCTCTTTATTAATTTTTCTGGAGCCGCCACGTGGCTTTATTTGGAGTTGTCACACGATCGCTCCCTCTTTTGCCACCTGGTGTCACTTCTGGCCATTGGATCACCTCCTAGCCGCCTCCATCTCGCCCATTGAACCCCGTCCCATCTCCAGTTGTTAGATCCCCTCTCCCTGATTCAATTTCCACTACTCACTCTATATTTCTTATCAACCACACGATCAACCAACATCCTATGGCACCAAAACATGCCATGTCACCCTTACCCCCGCTTCCATTGGATGAGATCATGATCGCATCACAACCACACTCTTCTGCCTCTCTCCTCACCGTTCAATCTGATCGGATGGATCAGATCCAACCCCTTCGCTCGCGCATCAATAACATATGTTGGATCACTCAATCTAACGGTGAGAAGTTCATCACCTACCTCCTGAAGCCCCCCTCTCCCAGATGTTACACCTTGTGCCACCTTCATCCCCCTTCCATTTTAGCATGCGCCTCCGATCACCGCTCCTCATCCCAGCAACCACCCCGCACCGCATGTTCCTCCAACATCCTCACGCGCCTATCAATAAAAAAACAATAAAGAAATAGTCAATTTGACTTACACAAAAAAACTACACAAATAAACAATATATAGATAGGGGAAAAGAAGACTCAAGAGGCCTATAACAATATAAAGAAAGACAAATGACCCGACTTGATATTGGCATTATCATCGCAGAGAAAAGATTCTGGATTTTTCTTTTTTCATCTTTTTGGGACAGATATAATCAAGTATCTAATTAGTTTCCAATTTGATATGTAATACGCGCCTTTTCAAGGCCGTAATCATTCCTTTGCTTCTTCTTTCCCATTATATATGACAGATCGAGACTAATATCTCATTTTTCATCAAACAATAAAGAAATTGGATATGGGGTGTTTTGACTTTTCTGAGGGTCTGCGAAGAAGGAGCATTTACCTACTCTTGACGGAAGGAAATAATCTTATTCAAAGCCAATCTCACTAGAACTTGACACCATATAATAGCATTGGATGGGGGTCTGTCTCAATTTTCAGTCCCCTTGACGTGACATATCTCAGACATTTGACCTCAACTATTATATTAGATTTTTTGTTTGTTTCTTTATTTGTAATATACTTCTAAATAATTCAATAAAGAAATTTCGATTAATCTATTATAGATCTTTTACCGTATAATATGTTAAAGCTATATAATAGTAATATCAACTAATATAGAACTTTGAAGCGTTCTCAAAAAAGCTTGTATAATCTTTTTGAGTGGAATTTCTTGAGATTCTTAATCAAATCTCTTTCTGAAGCCGAAGCCCTTAGTTGTCCTAATATATTAGAGAGTAGGATGATGTTAATTGTTTGGGAGTAGGAGATTGTTTGGGAGTAGGAGAGATTACTTTCCGAATAAATAAGGATCAGATCAGACGACCTCTCGACGACCCTATGACAAAGTCTTTCATTCTTGTTTTGGAAATGCCTCCAAATCGGCACCTTAGGTGCCGATTTGGAGGAGGGCACCAACGACCCTTTCCCAAATCGGCACCTGAGGTGCCGATTTGGAGGTGGCATCCCAAATCGGCACCTGAGATGCCGATCGATGCCTATTTTTTAATTTTTTTGTCATGCCTATTTAATTAATTACGATTATTTTAATAATTATTAAAAAAAAGCCTAGCAATGAATAATATTCGATGTTATATATTTAATTACGGAAGATATAACAATGAATATTAAATTATTCATTGCCTTAGGTCACTTTTCTTGTAGTCAAAGCATCCTCGCTATCCATTAGGAATGTTTTTAGTGGGTTCTCTCGAGTAGAACGACTTAGTTTTTTTTCTTCTCGGATTTGCAGAATCATTAAGAATGTTGTTACAAAATTGGATAGAGCAGGGTACTACTCTTTTATCATGCAGCTGGTAAAGAATATATATCACAGTGCTCATAGCAGCAAAGAATAAAAATAAGATAGAAGTAATAACTCAAATGGCTAATAAGCATCACAATACTCACCAACATAGCCTAGTAATAATCATTTGAACATCATTCATTGAGAAATCATTAAGTAGCTACACACAGGGCTTAATAACTCAATTTTCTATAACAAGTATATCACAATTCTCATATAAATAAATCGTAGAAGAAATTAGGTTAACAACCTTTGCAGGTGAAGTTAGAAGTAATAATTCAAATGACTGTAATAACACAAATGCCTATAATAAGCATCGCAATGCTCACAACACTTAATAAAGCATTTTACGTATTTGAATCATGTGCTCGCATAAAAAAAGTAACATTTAAAGATATAATTAGATGAAAATCATCCATAAACATATAGCATATCAGTAGTCAAAGAAATATCATCCACAATAAAGCCTTAATGAATCAGATGTAACACATTGATATATAAATCAGTGTATTACGTACGTATTGAAAAGCTTGAAGCTGCCTTTAGGAAAATCCCCAAAAATATAGCCATGGAAAACCATGAATAAGAAGTGGAGAAAAATAATAATTTGGGATTAAGAATTTTAGGTAGTGTTATAATAAGATATTTAGATCAGATTTTCTCGATAATAACTTGATATATGTCTGTGACTAACGTAGAGGATTATACACATGTGAATAAAAGCAATTGGTTTGAGATCAACGTCCATGGTTAATAGTTTGGTAGTAGGGTAAATAAGTTGGATCATGATCATGTATATATTATTATTAATTTTTTATAGTTAATGTCTCTTGCATAATATGGTTAGGGGTGTTAGGTATAGGAGTCATTTAGGATTATGAATTTTAAAGGAATGTGACTCATAATCGTAATAATTATTAAGTTGTATTCTTTGTGTAGTCCTTGTAGGAATCGGGCTATGAGTTTGTAATTTTGTTATATAGAGATGGTGGAGGGCATTACCTCCACACCACCACAATAATGTAATCCCTAGAGATAAAGGGGAAAGAGGATATAAGAGAGGGAGAAGACGAGAGAAAAGAGAGAGTTGTACTCGTTCTTCTTTTAGTGAACTTTTATCTCCCATGATCAGAGAAATGAACAACCACCATTACATCGTGATCTTATTCTTCTTCACATGTTTTTGTGGTGATGGTTGACTACGCATCAACATCCATACATGGTGTTTGTTCCCTGCCAACATGTATCTAAGCGAATGCGATAACAGATCGTGTTCCAACAATGGGTTGCGGGGAGAGACTCATACTTCCTGGCATAGATTTTGATGTATGCGATTATTTCCATTTAGAAGTATGTGCATGTTGTCACTTCATTTGCATGAGTAAAAATATTGTCAAATTAAACGCAAGGATAGAAGTTTGATCAAATGAAAATGGTTGGAAGAAGCCAAGGAGAAGTCGATCGTATCACAGAAAGAAGAAAAGATCATGTTGAATGGTCAAGGTCGAGACAAATAGAGAGAGATGGGTAGGCGAGAAAGGAAGAAAATGTAGGATAAATTAAGATATCAGCAAGCATGTCCAAGTTTAGAGATGTCGATATGTTTGAACGACTTGGAGGACATGGACTGAGAAGATGAGAGGTGGAGAAAAATGGGTTCGTCAAAAGAAAGTAGGATGGTACATTAATTGTGCCTTAAATTTCTACTTTGTGGGGTTTAGATGGAGAAAGCAATGGTGACGGGCAGTGCAATTGTAGATTAGAAGTTGTTAACATATTCCAATAAAAAGATATAAACTTGGTTGCTATGGAAAAGAGTAAACCGACCTACTTCACTATTGTGTTGGATACTGATATTTCTTTTGAAGTTGGAAGCCTCCGAAGAATCTAGAGTTTGATGGAAAGAGATACTCAATCATAGTCAATCCTCGTGCTCATGAAATAAGTCTCCATGAATGTGTCACCCTAGTAAAATTTTCTCACATAATCTTGTTGTTACCATATTCAGCGTGATATGTAATATGCAATAATTTCCGGATACATACGAATCAAAATAAATGAATTACAAAATAACAAAATAACAATTATACATTCTTGATTCCTAATCTGATTATAACATGTACACAGGAACAGATTAAAACATTGATACACTATTTTAGGCTAAAATTTAGGAAAGGTAAAGCAATAAAGAAGTTGGACAAACAAAATAGTAAAAGTACTGTATCAGAGATCACCAGAACGTCCATGTAATAGACTGTACTTAAAGAAGATATTATCACTAAGATACTGGTGCATAAGGTACTGACGATCCGCTCCTAAGATATGACAGCACACAATTATCGTCCGCGCACACTGATAGGATCGTCCTCAAAAATACCTCAGAGAACTACAACTAAGAAAAGAGAAGAACGTCGTCTCACGGTTGAAGAACAGAGGCCGCGAAAGAGGAGAAAAGGTTTCTTACATGTGAAGAAAAGGGTGTTCGGAGATGTGTTTAAGAAGACTTAACACACAACCTTTCAGTTTTCGAGAATGCCCCAAAATGGACGCCTCTTCGGATTTTGTAACAGTGGCTAAGTCTAAGCCATTGGGTCAAGTCAATTGGGTCAAGTCAAATTCTCGTAGCGGTCTAATCACAATTAATCCATAGGATTAATTTATTTGACTTATAAAATGAAATATCTAGCAAAATTATTGAGATTCGAGGTTCAAATTGACTTTCTCGATCCCGAACCAGAAACGGAACGGAGCGCCCGCACGTGTGTGACTCTCCATTCCTCCTCTCTACTATTGCTACAAGAGCTTATGGTGTGAAATCATATATAAATCTACCAAGTTTTAGAACTATTAGATGTGGTGCTAAAACTCTAACCTAAATTTCCATTGTTATATTTTTTTGGAATTCCCATTCCCCTTCAACATCATTTGATTTCTCAATTGAAACCAATTAGTTCATCCAATGTAATTGCATAGTTTACAAAGTTAAAACCAAATTCTATAGTCTTAAATACAACAATCTCCCACGAATTCATCAATTTGAAAAAGAAATAAAAAAATGAGTCAAATAAACATCTTTCGGCTGCTATACTTTACGTTCATTAATGGTACATTCTGTTTTGAATTTGACCCTGATTTTAATACTTTCATCTTAACAGGAACGAGATGAACTACATCTTGAACTCCATACCTTAATGTTAAGGATACGGTAGAAATAACAAAGTGTTGTTCTTGGTACAATCTTCCGGGTTGGTACACTTAATGGTCATGCACCAATACCCTGCCTTAAGAGTGTATTCAAGAAAGACCCTCTTCTTTAACTGTGTCCTACAGCAACACTCACATAGGTAGCATTCTCCAAGGATGCACTGCTAACATCGTACCTAAAAGCTTAAACCCTTAAACATGCAGATTAAATGGCACTCATGCTTCAGGGATAAGACACTCGTGAACAAGCAATGAAATAAGAGTGCCAACTACTTATCCAAATTGCATGTTATTACCACATTGAACCTACTTTGTGGGATCTCCACTCGGGTAGGTTGGGTTGCTACAGTAGAGGAACTCTCAATGGATCGTATTCCCATATAAGGCCTAGATTTTAGGATTAAATATATATATCAAGTCCCTCAGTCAACGGGTGTGTCGTGTTGTAGTCTTTGGATCCAACAAAAAATCCACAGTAACACGTTGAGACACCAAATCCCTTAATGTATTAAGTCTAATTTGAATGTATCTCCTTGTTTTATGATTAAATTTTTAACTCTTGATCTTAGAAATTGTGATCATGTTGTCGCAATGTACCAAGATCGCATGAACTAGCTAACCTATCATAGGATTTTCTAAAAGAAGTTCTCTTAACTAATCATCCTAAAAATCTTATTGGTATCCAAAGCACACAACTCAGTCTTAAAGGTAGATCGAGCTAGAATGGTCTGCTTCACAGACCTCTAGAAGATTGCACCACCTCCAATGGTAAGATATATCCAATAACGCCATTACTCCGGGACTACTTTATTTTCCCAATCCATCTTGCATCATCATATTCTTGTAGTACATATGGATGTCTACCATAATTCAAACTTAGGAAAAATAGTTCCTTTCAAGTACTTTAATACTCAATCTAGAGCCTCCCTGTGAGTATGCTTAGGAAAAATAGTCTATCTACTCAGCATTGCAATCAAAAATGAAATATCAGGTCTTCTACAATTTGCAAGATACATTAAGATACACATCACTTGTGAATACCTGTTTAACCCAAAAATCGTGAGGTCATGTTCATTCACAAGGCGAATCAACATTCGTTGAGTTGACCTTGTACGAAATCCGGGTTAAAATAACAATTAACCCACACTTAAAATCAAACAACGAAAAACGGTGCGGAGTTATAATTTATTATAACTCTACAACAAAGATGTGTATAGGTGCAAGTATGTGTAGAGTGTCGAAAATAGGAAGCAAGCATGTAGATCGTGGCAATCAAGCTCAAAATGAATGTGATTTATTTGTCTATACAAGTGCTATTTTTTATGTTTTTAATTTTATATTTTTATTTAATTTTTGATTTTATATTTTTATATTTTGTATTTTTAATTTTCTAATTTTTAATTTTCTTTTTATATTTTTGATTTCTATATTTTTCTTTTTTTTCTTTTAAAAGGCTATAAAACTATATAAAGAATATATCTACAAGAGAGGTAAGAGAGAGATAAAAATAGGTAAAAATAGCCCAAATACATGAAATAAAATATTTTTTGTGCTTTTTATAATTTTCTAATATTTTTGTGATTTTTTATATTTTTTCTAATGTTTTTGGTATTTTTAAAGTCAACAATACTCAAAATAGTGAATAAAATATAAATATAAAATTAAAATAGAGATGAAAAATATGAAACAGTAACCAAAATTCACCAAATTAATTTTAAACTACATATAATACACTAGAGAAAATTTAGGAACAGAAAACACAATTTTTAGATTTTTTTTCTACGGATTTTTATAAATTTTATGAAGGTTTTTAGAGTTTTTCTATTTTTATGAGTTTTATTTTATATTTTTTAGTGGTTGGTATGAAGATAAAAGATGCAAAAACACACAAAATATACTTTTTTGGAATTTTTCAAAAATGTTTTATAATTGTTATGTATTTTCTAATGCAAACAATGAAGAAAATGCATGTTTTTGAATTTTATAAACAATAAAATGCAAAATAAAAATATGGCATGATAGAGCAATGCAACAGGAGCTTATGACTATTTTTGGTGATTTTTTAGGATTTTATAGATGTATGAAATAAATAAATACAATAAAAATAAAATGGAACCCTAGCAGGCAAATAGATCCCTCTAAGGACCCCTATTTGTGATTATTTATTCTTCTATTCATTGCATTTTTATTACTTTTATGCCATTACATTGTTTCTTTCATAATTTGAGCATTGTAGGTCCAAATTGCATGATTTCATTATCATTTTGTTTCTTATATTATAATCTATCTCATGTCATGTTTAATTTTCTCATCTGACACTAATTTAAATATGATGCATTTTGATTACCAAATAGTGTCTTTGATCTATATGTTTCTTCCATTAAATGGATGTTCGCTTCTAATTTCTATGTTCTATTCACTCTGAATCTGAATTATATTTTGTGCTCATATCTTCTAGGGTACATTTGTAATATGTTATTTTACATATTATCCCCGACATGCATTCATATAATATGTCCTTGCATACCCATTTAATTGTATTTTTTAACTCAACTAAAATACATGCATCATTATTTGTATTATTTGACTTCTTTTATCATGCATCTGTCCGAAAACTTGAAAATGAGATATTATCCGCATACTTCTAATTGAACAAAATTTGATAAATATATTGAAGTAGCCGTGTCCCTGTGTTCAACCTCGGTAGACTTACCAAGTATAAAATATTTCACAACATTCAAACATGTGTGGTTTTTGTTGACCAAAATCCATCTACTATACTACAACAATATCAATTATTAAAGAGGCAGATTTCATGTCCATCGGAGACCCATCTGCAACTGTAACTTTCTCTCTTCTAGACGATAATTTGTAGTCATGAAACATTCTTTGATCACTTGTCATGTGATTGGAAGCACCACTGTCGATAATCCACTCAGATTTGGTAGAGCAAGCATTGCTAGTTCTCCTCATATTAAAAGCTGAACCATTGTTTGTTGATTGCAAGGAGGCATGTTCTTTCATAAATGATTCCTTCAAAAAGGACTGTAATTCCATAATGGTATCCTTTATCGAGTCGGGTTCTGTGGATGCTCCAAGGATCATAGGATCATTCACCAGAAATTTCGGAGCCTTTAGACTTTGACTATCTCTCACAAATATTTAACCATACACCTTGAGTACAAAAGAAGTAGCAGTTCAGCACAAAGAACTTGAAACACAGAAGATCTTAACGTAGTTCTTTGTGACTTTTTGTCGAACACTTGATGGAAAACAATAGACAATCCAATTTTCTCCTGCAAAAGAAAGGCAGAAAATGCCCCCAAGAAACGAGCTATACGCCCACAACAACACTTAAGATCACAAAGTTCACACCAAGGGTTGTTCCTCCAACAACCAGAGAAATTACCTCACAATACAATGGAGTTCGGATCAATTTTATATGTCAAAAAACACCGTAGCAGCAACAACAATAGCCTCTTGCGGGTGGATTCAGACCTTCACCACAACTCCACAACACCTGCAATGGTTGCCGCAACGTAACATGGTTGACCAACGATGAGAGAAATAAAAAAATCACCACCAAACGGCAAAATCCAACACAATGGAACAAATTTCTAGCACTTTGAGCAACAGAAAACGCAATCATATGCCTCATGAGTAGCAGAAAATACAATCATATGCCTCAACGAGGCTCTAATAACATGTTAGAATCAAACACACAAAGCACAAACAAAGATGGATACACGAATTTACGTGGAAAATGCAACGGAGAGGGAAAAATCACGGGAGCTCTCAATCCCTAATCTCCCTCACTAGAGATTATGGCTCTCTTCACTGTTTTTTTTTCAAATGGGGATGAGTACAATATATAGAGAAGGATAGGTAAACGGTTTCTCATCCAAAGATCTGTTTATCCATATAAGTATAATAACTCGACAGAGATGGTTACTGTATTTTGGATTGAATATATGACGAATTAAATGGTAGTACATTGATTGTTGTTTTCTTCGATTGATTTTTTAGTGTTTAGGGGATGGATGAAGTAATATGTCATTAAGGGATGATGCCAGTATGATCTAAGGTGGCCACTATTCCGATTCTAGGCATAGAAGAAAAATGATCCCAAACCTCTATCATGATAGTGCGGAGTGCATGATGTCATGCTGAAAAGCCTTTTTTCCGAGGGGATTGTTGTCACATGCTTTTTTATTGGGTACTAGTACCCTTCCACAGCTCACATTCCTGCTATGCCGACAGAGGGTCGGGCTGGAGTTTGAGACCATACCCTAGACTATAAGAGACCGCAAGCAGGTCAGACCGAGAGAAAGGACCCTCTGATTTTGATCAAATAGTTCAAGGATTTTTCTTGAATCGGATTTATGATTAAAATAATGGCGGGTGGCTTTTGTCTGTCGTCAAATCTCATATATATATATATATATATAGTTGATGTATAGTTGCGGTGAAAAATGCCAAGCAACATGAGTACTCAACCTTAAGACTATTCGGATGAAATATATAATAAGAATAGGTGAATTTCCATGGAAAAAAGAGACCAAGGGTGAAACTCAGCTGGGCAGACTTCACGCGAAAGTTGAGTTCTCCCTTCGCTCTGCTTTGTCTCCCACCACATTTCCTCTTTCACCGGCCCGCTTCTACCCTACCGAAAGCAAATTTCTCTTAGTCTATGAGGTAGGCCATGTAGAACTCCATCTAATGTTGGGTCTTTCAGGAATTGTCAATAAGGCAATCAACTTGCTTGAGAACCAACCGGTCGCGTTCGTCTTAGTCCTAACCGGGTCAAACGGATACCCGACTCAACCTGATTATTTTGACCCTAAATTCACGGGTACTCGAGAAAGATGTTCGGGTTGGGTACCCGTGAGCAACCGACCTGATCAATGTTGGTGACCCCACGGAAAAATCCATTGGCATTCTCGAGTACCCTGTTGGAATTTCAAGTCCACCCTAAAACTAGCCTTTCATGGGGACACACAGTACTGTTTGCTGTTTGCAGCAAGTTTTGAGTGGTGGCCTTTAATATCGGGTCTCTATTCTAATTGCTACCTTACAATGCCAAGATAAATGGGCAGTCTTGTGGTTATCTACTACCTCTAGTATATGCATGCTTCTGTTGCTCCGCCTGCTACCATTAGTATTCCTGCAGTTCACTTCTTATCACCGGCAGCCACCGTGTCCTCCACCCCTTGCTGATACTCTTTCATCACCATTATTACCACCGTGTCCTCCACCCATTGTTGATCCTCTTTCAACACCATCAGGGACGGAGGGAGCGGGGGCGGGAGGGGGCCAGGCCTCCCCGTTCCTCCGCGATTCCTCCCTAATTTTTGTAACCGTCAGGTTGTTCCTCGTGAAAAATGCATACCTTCCATATGCCATCTCTTATTGGTCCCCCCGTGGTCCCCCCGTGCAAATTGCCTACCTCTCCCACGCCATATCTCCTTCCCCCCATGGTCCCCCATGCAATTTTGCAATTTACCTACATCTCCCACGTTATCTCTCATTGCCCCCTTTAATTGTGCAAAACTGCCTAACTCGCCCATGCATTTCCTCCCTAATTCTACGGAATGAGATCACCTTCCCTCATCCCTTCTTTCAAGGGATAATGAGATCACAAACTCCCTCTGTAATTGTTGGAACAACACCCCACTATTAATATGAGATTGCACCTCCATCATCCCATTGTACCCATTGCAATTAATTGATATGTTTGTATTCCAATTTCCATCCCAAAAGTCTATTATTATCCATTTTTATATCCAATTTCTTGATCATCTTTACCATCTTGGCATCTTCTGTTTTCCGATATCAACAAAGTGAACGAACAAGATTCCAGCGATTTCCTGTGCCATAACTCCAATGTAGTTATTTCGACACCATCCCGACCTCCACATCAACCTTCCTTCTTTCGCTGCTCGCAAGAAGTGCATGTAGGTATCAACATCATCGAATATTTTTTATATTTATTTTCCTTTTTCAATTGATCTGGTGATAGATGCAAATTAAATTATTCATACATGTATATAAAAAACTTGATCACATTAGCTTGTTATTTTTTTATAATGGTAAGTTGTTATTTTTTATGATGGTAATCGTATTATCTCTTACAGACATGCACATTTAATTTCTACACCATTAAGTTTTCAATAAATTTTTTTATATCTTGTGATTGTCATAGATTTTAGAGTAGATGTTGGAGTTTTTACTAAAATATAGAAGAAGTGATATAATGGAATGTTACTTTTAGTTGTTAATCTATTATTATAATGATGCTAATTATAAAAAGGATATTTTTTTCATAATTTAAATCTTGTAACCATAATACTGTCAGAATGCTTTATAAAAAATATATCACTTAGGAAATTGACACTCCATTTATAATTAACAAAATGATGGTATCATGTTAGTTCATTCAAGTTACACACATGCATTATAATGGATCATTTTGTTTTCCTTATTACCAAATATATATAATTGAAAACATTGATCACTAGTAAAATATATGTAAATATTTGTTAGAAGAAATTATATTGTCATGGTCAAATACATGTATATTTCATTATAAATTGAATTGGATCAAAAGTTGTAATGATAAATATATACTTGTATAAATGATCTTTGGTAAACTTATATATCAAACATTACATGTATGAATGCAAACTGATGGATACAGATGTCCGTTTTAATTATGAATATGGATGCAGATATAGAAAACATCTATTGCATTATAAATAATATTTTTAAGCTCATCCAATTCTTAAGAATTCTTCCGATCTTGTTGGCCTTTGTTATAAATTAGTAGAAACGAGTAAGTCAAGTATATATTATCTGGTTGATCGATTGATCCGACTTGTTTTGATTCTTCCGGTCTCCACTACAGCATCTGAAAGAGCATTTTCAACAATGAAGATTATAAAATGTCGACTTCGTAAGAAGATGGAAGATGATTTTCTCAGAAATTGTTTATTGGCATACATTGAGAAAGAAGTTGTATAAATATTATGCTTCAAAGTCAAGGAGAGTGTGTACTTAAATAGCTCAACATAAAGGCATGTCTGATCTTTTTTTTATTTTTCTATTATGAAAAATTATAACACAATTAATTTTTCTTTCAAGAACAATTCTAATTACAAAGAAGAGGAACTGTTGCTTGCAATTATATTTTTTTGTTTAAAAAACTACTGGTACCCAAGTCATACTTTTGATTTAGTAATTTTGTTGATAATTTTATTAATCAAGTATTTCTATTCACAATTTAAAAATATTACAATATGTTTAAAAATAATTTTTTAGTATTTTTAAAGATGGTATGATATGAAGTCAAAATAATTTTTGCATATTAAGTAGAAAAATCTCTATATATATTCAAAAAATATTTCTCTTTTCTTTTTGGCCCCCCTCAGCCGACAATCCTGGCTTCGTCCCTGAACACCATTATTACCGCTGTTGCGCTATTGAATCACCACCAGTAAATGCAATCCGCTACTATTTTTTTTTACTTTTCCCTCACAAAGCCGTGATTTTGAATCGAGAATCTGCAACTTGTGCAATGGAGGAGTGTTGTCACGTGCTTGATATGAAAGTACCAGGAAGGTACATGCTTAAATAATACATAGCTTTAAATTATCTGTTTGTAGCCTATTATTATATGGGAAAAGGTTCTATCGGAAAAAAGGTTCAGCTACATGTGATCCATATCGTATAAGGACATCGATTGCAGGAGTATCGGTCTTAGTTTTTCGTTTGACGTAGAGAATCTGTTGTTGTTGCTGTGGTTATCTGTAGTATCCGCAGGTATTCGTTACTTATTCAAATAATTTGGATACCTGTTAAAATTGGGTACTCGTTGGAACGGATTAGGTCGGCTAGTTGACCCGATAATGATGACTCGGAGCGGGTCATAATTAAATGGATCGAATACCCACCCAATTGAAAGGGTTCTACTTTAACAGCAGCACGGGTTCCTCCCCCTTGCGGCCAACGGAAGGCACCTCCTCTCCCATCCTTTTCCCTTGTTTTTGTTGCTGATTCAATACGCTTTAAGGTAACTTTTTTTCCATTTTGTTTTTAAATTTATATTATATTATTATTGGTCAATGTTCATGGATTATATACGATGTAAGTTGTTTAAAGAGTATAACTTGTTAGATTTAAAGATTAGGTGTACGAAAGGTGTTCGATGAAATGCTTTAGTATCTTGTTTTCTTTACAATTTTATGTTCTCGAATTCTTATATTACCAATTTCATTATAAGACTTAATTTTGGATCTTTGGATTCAAAGCATGTCTTGATTCAATATGTAGTGGGGATATGCTTTTGTTAGAAACTATGCTTTATGGGATTTCAAATATACAAATAAATGGATTAGTTTGTTGAGCCAACCTAAGGTCACTCTATTTTAGACCTGACCTAAGGTTAACTCAAACTGCAATTTGGATGAGTTTGTTGAGCCTAAACATTCATGTATGTAATGCTAAAGTAACTAAATATGTTGCACACACAAGTGTTGGATAAGTAAATTGTATAAACAATAATGTGATGTTTTGTCCTCTCACAATCGGGACTGACGTGGCAACAAGAGCATAGGACCTGCAATCCAATTATGTCCACGATCTCTGATACTTATCAAACTAGCTCATATACATTAGATTAACATTTGAAATATGTAATAATAGGAGAAAAATATGAAATTAATTGAACATCACAAGAAATTGGATCTAAGACAACGAATAATTTGGATATTCATCGCCATATCTTCCGATGTTAAAGATATAACAATGAATACTATTCGTTGTCAAATAATCTTTTGTACTTATAAATAGCAACGAATGTCATATTCGTTGTTAAAGATTTACATAATGATGATTTTCCTGTTGATGTATTTATTAAAATTAATACTAATCATTGCTAAATTTAGCAATGATTAAAAGAAAAAGTCAATGAATAATCATTGTTATATGATTCGTTGGAAGGAATATGATACCTAATATAATTATTCGTTGTGAATTTAAAGAAGTAAGCAATAAATAATATTCGTTGTTATGTATTTGACTACGGAAGATATGACAACTAATATTAAATTATTCACTGCTTTAGGTCAATTTTCTTGTACTGAAATAGAAATTCCAACATTCGTTCTTCATCATTAATCATGCTCATCAGGTCCATATCCACAATTCGAGATACACAACATAACTTCTCTCAATAGTATATTTTACATTGTCTCTTGAAAAATAAAAAATAATGTGGAAGCAAATAAATTACTCTAAGATGTAATAAGTACCTTGAAGCATCGTGATCTCTACTGATATGGATGCTACTCAACTACACATATTGGGTTCACATGAGTTTAACTTTAGGAGCAATTGCCCAGAAATGAGATACACGCCAAAGACTAGTGTATGATAAACAAGAAAAGTGTACTCAACTCTCTGCGATAGAATTTATGTTCACTGTGAAAACTAACCCGTATATTTAGTTTACATAGGATCATTTGTTAATTAATTGTATTTATTAATTTAATATCCATTTGATAATCCTCGTACTGACTTTAAAATTTTTACCCATTGATCTTAATTTTCGCCCTCTCACCATCTATAGAGTAGGTGTATGTGTATCCCCCATGACCCCCGAGGGTCTCCCCTTCTACCCTACCCCTAGAGGGATATGTGGGAGGTTATCCTAATTATTCGCTATAATCAAGCATGACTGAGAAGAAGTTATTCTACTTCCCACGGGACTCCTGAATTTGATGCTTCCATTGTATATTGATGATACACAATCCTATGCCCTCCATCATCTGTCCATCCATTTACACTTTCAAGTATGACAAACTAATGAGATAGTGGATTGAATGCAAGAACCGACTTATTCCTTATGTTGAGGATTATGTCGACAAGAGAGACTCTTGGACTGGGACCTTGGGTGATATTTTGACTCGACTCTCATGAATACAGTACACTAAAAGTCATATCCTTATATATTATGTACAATAGAGAGTTTGAAAAATAGAGAAGTTGGATTCCTTTTGATTAAAGCATGGTTGAGCCCAGAATTTTAGGATCACTCAAACTAAGGGTCTTCAATGAATTGAGCCTTGAAAATTCACATGCACAGTAAGGGATTTATCCAACTAAATCATTTATTCATTGATGCTCGAGGACGAGAATGGTTTAAGTATAGGGGTATGATGAATCTTTATCCATCATGCTAGGGGTATGATCAATTAGGCTATGTTCCCTAAAATTTATATGCATTTAATAATTAATAGAGCATCATTAGCACTCATATGTATAAATAATGTTCGTATTTCATCATGCATAATTGCATAATATGTAAAGTGACCTAAAAGGTTCTAATTTCCCATATTTTTATTTAATTCATCTTATTTCTGGTTGACCTAAAACCACCTCTATTGCGTAGATATTACAAACAAGAATAAATAAAAAATACAAAAAATTACTAACTCAAATAAGTGTCAAATAAATCCAAGTCTTAATTTCACATCTGAAGAACTAATACACGTATATCTTCCTCATACGATGCTCAATTTTAGTCTACTCACTTTTAAAGTACTCCACTTTTAATACCTTCAAAACAAGATTAATTTCGTAAAATTTGGTGCTCATATGTGACCATTGGGTTTGGGACCACTTTTGCGCATTTTATCTTTTTGCTATTTTCGACCTAAGTTTTTATATACACCATTAACCCTTTTAATGTTTTATTTATCCATCATTTGCGTTCTTTGATGAAAGTTGTATCAAACAACATAGCAATCCAAATCTAGATCAAGACTGAAATCAAAGAAACTAACTTAGTCCGAGTGTCCTTTATAAGTCTGTACAAAATTTGTATATTTCATACCTATATTTTATTTCCCTATGCTCTTACTTACCAAAAATCCAAAAAAAAATAGATTAATGTGTAACTAAGTGTCTTGTATTTTATCGTATTTTTTCCTGTTTTTTTCCTCTTTTAAAACCATCAAAAAATTACAAAATCTCAAAAAGTTGGTTTTCTATACACATGTAGAACCACGAAAAATACCACTTCATACAATTGACCTCTTTTGCTCTTAGTACTTTCATGAAAGTTGTAGATCTCTTCGAGACAACTATTTTCGTGAAGGAATTTTTCGATCTGAGATCTCCTTCTATTTCTTTTCTATTTTTCTTTCTCTTTAAATTTTGAATTTTTTTTGGGTGACACGTGGCACCCCACCCTCTCACCCCTCTCCTTCTCTATCCTCAACCGGGTCACGTGCCCAACACGTGACCCCTTTCTTCACCTCTTCCAGTCGTTGATCCCACTCCTCTTCCCTACAACATCTTCGCCTCCATCTCCCATAACAATCAGCCTCCTCTTCTCCAGGTAACACCCCCGCCTCCTCATAATTGTTATGATGTTGGCATAACCCCCCACCCCGCACTCCCCACCCCCTCGAGCTCCCTTCTTTTATAAAGTGTCGACCGCCGCCCATGTCTCAATCATCAGCCATCTTCGTACTCGGTTGGTGACAACAGCTCGAGCTTTCCAATCTCGGCACGATCCAAGAGCTTCTACCCTTGTAGCTGTTGCCGCAGCCAAGCCTCGAGCTATCCGTCATCGTAGCTCTTGAGGTGAAGATCGGCCAAGGTATTTCGAACACCAGGCCACCTTCCAGGCGTTGACCACCCAATCCCTTCACCTCCAGATATCTCCCTCATCTTCTTTCTTTACGAACCCTCTGGCCTCGCGTCAACTTCCATGCACCACCTCCATCAATCTTCATCCGTCCATCCGCGATCAGTCACCCCAACCACCGTCGAGCACCTTCGTCGACGATCGCCTCTGCCTTGCAGCTTCAAACCACGCCAACACCTCCTGGGTCGACCACTTCACCCTAGATTGTGAGGCACCGTCTTTTCCATCGCCTCACAGCATGTCCGCGACTCCCCTCTTCACATCACCACTGCCCGGAGCTCTGCCCCCATTTCTCCTTTCGTTTCTAATTTACCCCTGTAGGTCATCAAGGCTCGATCGTCATCTCCGCCTACCACAGCTACCAGTGCAGTTGCTCTGCCACTCACCTTCGTCCATTGTCATCTCCGCTCCAGCCACCGAGCATGCACCGTCGTGCCATCTATCCACCCTGCAGCTTAGCCTTCGCTTCGACCCTCGACCATGTGTCGGCTAAGACACAACTCATACTCGTTTGCACCCTCCTCTTCCCAGCTAAAGTTTCACTCCCGCCATCGTTAGATCAGGGCCAAGCCCTGATCCAACGATCCCTGATACACAACGTGTCCATGCCCAAGTCCACCTCCTCACCTTGAGGCTCAGGCCGTCCAGACCTCCTCTCAATGCCACGTATAGGCTCGGGTCTCCGAGCCTTTGCGTCACTTTGAGCCTCGAGGATCGGACCCTCCAAAGCACACGAAGCTGTCACGTAGGCTTGAAACCCCAAGCCTCAACCTCACTGCCCCAAGCATCCACCTCTTCCACCAAACTAGATTCGGCATGTGGTACCTATGTGTTTGGTGGGAAATTTTCACCCACACCCCGATTGTTCCTAATGTTACATAATGGTCCCCTCCTACCTCAATCACGTGTCGCGCACAGATGCACAAGATAAATTGCAGAACAAGCCTTTGGATTTTGAAGAAATAATAGAAAGACCCCCACACCGGAGATAATTTACATAAAGGCCACTGCGACTTTTAGAAATCACAGATAAGTCCTTCTAGGGACTCGTAAAAACTCCTATTTTCTTGCATTGTATTCCCTACAATTTCATTTGAGCATAACTTTCTCATGCGAACTCCATTTTAGCATGTAATATGTCAATTTGAAGATATTTTCATGCTCTATCATTTTGCGTAATTTTTGGACTGTTATGAGGTTATTTTATGATAATTATTATTCAAGTTTCTTAATAATATATCCATGCTTTATTTGACATAATTTTGTGCTCACTTTTTGAGAAAAAAATAATTTAATTGCAGGGGCTTCATAGAGGGGGCTTCATTAATTACCTCCATGATATTTGATGATTATTTTTTGGAGTACATGTGCATGGAATCCAGAGATCTATTTTTCAAAGAAATATTTGGATATTGATTGTAATTAATCACAGGATTCGATTCTTGATCTGTTAGCCTACAGTTTGGGATCATTTTGATTCTCTCTCTTGAATTTACTCTATATTGGTTTGTGATTAATTTTTGGGACCAATTGGTTATTTTCATCGAGGATTGAATTCTATAATCAGAGATTCCGAACTTCATTTTTCTGTTTATTTTGCATCACATTGTCATTGCATTGCATTACATTTTCCAACATAGAAATTAATCGAACAAATAATGAATTATTTAATTTAATTTAAAATCACACAACTAAAAATCATCGTTCCTTATGTTCACCCTTAGTACACTTGCCAAGTAAAAATTCTCCACAACATTCAAAGATTGTGATTTTTGACGAACCAAATTTGCCCCCTATACTATGATAACACGACCTTATTAAAGAGGCAGATTTGACATTCATCAGTAGTGGAAATCATAGAGAATGAATGGGTAGGGGGCTATTTATAGGCTTCAGAAAATTGCTAACCGTGGTTAGTAAACCATGGTTTAACCCTTAACCGCGGTTAGCAACCCATGATTTTGGCCCATGGTTTTGGCTAAAGCTTATCCGAAACTTAGGGCTTAAGTTAGAACTATTCAGAAGATTCTAAATTCTCTAATGATGCTTAATTAGCGTTAATCGTGATTAACCTTTACTAATCGTAATTTAACTTTTGCAACTTACGCTTAACTTTTACTAACCATTGATTATTGTTTGCTATTGGTCATTAACAGTCCTCAATCTATCATTAGTTTCTTTAATCGTGTTTAATTAGTCTTAGTGGCGGACATTAAGGGTTGATGACATCTTAAGTCTTCTTACTTATCTTTCTTCCAAAAATAATAACAATTCCAAATGATGTCCGATTCATACAAAACAAATTTCGTTGGTTTCCTCTTGACGAGTCAGTTCTTATGATATAGGATCCGAGAGGCCAAGTTCAAGGCTTTACAAAGATAGTTTCGATTAAAGCAAACACAGGTGCATGTTCTTGTAGGTTCTTCCATATATATCCTCCATCATCTGCTCCACAGTGCTTCCCGGTTGGTACAACCGCCGTTAGATCTTACCATGCCTCCACCGTTAGATCAAGCCATGATCTAGTCAGGGCCCTTCATCTGCGAAGGGGTATAACGTCATCCATGTCATTCAGCGCATAAGTGAAATCATCATGATCATAGGATGGCGTGCATGATTGGGTAAATATTTAGCATTGTAAATATTAATGTTAGGTTAAAATGTTTGTATAAATTGTACTTGGAACGAAACTTTCCTGTTATTTGCACTTCCGTCCTCTGCCAGCTCACTTCACGTTGCTCCCCCACATGACGTATTATTTTTAAACAATTCTGGGGCATGCCACTATGTTAATTGGACATGTTATGTAATACATGAAAGCTTTTACAAATTTGCAAACAAGTCCTTCCATATAGTTTTTTATTGAAAATTTAACAGGTTAGATTGCATATTTTGACCATATCTTTACCCTAATTCCAATTTAGCCCTTATCAGGTAGATTTAATGGTGTATTAAATTGAATAAATTACTCATTGACCCCTGAACTCATGTATTTTGTTACGAAGTTCATAATAACTTTTTGATAATTGTATTCGTGTCTCTGAGTTACATATTTATTTTATTTGCTTTATTCTATATATCTTAATCGCAAACTTAATCTAAATATGATAGGAACGTAAGTTTAGATACCTGGAGCTTTCATCTATCACATGTGTTTTTAGTAAGGTAATTAAACTTTGTTATCTATTTTAAAAAATCAAAAAAAGAAACATATTTTCGCTTTTTTGACTTATAAAAATCCTAAAAAATTCAAAATATTCACCCAAAAATTACAAAACATTATACTAGATAGATTTTATTATCTTTTATCATATATCTAAAAAAATAACTAAAATACAAAACATAAAACCTGAAAATCACAAACCCTTATAAAAAATTAGCAAAATTATTGAAAAATCCAAAAATATTTCTTTTATTTCTGTTTTTTCTTTATTATATACATATATATATTAAAATGTTTTAGGTTAATTTTGGACCTATTTCATTTATTAAACCTAAAAGAATCTCGGATAATTATTCGGTTCGATGTTTTACTGTGTTTATTACTGTGAAAATACCTAAAATTTAGTAAGAAATAATTAAAAACTGACAAAATAGAGAAAAGTATAGAAATCACAAAAATATTTTATTTTTAGAAATTGAGTATATTTGATTTAAATAAAAATACAAATATATATTGACTATATAATATATATATTAACTATATTATCTATAATAAACATATTATTATATATAAATATATGTCTTATTTTAAAATCAAAAGGAAACTAAATTTTGCAAAAATAAAAAGATAATATAGAATTAAAAATTGAAAATAAGAAATTAAAAATATATAAAAAATAAGACAATAAAAATCCATTAAAATTAAAAACAATTAAAACCATTATAAAAACAAGAAAAAAAATAAAATAATAAACACAAAATGAATATTCATTAGGAATAATTAACATTGATTTCTAATCTATACAGTTTGCTCCCTTTGTTCAACACTCTACCATATTTTCCCCTATGCACATCTATAGTAGAGTTATAATAAATTTTAACTCACTTTCGCATTATTGAATTTTTATCATATTATAGATTAATTATTGGTTGATTGGAGATTGATCGCCGCATCGATTAGGGTTTCAGCATTGTTAGGAGGGTTTCAGCATTGTTAGGAACCCTAGGTCAGTATCTGTCAAACACTTATACACAAATACATAAATAAATTCCTTGATGGCCTCTTTGGATTTTCGATCATAAATAAATTCCTTAATGGCATCTCTGTTAAACAAGGATATGTTTTATTAAGCACCGTTAAACTTTGAAAGCTCTACCATATCATATTCAAAATATGGTTGGGAACCCTTACACACTCTATATCACAATACAATACTATTCTATAATATTGAACCACTAATTAAATGGGTTATACATATCATGTCTGATGTAATACGCATGGTGATTTACAAATGATGGTTCATGCTATAGGTGTAATATAATTGATATGTTATGCATATGATTCAAAGCGTATGAGATCTAAACGTAGATATAGATATTGGTATAGTGTTGGTTTAAAACACCTTAATGATATTAGAATTGATCTTAATGGTCAAGATTGTCAGTTACAAATCTCCTCAATAATAGAAAAATAAAAACATAATAAAACATGTTTAAAAGTTGAGATTTATCGAGAATAAATCTTGAAATAAAAGAGAAATCAAATCGGAATGAGTGTTATTATTTGGGGTGAGCTGGATGGAGGAATGCCTATATATCTCCATGGATATGGAGAAGATAAGAGCATCTTACGGAAGCGCCCAAATATCGATCTCCTCTCTTCCTCTCCATCTTTCCTTGAGTGGTATCAGAGCAGTTACCAATCAAGGGCGATGTGCTTCATCATCTCGATTTAAGCCACTGCTCAGATGATGTCGCACCTCCGATGCTCGGATGACGATCGAAGAGTGGCATGTTTCAGCGTCTCCTACTGGTTGAGTAAGAAGTCTTTTTCATCTAAACCAAAGGTGCTACAGATCCGTTTCTTTCTTTATTACTCTATCTCTGTTATACAGTGACTAGCACCTTCATTGTGATATTTATTTTTGACCTATAACATGCTTAATTTCTTGCATTTTATTTTATATAAAAAAATCATAGAAGATATGTGAGTGTGTGACCTGTGACACATAGGTAGGATGATACCTATAAATAGCCCATGCTCCTTCGTTCTTTACATATCCTTCTATACCCCTAAGAAGCGCAAGCGAAGTGCTCCCAAGAAAATGAGGAGCGAGGGAAAAAATATGTGATTAAGCATATCCTACTTGAGCTAGCTTTTCAAATTCCTATACTTCTGTATATTAGTATTAACATGTAAGGGAGAAAGTTACCATAGCTATTCTTCAATGAGGGTATCTATACCATCAGTGAACATATGATCCTTTATCTTATTCAGCCACTCATATTATGAGGTATTTTTTTCATTATATGCTAATAATAGTATTTTTACTTGATGTAAAAATAGCAAAAACTCCCTACTTGGATGAGGATGGCACCGCCATCAATGAACATGTGATTCTTCAAATGCTTCTCCCATCCATGACACGAGGTATACATGTTCTTCATCGTTTACTCTTTTGATTCGTCTTTCCGAAATTTTATTGTTGTCGTTTTTCTTTGGATATCACTATTATAAGATCAAACTCTTTAAGTTTTCCTTTGAAATATCATGTTGATGTAATGTAAAACTCCGCTGAAATTTTCTTTGAAATATCACATGGTATAAGAAAAACTCAACCAAAATGTCAAGTGGAATTACGATTTTCGAATTCTTCATTTTCTTACTATGCATTCTTCACATATTCTTCATGCTCGTGATTCAAAAATGGATTTCAACCAATTGAGGAGTTGTTAATCACCCTAGTTCACACGAATCAATGTAGATAACATCCCACATGGAATCAAGGGTTTAAGTAATCAAATATTTCCTTTTGTTAGATTTTCAAGTTAAATTACATAGGATTCTTCATTATTTTATTCTTCACCACAAAGAACAATAACAAGCTTATTAAAAGAACTTTTGTTTGATTTATTCATGTTTACTTCAAAAGCTTTGCCAAAGTTAGAATTAGATAGTATTATACACAAGATACAATGCATGGAAGTTTTAATATTATTCCGATTATGTCTTCTAAAAATTAAATGAATAAAGTATATATATAGGAGACATTTCCAATGAGGTGGATCTTTCCTGAAATTTAAAAAGTTAGGACCAAATTTGTAAATTGTGTAACAATTATATAAAATATAAACTGCACATTGTAAAATAGTGATAATCATATTGTTTTGTAAAATATAACATCCATATTGTACCTACTATTTTTTATCCAATATAATAATATTTTCATAAATCTTTCTTGATATACATATTATGTTAACATTTATTATTAAATTATGAAGTTAAAAATGTAAAATAAATAGGAAATATTTCTTCAATCTTATGTTTTATGAAAAACTCAACATGCATTAATGAGACATCACAGAGTCAGCAGATAGGCAGTCACCAATAGTTCCCTTTTACTCTCAGGTTGGTAATAATTCTAATGTGTTCTTTGTTTTCAACTTGATGTATATGTAATTGAATAAAGTGTGACCTTTTTATATGTAGTCCTTTATATTGTGAATAGAAATTTGTTTAATGTTCTCTTTATAATATATTTTATTGTAGTCTGAATGTTATTTATTATTATCAAAAAGTTATTGCTGAGTAAATGGATGTTGTAAATGGGAGGATCCAATGGTTTGTAATAGGGGTTGTGCCAGGTATGTTTTATAGAAAATATGTAAATGATTGGCACAATTATACATTAAATCTGGAAGCCGTCTTCCCACAAATAATCATGACTCAGCTTCTAAGTATTAATAAGATTTAAGATATTTTAAATGATGAACTTTAAAGGTGAGTTGGATTAAGTTGGAGTTCATATACATCGAGCTATAAATCTAGATCTTAGGCATATTGAAAATTCGGGTTTGGTTCCTGTAATATGTGCTAGTGAATATATTTATGATTTTTTATATTTTCCCATATATATTTTATGGAAGTAATGCAATAAGGTCAATTGGAGTTGTATAAAGTAGACGTAATTGTTTGTTCGTATATATTTTGTACATGTTATCAGTGTTGTGCTTTGGATAGTATATTAAACATTTTTAAGGTTTTCTTTTTTTCATTTTATTTATCTGATCAACTTTTCAGCCTTATTTATTATGCTTTCTTGGCTAGTCCATACACATGTTCTCATATAGCATGTCTTCTTCTTCTTTCCTTTAGGTTTTCTTCTTTGAATATTTTATGTGTCTTCAGTGTTAATTTATGCTTCTTATTTACATCTTGGATTTATAAAAATGATAGTTTATGATGCAATAAATATTTCTTAAGGTGTTTAACTCAATTTTCTTGAATAAGGTAAATGAAACCCATGTTCAAAATATTCCTCTTCATCTTGATCGTCCTTTGTTGGTTTACTATCATGTGTGGACTCAGACTGATGGGCGTGGATGGGTTAAAACTAATAACTTGGATCGTTGCAAATAATAAACTCAAACAAGCACATCATTACATAACACATTTAATCACAAGGTAAGCAGGTTAAACCACAACTGCACATGTATTAAACATGGAAATCCTCTTGGGTAAAAACCACGACCTGAGTCTCTCGGCTCAAGCTTTTAACCTGACCCACATGGGTCTTCCACGAAACTGAGTTGCTTACTCGTGCAACCCAACCGTATTAGAGCCCAAGTTGATTTTGCGATCAACTTAACTGTATACATGTAAAAAATCCTATCAGCCTCAATATCAATGTACATATGCATTAAAGAAAATGTGGCAAAATTAAAACAATCTTATAAAACGAGGAGCATGCTCACAAGATTAATCATAGGGAATCAGAGATGCCAGAATGAAGAACACAATAGAAAATAGCTCTCGAATCTTTCTTCCAGAGTATAGAGTGGAAAGCATAGAGATAAAACTTGTTCTTCTTTGTTCGGTATTGTAGAACGAGCTATGGGGTCCTATTTATAGGTAGAGAGTTCCATAGATGTTGGCTTTGAAAAAGTAGTCGTTGTAAACAAATTGAGAATGAAGTCGGCTTCAAAAATCTTCCTCAAATAGAATATGATCGATCATGATACAAAGATGATCAATCAGAGTCAAATGATCAATCGTGAGGATTTAGGCGATCGGTCAATGATCAAAATTAATCAATCAGAAATATATTCGTTGTAACTCAAATAATGCTCGATCAGAAAACAAGATTTATCGAGCAGGTGTGATCGATCAGGTTAGAATGATTGATCAATCAGCTTAACTCTTTGACCTAAAAGTCAAAGTCAAAAGGTTGAAATGTAATATGATGATTTGAGGTCTTTTACATTTTAAGACAATTACATAATGCAGGACTCAATAAAAGAAAAGATTTTGTCTTCTTCTTGAGCTTGAGGTCCTCCCTTGAATTAGAGCTAAAGCTCCTTAGACTTGAACTCCGTTGAGCTTATTAACATCTTCTTAACATAAGCTTGAGCTCCTCAAGCTTGAGATTATTCCTAGTCCAGTAGCTTTCCTGCTCTTGACCTAGCTACAAGCTTACTGCACCAAATTTGACTAATAACACAAGTTTTGTTATCATCAAAATATGCATGCTGATGTACTAATAATTTCCCCACTTATGCATGAACTCGCATCCTTGACTTCATTACTTCATCATATAATTCTTTGAGCATTCAGTTGAGTCTTAACCTTTTAAGGATTTGATGATTAGAGTTTTTAACTCCAAGAGAAATGTTTCTTTTACCTTGATAAACTATGGATGCTAAGAATTGTTGTGAAGGTTTTATGCTTCCAACATTTTGTCTTTTTTACTTGAAAAGTTATTCATTTTGCAAAAAAAAACAAATATACGAACTAATTATTTCTCATTATCAAAATCTAAGTCACCAAAAACACCTTCGCCTCTATCGATGACCTCCAATAAGAGAGCAAAAGAGAGAAGAGATAACATCACCTCCATTGTCTACCTTCAACTAAAGAAGATAAGGAGAAGGAAGCAACCGTGTCTATGCTACAGACCATTACTATGAGAAGAAGAAGAAGAGACCACTTGACCCTCCCTCCAACCTTCAAGCAAGAAAAAGAGAAGGAGAAGGATGAAGAGAGTGTGAGTATACCAACTATTAACCCATCATTGTAAAGGCGACTGACCATTAGTCTTTCATCATAAGTGAGACATATAACCAAAATGAATTTGTAGTTGATCAACTTAAGGAGCATGACCTCAAAAGACGGTCGAGAATTAGTCCCACCACTCAGTGAGAGTTTCCTATTAACTTCCATGTTATTTGTCTAGAATTCTCGCATTCTCCTTGACAATTCTCGATGAAGGATGCAAATTACTAGATCGGTCTTCCTGAGCTAACTCGGTCTCGCATCTGGATTTCTCACCACCCATTATAGCTTGAAAATGACGCAAAATTCATACTCGATCAGTCAAACTAATCACTGATACGACATTCTTACTTCTCACAGTCCCGTTCATTTCTTCCAATCATTGTATTTATGCACTGTTCTGCTTTGCATCAAAGAAATGAATAGCCCCCAGCCAGTGCCCTGCATAAGGCATCAACATGCCTCGGAAGAAACAAAGAAGCAAACCCCTGGTGCTCAATCCCCGCAGAAACCTCCACCGAAGCTACTACTACATCTGCTTTGTTTTTTTTGTTTCTAGTCCTTAAATCAAATAAACATTATGCTATTTTGCTATCCGTTTGAGGGTACTCGGCGACTGTGTACTAAATGTTGGGGACCGAAAGCCTTCCTATTCTCGTTGTTTGTTTTATTTTTGATTGTCTCTGTTGTATGTCTGTGAGATGGTTGCCTCTTTTTTGATGAATGAAATTTCGATCTTTTATTAAAAAGGTCTTGCATATATCCAGATCGATCCCATCGGGATATCGATAACACCACCCTACATAAAATCAAAATTCAAAGTCCTATCACAGTGATAACTTAACAATGAATACAGTATATTCGCATTAGAAATCTAATTTCGTTACGATAACCCAACATCGAGTTCAATGCATTTTTGACACGTTACAGTTGGTAATATTGTAGTCGAATAGACCTTTAGTGTTGGGGTTGATAAATCGTTATCAATTGGAAAAGGTTGTTGTATTGTTTATCTCCCATTGCATGTATGTAATTTACGAAGATAAAAGTCTTTTAACATATATGTCCGCCTTGTCCAAAGAATCACAAATAAGTTTAAAAAATAAAGGAGGTGAATCGCACCTTTTATTTTAGCTATGTGATTTTATGGCGGTGGCCGGTAAGTGCTTATTTGGTAACAAGGTATGGGTGGATTAGAGTAAAAATGGGTGGCATGTACCTGTCGATGCATGGATAGTTAAGATAGTTAGAATATTAAATGAGATATGATAGGGTGTGATATTGTTTATATATCATGTTGATTATAGTTGTTGTGAATCGTAGAGGCGGAACATGCATAAATGATCAAGCAGACAAGCACGAAGACACATATTTACAATGTTCACTAATTATTGTAGTGCATCTTTGGACGGTGGTGATCATTTTTCACTATGTGGAGAAAGAAAAATATATATGATATCGACAACGATTAGGATTTAAGGTACATCAACAATCTCCACCTTGAATTGATTCCTATACGTGTGTTTGAATAGGGGGTTTTCTGGTGGTGTGTAACCCTTTGGAAAAGTAGGTTACCTAATTGGACTCTGTTTTGTATTTTGGTGTTTAGTTAGAGGGTTTATTTTGAGAGCGTTTGATATGATGCGATTGTAGTGAAGTTTGGAAAAGTGATTAGATTATTTTATAATTTTTAGATGATAAGATGATATACTATATTATTTTTTGTTGGAAAGACAACAAAGAAATAAATTGTTTGATGTATTAAATAAGAGGGAGTGTAATTTTTGGGAGATCCCACAAGAGAGGGAATAAAATATGGTTGTGGGACCCAATTGGGTGGAAATGAGGATTTTGGCCCCTAACCCAAGGAAGAGCCTCAGGTTTTCGGGGAACCCCCCCAAATCGAGGGTTACCCACCCAAAACCCCCTGAAACGAACTAGACCTATGAGAAGCTTTGCAAGCTTCATCGTGCTACCATTAGCCCCTCCTTGGGGCTACTGTCAATTATCGATATTGGACAAATCCAAACAGTATCTGAATTTACTCCCATAAAAACATTTGTAAACATATCGTTTGGATTATCTATTGTACCGAACTTTTTCATCTTGATCCTCTCCTCAGAATGAATGGAGTGATATTGATATATATGTGCTTGGTCCTCTCATGATGCATCTGAATTTTAGGTAACCATATTACATTGAGACTGTCGTACTATGTAATAGCATGATCCTTTTGTGGATCGAGATCTCCAACTAAGCTCTTCAGCCAGATGCCTTTCTTTGCAGCTTCCTTAAACTTTGTTTCTATAGTAGACAAAGTGACATATGGTTATAAGGTAACTAATGACATAACTCACCAAAGTAAATACCCCATGTCATAGATCTCCTCCCATCAACATATGCAACACAGTGTAAACCTGAATATCTAGCAACCAAACACTTTGAATCACTTCTGTAGATGAGGTTTATGCCATGTGTTCCTCTCATATAGTGAAAGATCCACTTCATTGTCTATAGGGATGTAAACGAACTGAACATGAGCGAACCAACCTCGATCTGGTTCGGTTCGTTTATTAGGTATGTAGATTCGGGTTTGACTCAGTTCGATTCCATTGAGGTTCGTGAAGGTTCGATTCAGTTCGTTCAAGGTTCGATTATATACAAAGTGAATGGACACAAGTTAGGTTTGCGAAGATCCAGTTCTATTTGTTAAAGATTTGATTATATACAAAGTGAATGTCACAAGATTACAGTAAATGAACACAACAAATGCCTTGTTTCAAGCACACCTTAGGTTTGTTTATATATGAAGTGTTGTCTCCTTTTCTAACCTTTTTAAAGAGGCATATCCACCTAATTTGAACTAGATTTTACATCAATAATAGTCTAACATGTAATTGAAAATCAAGGTCAAAAGGTATCCTTTACAAAAAAAACATCAAAGACAACATTCCCATTATCTCTATAACAAAATATAGAGCCATGAAAAATCATAAGATGAACTGAATTATCATATAATCATAATTCAAATATGTGAAGTATATATCATCGTTTGCATTATTTGTGCTAATAACATTATCTAGAAGTTTAATTTGAGGGAAATATTTGCTACAAAGAAATAGCAATCAGTGGTATATGAAAATATTGCTATCCAACTGTATATGTTGCATAACAATCCACAAACAAATAAGTGCACCTCTGTATGATTGTATCTTCATAGTAAACAACCACAAACGGTCATAGTGTCTTGATATAAAAACTTCACAAATGGCAGCATATAAAAGTTCCATATAATAAAAGTACTCAAAAAAGCATCTTCCAAAGTGAGCTTCATACTTGAAACATCCGAACATATGGTTGACTTCCATCGACATTAACCATCAGGAAATGATGCACAATCCAGTTATGATGAATGATTTTTTGCAGTATCAAAAACCTGAAAAAAGAGTCAAAATCACAAATATAATAAAAATAATATAAAAAGTTTAAAATAAACATTAAGAAGATATTTGACTGTGTTATCATTTTGTATTATACCTTAAACATCAGGAAATATGGCACCGAAGTCATTGGGAAAAGAAATTTTCAATTTTTTTCTTCTAAATAATGTCCTGTCATAATTGAAAAGATATTACAATTTATAGATTTTTAATTTGAATAAAATAGAAAGAGGCTAAAGAACTTACCGTTGGATTGGGAGCATCTTTCAGACCTTCCCTGATCAAGCTACCGGTACAAACTAGTACCTCATCTGTTTTCGAGAGTAGAGAACTTCTATATGGGTCAAGAACATGGTGTCCTATACTAGATGCGGATTTTGAAGATACAGTTGTAATGAGGATGCTCAAAATATCATGTGCCATTTTTATAAGAAACGATACTTGATGGAATTCACCCTCCACCACTCCAAAACATCAAACTCATGTTCGTTGGCTTCATTTTCTGCAATATAAAGACCTTCCTTTAGGTATATTGCAAGATCCGATTTTGAAGGCTGCTTTGCATCATTCCTGACAAGCATGTCAAATATTTCACGATCCTTTAATTCACGCTTCTTCAAAAAGTCATCAGATTTCGGAAGACGAGGGTAAACTTCTTACAGAGATTGTTTTGTATAAGACTAATAAATCTCATGGAGAGCATCTCTAACCAGTTGCAAGTTGTGATCCACCTCATGCTCAGGATACAACAAAAGGAAATGCAAAATAAACAAATCGTATTTTCTTTCGTGGATCCATGACAGTTGCAATTACCAACAACAAAATGCAATCTAGTATTTCTTCATTTTTCTCCCACATTGCAGAAGTCATGTCCCTCATAAAAACATCTTCAGAGTGAAGTAGAGCAAAAAATAACCATTTCACTCCACACATCTTTGGAAAGAATAAGTTAGCAGTTAGATACGTAGCTCCAAAAAATGGTTGTGACATCATTAAGCACCTCCAAAATTTTGCATATTTTTTCAACCATCACCCATCAGAAGTTGGAAGCCACTTGTAATTTGCATCTCGTAGGGTGTATTGACTAAATGCAAGCTAAAAGGTTAATGCATGTGCCAACATCAAATATGTGGAATTCCATCTCATAGGGCAATCAATCCGCGAACCCTTATTGATAGAAATGTCAAGTTGTTTCGCAATCTCTCCAAATTTGAATAAATGAGAAGTAGATTTTTTTCCAGTACTTGACACTTTCTCTTATGGAAGTGACTACATTATCAATGCACCTAATACCATCTTGCACCATGAGATTTAAGATGTGTACGATGCACCTAACGTGGAATATATTTTCTTTCAAACGAAGTTTATTCCCTGACTCAAAATTAGCCCTTAGAGACTCAGCAACAATAGTGTTGTCAGAGACGTTATCTAAGGTGATTGTTTGGATTTTATCTTGAATTCCCAACTAGAAATGGCATCAGCAATTACAACATATGTGTGAGGTGGTTCTATATCATAAAGTTTAATGACACGCCTTCGTAATTTTCATTTGGGATCAATAAAGTGTGCGTCAAACACACATATCCAATAGTTTGATTGGATGTCCAACAATCAGATGTAAGAGAAATGAGATCAACTGCCTTGAATGTTGTCTTCAAATTTTTTTCTCGGATTCATAAACTTTGAGGCATTCATTTCTAATGGTGTTTCTAGACATATTTTCAAATCTTGAATTCAAAATATTTGCAAACATATTAAACCCAAAATGCTCAATCATCTTAAACGGATATTCATGCATCACTATCATCCTTGCAAGGGCATCTCTAACTTTCTTGGATCATATGGTGCACTCATAGAATAACCTAGCATCTCACCCTTCTCTGCTGAATTAAAAGAAATGGTGGATAGACTGCTTCTGTTTTTATCATACCTTTTGTAATATAGGCATACATTAAGTAAATGTCTCTTCATGTGACTTGTTGTCACATTCTTGGATTTAGCCAAGACATCACCACAACACTGCATTTATTTTTAATCAGTACTTGATTAGCAGGTTTAACACTAAAATCTTCAAAAAAAAGATCACACAAATGATGCATTTCTTCTAGATATCGATATCACTAACTTCGACCGTATCATCTTTAATTTCATTAACAAGATTATTATTTTCTCCACCATCTACTTCATTCGCTAACACTATCTGATCAATGGATTGTTGGGAGGACGATTTATCTACAATAAAATCACCAATGGTTCAATATTTAATAATTCCTAACAAGTAATATTTCACATACCACACAATCATAAAATTTATGTATTTTAAGATACTAATCATCCCAAATAAGATACTAATTCTTAACAAATAATGAGACAAACACAATTTATTTTAATACTAGAGTTTATACTTTGAATAAGATATCCACAAATCATTAAGAAAAAATGTTAATTTGCAGTTCTATCTTACGAATTTAACTATGATACGCATCAATGGAAAAAATACCATATCGACAGTTCAATGCAAACTTTGAGAACCCATCATTTGTGTCGGTGTGGGTTATTGTTGCCTGCAAGGATGAGAGGAGCAATGGGTCGCTGGCAGCTGGTAAGAGGAGATGCAGAATGCAGAGGCTCCTGGGAATAGATGTGGGGAGCGCCTACGGCGGCCACTAGGAGGAGGAGGATCGCAACGACAGATTGGAGGAGGAGGAGGGGTTGCAGTGGCCATTAGGAGGAGATGCAGGGAAGTGGCGGTCGCTGGTAGGAGGAGGAGGGATGGAGGCCGCTTGGAGGAGGAGGGGTTGCATGCTGCAAGTTGCTTTGAGGAGGAGGAGGGGCTGCAACGACTGCTATGAGAAGATGTGGGGGAACAATGACCACTAGGAGGGGGTTGTGGCGATTGGTAGGAGGAAGAGGAAGGGTTGCAGCGATTGCTTGGAGGAGAAGGGGTTGCGGCGGTTGCTAGGAGGAGGTGCAGTGGAATGACGACCGTTGGTAGGAGGAGGCGATGCGGACCTGCGGTGTCGGGAGTGGGTAGAGGAGAGTTGTGCGGTGTCAGAAGTGGGTAGAGGGGAGGTAAGAGGAATGTGTGGTAGTCTGGTAGGACTAGGGATTAGGAATGTTATGGTTTTGGGAAAATCATGGGAAAAATTTTATATTAGGTCATTTGTTCTCTGAGAATCAAACATAAATCAATATATAAGAGTTCTCACTTGTGTGCTTTATATGAGGTCCCAATTCCCAAATTATATATATGTGTGTGTGGGTGTGGGTGTGTGTATTTATTTATTTATATTTATTTATATTAAACTATTAACGAACCGAACATGAGCGAACCTACCATTTCAAGGTTCGGTTCGTTTATGTAAACCAGCCCAAAGTTATTTTAAGATTTGCTTCGTTCTAATCAAATCGAATTCAAATAGGACTATTATCAAACCAAACCTGAGCGAATACCGAACCTGAGATTTTTCTAACAACCCTAATTGACTATCAATGCTCCTTTCTTTGATTTCCTATGAATATGCTAACAATGCTCACATCATGCATAAGACTCCCAACTATGTTGGCATAGGGAATGCACGATATGCGTTCCTTCTCAGAGTTTTAATGAGGCACGGAAGAAACTAATAAATGAATACTCACGGTGGATGGAGTACATGAAATCTTGGTTGTTGACATCCCAAATCACATTAGAACTTTCTCAATGTAGTTCTCCTGAGATAAGAAATGCTTCCTTTATGCATAACTAGTAATGATTTCTATCCCCAAAAATCTTTTTCAATGCACTAGGATTGTTCTTCTCAAATTCTGAACTAAAGAGCTTTTTATATTCTTCTTCTTGGTAGCAATCAAAATGTCATCGACATAATGTAATATATAGATGAAGAACCCGTCCTCCACTTTGTTGCGGTAAACGCAATGATCATTATCAATCTGCACATACGGTTTTCCTTGCCCTAAAATGTGAATCCGTTTGGTTGGCTCAAAGAATGTTCTCTTTGAGATCACTATGTAAGAAAGTTGTCATCACATCTAACTGCTCCAACTCCTATTCTCAATGTACTACAATAGCTAGTAGCACCCTTATGGATGTATGCATTACAACGTGAGAGAATGTCTTGTTGTAATACACACATTCCTTCTTATTGTTACCCTTCGTAACTAGACGTGCCTTGTATCTAACGCCTTCACTATTTAAGATTCATATATTTTTCTTAAAGACACATTTGTATCCAATGACTTTCCTCCTCTTGGCAACTTGACAAGCTCTCATGTCTAATTCTTGTGAAGAGACTTCATCTCCTCACATATAGCAGCAATCCACTGTCCAGATTATGGCCCTATTATAGCCTCCCTATAAGTGGAAGGCTCTCGAGATTCTGCCTACTCGGTAACTTGTATTGCAAATGCCACCATGTCTTCGAAGCCGTAGCTTGAGGGGGATGTATCCATCTATAGGGTCGATCAGTAGTAACACTTGGTTGCCTATCATCTGATTGCTCAACTTCAAGTTGTTCAGCATCAACTTGATCAAGAGTGATATGTTCAACTACTATATGGAGAAAGAAAAATACATAAGATACATAGATCATTGACCCTATGGAGTTTATATACTACTCCCAATACAGATAATCCTTAACTCAAATGGAGCCAAATACAATAACAGACCTCGTCTGTTAGGGTATCGTGTAACAGGGGTACATGTGACGGCTCGGGATTTTTTTAAAATAATTATAAAAAAATCAGAATTTAATTAAATGGGCACGAATGAAAAAATTAAAAAATGTGTATTGATCGGCACCTGAGGTGTCGATTTGGGGCGCTCAGCCAAATCGGCACCTCAGGTGCAAAATACACCCATTTCACATTTTACTTCATATTCGATACTATAAATAATGAAAATATTATTATTTTCCCTATTACATATAATGAGGACCTCTGAGGAAATTTTGTAGAAAATTATTAAAAAATCAAAATAAATTAAATAGGCTTTCGGTATTTTCCTTCATCGAAGCTTTTCGATCTATCACTAGGAGCTTCGTTCTCTCATCTTTGGAGGTGGAAAGATGGGTTACCATTCCTTCTGCACCTCCTGCTCTTCTCCTTCTCCCCGATAACATTATTTTAAAATATGATATATATCTCTATTTTTAAATTTATTATATATTATTGATATATACTAAGAAAATGTTTAGTTGACATGTTAGGAATATTATAGTAAATATAAAGAAATTGAGAGTATGCTCAACATTCTTTACCATTGACATTCGGTATCTCAACACGTACAACTTGACATCAATTAGGGTTTAGGAAAAACACAAGTATTTTATTAAATTCACAAAAGAACAAAGATGTGTTTACAAATAATAAGAAAAAAATTTACAATAACTTATTGTGTCCATATCTTTAGAAATCCCTTCAGACCTCCTCCTCCACCTCCTCCTTTGTCGTTTCCTTTTCCCCTATCTCCCATTTTTCTGCGACTCTCCTCATGTGTCGCCTTCTTCTTCTTTTGCTTGGCGATTTGCTCCGAATGTGTTGGAATGTGCCCTGGAGGATGCGGCCTAGCTGACGACTTCCGTGGATGTTTGATTGTTTGAGTTTCCTGATTTCTTGAAGCCCGTACACTTGTTGACTGGCGAGGTGGCTCTAATGGAGGAGGCTCAGTGATCCTTACTCCGGGAGAGGGTCTTCGAGACATCTCCGGACATTGTTGTGGTATTATCACGGGTAGACCAAACAACTGTCTATCAAAATCAGTTGTATCCATTTACCGAACACTATCAAATATTTGTGATTGCAAATCTTCTGAACTATATTGAGTAGACGGTGTGAGCTGAGAGGGTCTAGAATCAAATTTACTTGAAGGACCAATAAGAGATGGTCCTACAAGATTGATACATTTATATTGTTGTAAGTATCATAGAAGGTAAACATAACGTACTGAAATGAGTTCTTGTATTCAATAAGATATTTATACCTGAACCTCTAAATCCTACTTCACCGATTTGAGACCCTGCAACGCCATACTCTATATAGCTCATACCTAAAAGATACTAATTACATTATATGTCAAATAAATTAAACTATAAGTGAGAGAAGGATACAATGTAATAAATTAACTATAATAACCTGTAGATACGAATCCTGATTGAATTAGCGGAAATTCCTGCCTGCTATACGCCTGACTCGAAGGACCAGAAAATGATGATCCTGCAAATTTTGATTGATTGAAAGCTTCTCCATATCCTGCAAGAATTTGCATTTCGTCATTTTATCAAATAAGTTGTTATAATCTGAAGCTCCAAATCCGGTTTGATCATATTGAGATCCTGAAGTGTTATATTCTATATAACTCATACCTGAACATTATTAATTTAATTAGATGTCACGTAAATGCAAGTACTATTAAGAGAAGAATATTAAGTTTAACAATCTAAAGATGCGAGTCCTTGTTAAATTGACAGGTACCCTTGTCCGCCATATCCCGCAGACGTCATTCCTGAGGTTCCAAATATTGACTCCTCCATTGTTTGACCTTGCTAAAATGTATGGTCACTGTGTCCTGCTATATGTTTTGAGGAATTGTGTTTATATGTCAAAAAATCGATACACTAATATAAGTTTACTATACATAAAGAATTAACTAAAACCTGAAGTCCCAAACATCGGTGGTGGTTGCGATCCCTCCCCACCATATTCCATGTAATTCCTACATGTACGATTTACAACATATAATTTTAAAAATTCACTCGTCCAAAAGAGAAACAAAATAATTTCCATTTATAAGAAAGAAATCAAAAAACCTGAGGCTCCTGAAGTATGATGCTCCTGTGATGGCATGTATTGCTGCTCATATTGGTGGAATGGATACATCAAGGAGAACATGTTGAGTGTCTCATCGAATATGTTAATTGTATTTTCGACAGTTGTCCTTGATTCCAAATCTAGATGAGAAGTAATTTTCAACTGTTAGAGACCCTCCCGACGCTCGATTCCAAATCTAAATGAGAAGTAATTTTAACATGACTATGGGTACTTCTAAATTTAAATGGATGAAATGACAATAAGGTATTTAGCCTTAATGTAATTGACATATGGAGTACTCTACTAATCGATTATTTAAAAGACATAAATAAACAATCATTTATATTTCATCCGGATGTCATCTCTACTAATCAATTATTCAAATGATATACTAATCACTCAAAGATGGAATGCAAAAGTCCAGTCTTGGGGACTCATCGGTGCTCACCACAGTGAGTCCTGCCAACGTTGTATAGAGACCCTCCCGGCGCTCGATTCCAAATCTAAATGAGAAGTAATTTTATGATGACTATGGGTACTTCTAAATCTAAATGGATGCAATGATAATAAGGTGTTTAGCCTTAATGTAATTGACATTAAAAAAATCATGTTACATTTACATTTCTTTTTGTTCAACTTCTGTAAGGTACTTCATACAAAGTTTATAACACAAATGATTTCTATTGAATATAAACAAGAATTAATTTAAATATATATTTAAATTAAGTATCAATTTTGCACATCTAATTATTGATTAAAATCACGGAAAATTTAATACAAGTAAAGTTATCTGAAAGACGCGTGTCTTCAAATATAAATGTTATCCGAAAAGAAAATAATATAATCCGATATCCGAAAGTTTATATCGCCTTCACTGATAAACCTGTAAAACAAACACAAATTTATGTCTACAAAAAATCTTATTCTTACTTGAATAAGATTAGCAGATCGAGAGAAGAAATCACACTTCAGAATACGGATTGAGAGAAATGAGAGAGGAGTAAGGAAAGAAGATGACGAAGAAGAGGGGATGAAAGTGTGGGGAAATGAGGGAATGGGGGGGTTATATAAGAATGGGGGAAGGAGGGAAATGTTGGTAATTTTCCAACGGCCACCTCCCAAATCGCCACCTCAGGGCATATTCTCCAACCAAACAGGACCTTAGTCAACAACCACGGAATAAAAACGTCCAAATGCGTTTATCAAATCAAAACATGAGTTATATCAAGTGTAAATAGTTTACTCTTTGGTAATAGCTAACCAAATGGTAGTGGAGGAATTCTAAGGCCCCGTTCTCCCTTAACACATCCCTTCTCCTGGGCTTCTCTTTTTCTTTTTTTTAAAAAATTAAATAAATTAATTCTCCATCATCAATTCCATCAAAAAATAGTATATTATACTATCATATCATATAAAAATTATAAACTACTCCACTTCTACTCATTTTTCCTAACCTCAATACAATCACATCACAATAACTATTCACTTTTTTTAACTTTAATACAATCATATCACAACAAGCCCACCCTCAATTTAACCCTACATCAAAACACAAAAACGTGTTACCCTCTACCAGTTTAACCCGCCCTAACCTGCATACCAAACGCAGTGCTCTCACACATGTTAAAATTTTTGCTTAAAATTAGTGATAATTTGTTAAAATTTTGAAACTAAGAATAAAATATAGTTGTTATATGAATTCTGGCTAATGATATTGCAATGGATAATACATTTATCGCTTATTACAGCGATATTTTTTCTTGCATTAATGACTAATACCGTCACGTCATATATTTCACTTCGTACAATATAATGACAGATTTCTAAAAAGAAAGTCACTATAAGTTCAATTTATCGTAATGGATAAAGAATAAGATGCATGATAAGGAGGAATATATATTATCGATAAATGCATACGGATGACGTGATCCCGATATGCATGTTTATATTGAGATTACTTATTCCACACATAAGTCCCCTTTGATGGTGTAATCAGATCTGGATTTGGTTCAACAATTCCAAATTCAGTGGAAAATAGTTTTTTTTATAAGTAAGAGTAACATATATATTTCCCAAAAAAAGAAGCAATTACCGGCAATGTTGGTGGGCCCAGTAGGAGTTATGGAGCCTGTATACAGAATTGATACTCTAACAACAAAGTATAGTTTAGTCGTTGCAGATCAAGGAAATAGAATGGACAATATCGTTGATGATATGATCAGCTGAACGACGAGTAGAAGCACTCCAAATGCGATTTCTTTCGTTCCAGATCTGCCAAACAACAGCCGCGAGCAGCATGGCGACGAGCGAGCGGGCGCGATGGGGCCCGATGGAGAAGAGTTGTGTTCGGTGGAAAAGAGATGCGTCCATGAATTGGCTTCAAAGTATGAATGCTTATAAAGCAGTGGTGGAGAAACTGGTGATCTTTCTTGAAAAAATGGGCATCTTTGACTGAGGTATCGTCGTCAGGAGCGACGTCATGTCACGTAAGATCCTCGGCTCTTTTCGCTATATATATCTGCTCTTTCAGGTCTCATCTTCATGAGATCCGCAGTGACGTCCCTCGCCGTCGAACGTCAACGCGAAAGGCTTTGCTATTTGCCATGAGTAACAAATCGTTGAATTTTCCTCTGTCAGACGCCGATTGGTACTGTAGAAAGATGATTTTTGAGCACGCTATTTTTATTATTAAAGATGAAAAATCCAAAGTTCACATGGACACACAGTTAAGCACCCAAACTAACTTGGATGCCAAGCTACTAAGGATGAGCATGGGTCGAGTTTGGATCGGACTTGATAGGATAGAAGTCCAAGTCCAATTAATTTTGTGGGCTTTGAGCCAGGTTTATGCCTACTAGTTTTATTTTTAGATTCAAGCTCAAGTCCAACCCAATTATTATAAGAAGGACCTAGACTGGATCGATCCATTAAATGTTGGATGTCAATTGGGTTTGGGCCAACCCAAATTTTATTGGTCTAGACCAGGTCAACCCAAGTGTTTGTATAATCTCCATTCCTACACATCCCCTTGGTTGGTATTTTTATTGTAATATTCGTTATGAGTTATAGTTTTAAACGTTTTTTCCCTCAATATTGTTTGATAATTCCTTTGTTTCCCATGAATTAGGCCACAATGTATATATGTGGTATCTAATGGAAAGAGTTTCGTAAAGACATTAAAGAAACACACACAAATACGAAGTACAAGCATGCATGCATGCAACAATGGTTAACACATCGAATGAAAGAGGTACTTGACGTGGATGATTATGTCACCAACTATATATTAGTAGTAGGAAGGGGACATGCTAATTTAACAAACCTTTACATTAATTATTGTTACTGACATACCCTTTAAAATTGTGGAATAATACAGAATTAAATATCAGCTAGCATCCAATTACCCAACCATACTGGAAGAAACTATGTCATACAACCTTCCAATTGCAATGGTTGCAATGCCCTTGGGTCAAATCCCCACCCACCCCCAACCCCAAATCATCAGCTAGTGAGATTCAATGTCACTATCCATAACCCTCTTCCTCACTAAAATATGAATATTGGTAGAACAATAGGAGAGAGACCAGTTGAACGAAAGAGTTAACTCTACACATTATCATTCACACAAACATTCAATCCAACTAAGATCCCCCTCCACTAAAGACTCCAGATTCTTAGTCAGTCTTAATGACGTTTGAGCGGGGAAGACATCTGACTAAGATCACATTAACTCTTCCCAAAAGCAACTGATCTCAAAAATAAATGAACAGATAAATTAACAAAAGCATGTCGTGATAATCAATCAATCAATCGCACGTACATCAAACTAACCAATAATATAAGTGCATAGAGAGAAAAAGAGTATGAGTGACGAACCATAGCAGTACATAAGGGGAAGCACGACCTGCAGGGGTTAGGGGCCTTAGGGCTCCCCTCGTGCTGTCGTGCATTAGTAAAGAAGGAGAGGGGCGACGCATGGCGGCGTAGGGCGACGTGGGCGGCTGGGGAAACAATAGGGAAGGGGAGGTGTTGGGGACAGGGCTGGTGTGGGTTCTGGGTTTCGTCCGTGCAAGTGGGAGGGAGAAAAGGGGCGGGAGGGCTGACTATGGGGACACCTCTATGGGATTTGGAATCCAAAAACCTCCTAGTTAAGATCCGTCATGGGGGTTAATTAGGCTTTTAGGTGGGCTCACAGGTTTTTTATGGGTCGGGCTCATGGGTCGAGTTTGCGAGCCTAACGAGGTGGGCTAGAGCCTAGCCCAATTAATAATTGAATTGAAATATTAAAGGTCCGAACCCGACCCAAATCTGTATAGGGTCTTTTTGGTTAGTGGGATGGAGTGGGATGGGGTATCCACTTGTGAATAGTAGATGTTTGGATGGTTATGAGTATTGAGAGAGGGTTGGAATAAGGAATGTGATATGATATGACCTTGATTTGATGGATTTCCAACTCAACGTTGGAGGTGGAAAGACCGAGGTACCTGAGGAATCCAAGTAACCAATCGTGCCCATAGAGTTGGATTTGAGCCAGACTACGTGGGTCAAACTTATGACTGGTCAGCCTAAACTTCACGCTACATAAAAGACCCCAACACCCAGTTTCTGATAATGCAAAGAAGCCTTCGTGGAAGGGAAGGCATCGGCTCCAACTCCCAGCATGGATGAAGCAGCAACCATTCCTCTCCTCTCTCCCTACAAGATGGGCGGATTCCATCTTTCTCACAGGTACGCCTCACCAATACGTTCAAATATACCACCTTCTACCGATGCGGTTAAATTTATACGAGTATCATGCGTGTGTAGGGTGGTTCTTGCTCCTTTGACAAGGTGCAGATCTTACGGGAACGTTCCGCAGCCACACGCGGTGTTGTACTACTCGCAAAGGGCCAGCAAAGGGGGGCTTCTAATAGCCGAAGCCACCGGGGTCTCCGACACCGCCCAGGGGTAAGTGATCATCGATCTTGAATTCACCGAGGACAGGAAGATACGAAATTCTCATGTTGGTTGTCGAGATTTTTGCTCCAGGTACGCTGACACTCCGGGGATATGGACCAAGGAGCAAGTGGAGGCATGGAAGCCGATTGTTGATGCTGTTCATGAGAAGGGTGCTGTCTTCTTTTGCCAGATTTGGCACTGTGGCCGCGTCTCCAATTACGGTATGATTAGACCCAATTCGATCTTTTCGATAATCTGATGATGTGCAGTTTACCTGCAGTTCTCGCTAAGATGTTCTGATTTGTGCAGGTTTTCAGCCAAATGGCCAGGCCCCGGTGTCAAGCACAGACAAAGAGCTAGAACCCATGGTCCAAATGGATGGTTCTGTCCCGGAATACTCGCCTCCACGTCGCCTTATGATAGACGAGATACCTCAAATTGTCAATGATTTCAGATTATCTGCGAGGAATGCCATTGAAGCGGGTCGGTTTTGCATAATATAATTTAGTACAGTTTCTAGCAGCAGCCTGTTTTCATTCTTGCATTCTGAACTGTGGAAAATTTACAGGTTTCGACGGAGTTGAGATCCATGGTGCACATGGCTACTTGATCGAGCAATTCATGAAAGACAGTTGCAATGACAGGAGCGATGAATACGGTGGCAGCTTAGAGAACCGTTGCCGCTTCGCCTTGGAGATCACCGATGCTGTTGTCGATGAAATTGGAGCTGAGCGAGTCGGCATAAGGCTGTCCCCATTCGCTGATTACAATGAATGCTGGGACTCAGATCCAAATGCATTTGGTGTCTACATGGCGGAGTCACTGAGCAAGCGCAACCTGCTCTATCTACATGTGGTCGAGCCGAGGATGTCCATCGTCGAAGGCAGGCGACAGATACCACATAGGCTCCTCCCCATCAGGAAGGCCTTCAAGGGGACATTCCTGGCTGCTGGTGGATATGACAGGGAAGAAGGGAACAGAGTCGTCGCGGACAATTATACGGATCTGGTCGTGTATGGACGCTTGTTCCTCGCAAACCCTGATCTTCCCAAGAGGTTTGCTCTGGATGCTCCCCTGAACAAATTTGACAGGAAAGCTTTTTACACTTCTGATCCTGTGGTGGGTTACACCGATTACCCTTTTCTGGAGGATGATGATGCTTTGAGAAACACCATTTAAGATTGTGAACATGTCGTCATGCAATAAGCTCAGATTAGTTGCGATTGTTGTGGGATGCCCAACACAAATTTCAGATACATCTGTCGTATTGAACGTTTTGGAAAGAGATTATTCTGAATGTTTTATAGTATTCATTCCCATTCTCCGATTTTGTTAGGCGATGATTCACACGTTTTTTAGTATGGAAAATTTATTGTGTAACGGCTCGCTGCCGTGAGAACACATCTCAACATATATTTGCATGATACATCACAACAATTACAACTAATCTGCACTGTATACCATTCATCCTATTTGCGTTTTGAGTGTATGTAAGTAAATAACATCCCATTAGATAGAAATGTCGTCGAGATAGTTTAGAAGAGATAACCAATATTCTCGATATTACAAAATATGATCTAAAAGAGAAACTAAAAGAATGTACAACTCGATTAGGCCGCAACTTCATTTGTGCTCTTCAACTACAGCAATAAAAACTATAGCCTTGGTCTCCTGGTCGACAGTCCCTGTTGGATCTCCACGAATGTAATTTGTGAGTCAAAGTACCCAGCGCCACGTATAAATAATTGTGTAAAGATACAAGGAAGCAACTATTACATTGTAACAAGTATAACAACTGAGTACCACTATAAAGAACTAAGCCTACAGATATGTTGCAAGCATCTAACGAATCCTGATTCATACATTTATTTATTACATTTATCTCGAACTCACCAATTCAACGAGAAAGTATATACTAAGAATGATAGCGATCATGCTTCATTCAGAGTATCTGCCAAGCCCCGTGTGCAAATGATCCTTTGGATAGCTTTGGCTAGTAATATTTATCGCAGGACAAGAATTATATAACTTGGGAATTCGTATCTCGGACAACCAAGTCGAACCAAGGGGAGTCTCACTCGGCTCAAAAAATTAGTGGCCACAAATATCGATTCGTGCTTTGAAATGCATTCATGCAACACCCAAAGCTCTCTAATGTATCCATCACCACTCTACTCTATGATACTCATTGAGTTGGGCTGATTCTCAAGGAGTAAAGTACACTTCTGTCGTCTTCTTTGTGAGAGAATGTGCGAGAAGGAACGAAAGAGATGAGGATGGGGGAGTGCTCCCTATGGCAAGGATTGTTCTCGGATGATCCATTCTTTTGGTGGAGGTCGACATTTATAAAGCGTGAACGCCCCCTCACCAAGTCTGTCCTCTCCCCCCACGTCCACGGTTGGGTCTTCTATGAGACCCTGTCTCCGTAACCATTTGTCGCACAACTGTCGCGACGATTCTCGACCAGGCAATCACTAGACCATTCTACATCTCCCACTTGACCACAGTGATCAAGTCAATTACACTCCCACTGTCCGTGTTGTGTATGAAGATGTCTACATTGAGGTTCATTATTCATGAAGATCTCTTCCTTGACTCATGCATTCATGAGTCTCATTAAACCAACATGTTTAATGTAGGTGCTAGCTATTATTTCCTTGGTTAGAGAATTGGCTGACATATCATTTGTAGGTACATATATTACTGTCATTTCTTATTTTGACACTATATCTTCTATATAGTGATATTTGATTTCAATGTGCTTTCCTTTAAAACTATTAGCCCCACTATTAATCAAGTTTATTGCAGCTTGATTATCACAATACATTTCAATTGGTCATTTGATCAATTTCATGCTTAAGTTTTTCAGAAAACATTTAATCCAAACAACGTGGTTGGTGGTCATGTAACATGCAATGCATTCTGCCTCATGTGTATATCTAGATACACATCCTGGTTTCTTGCTATCCCAAGAAACATATGCTCCACTAAAAAGAAAAGGTATCATGATGTAGATTTCCCATCAGCATCCCCTTGAAAACTGCATCGAAGTATCGTACAACTTCAAGCGATTCAACTTGATACATCAGTTTCAGATGCACTATTCGTTTCAGATATCGAAGAATCCTCTTTACAGCTTCCCAATGTGTTGTTTCAGGATTACTTTGGTATCTATTGAGTAGGCTAACTGGATAACCTAGTCAGGTCGAGTGTACATCATTGCATACATCAGACTTCCCACTGCTTGTGCATATGGAACTTCTAAAAGTTTTCATCCCTTTATGGGACATTGACTCTTATTAAGACTCTTTTCAAGCACAATCGGTGTGGGAGATGGAGTGCTAGTGTGCATTCCAAATCTCTTTAATACAATATGCAAATATTTTCTTGACTAATACTTAGTGTCTTTAAGTCTCTGTCTCTTGTAATTTGAATTCTTAGAACATAGGATGCTTTGACCATTTCCTTCACCACAAATTCACTGCTTAATTTCTCTTTAATTTCATTGAGCATTCTTATACCTGCGAGTAGAATGTCATCTACATATAATGACATAATAGCAAACTTACTCCCACTTATCATGACATATAAAAAATTATCCTACTTATTTGCAACAAATATAAATTGGGTAATTTTCTCCGAAAACTTGAGATACCATTGTCATGAAGACTGTTTTCAACTATATAATAAAATTTTGAACTTATAAACCATTTTCTCTTGTCCTTTTACCTGAAGTTTGTCACATATAAATCTCCTCTCTTAATTTTCTATTAAGGAAGGTTGTCTTAACATCCATTTGGAATAATTTTAAATCCATATAAGTGACTATAGCTAAGAACATCCGAACTAATGCAAACTTAGCAACTGGAGAGTAGGTTTCCTGGAAGTCTATTCTAGCTTACTGAGTATAACTCTTGGTAACTAGTCTTTCTTTATATTTATTGATAGTACCATCAACTCGGTAACTTATTTTTGAATACCCACTTGCATCCTATGGATTGCCTAGCTTATGCCAAATCACATAAGCTACATACATTATTTATCACATAAGATACATACATTATTTTTCTCAATTGAGTCCAACTCATCCCTCATGGCGGTCGTCCATGATTCCGACTCATTCAAAGCCATTGCTTCGTTAAAGGATATGAGATCTGTATAATCTGCTACATCCTCATCTATGGTGTAACACAATACCTCGTATCCATAGAAATGATAATCTTCCATCCATGCAGGTTGTATTCTAGGTCTCCTTTTGTCGATTATACTCATGGATTATATGGGTTCACTAATGAACGTGAAATCTGCCTCTTTAATAATCAATAATTGTAGTATAGGAGGCGAAAAATGTTTCAACAAAAATCACAATTTGAATGTTGTGGAATATTTTTATTTGGCAATTCTACAAAGGTCGAACTCAGGGAACAACAATTTTTATTTGCGTAGTTTTAAATTAAATTAAATAATTAATTAAATGCTAGGTTAATTTCTATATCAGAAATTCAAATGGAAAATATGATGATGAAAAATGCAATGAGAAATAAACAGAGCAGATGAGCGTATGATCTCTGATTTTACACGATTTGATCCCTCAAATAATATGATCAATAAATCCTCAAAAACTATCACATATCAAATAATTTCAAGATATATTCGAATTAATTCTAGTGCATCAGATAAATAGATCAATCGATACTAATTTAGAAGCAGGGTAATTGGCCTCAGAATTTCTATGATTTAATTCCTCAAATAGTCGACAATAAAAATAATAAAGGAATAAATATTAATTAATCTCCTGCAAACATTAAATCCTCAAGAATATCAGTATAAGAGATTCAAATAATTTCAACTCCTCATACTTAATCTCCTGCAAATAACATCAATGATCTTCTCAGTTAAGAATGGCACAAATATGTCAAGAAGAAGCATGCATAAATCAAAATGCTCCTCAAATAATAATAATCAATAAACAACCTCATACTTTCACAAGATATATAATATGAAAGAGTATGAAAATAGCTTCAAAATGACATATTATGCGCAAAATTCGGAGTTCGAATGGGCAAGATATGATGAAATGAACTAACAGGGAGTAAAATGTAATAAAAACAATTGTTTTATTTCAAACAGGTCACTGATGGACTTATCTACAATTTCTGAAAGTTGAAGGAGTTCCTCTGTAATTTACCCCAGGTGGGGATGTTTCTGCAATTAATCAAACTCTAGAGAGCATGCATGAAAATTGTACACAAAGTCGTGCTGGCACGTGCCTCGACTGGCAAGGGTTCTTTCCGTAATTCTCTGAAAGTAGAGGAGTGTGGGCGCAAGTTTGCCCCTGCCCCCACGTGCTCCTCATTTGCGGGGGCAAGGCAGAGGCACTGGAGCGGGCGGTGGCGGAAGAGAGGGCGATTGTGCGGCACAGGTGGATGCGCGAAGTGAGGTGCTCCGATGGTGGATTTGCTATTCAAAGAAGGAGTATGGGTTCTCGTCGAAGTCCTCTCTGAATACAGCTAGGATTCGGACCGGATTTACTCTTCAAGTAGGTGGAGCTTTCCCACGAAGTATGACGGAGTCGATGCAAAGCTCAAGAGGTCAAGATCTCATGTTGGTTTGAACGTGTTGTAACTGGGAGTCCTGCAATAGATTTAAGACTCGAGTTTTTGGCTCGGTCTTCATGTAAACCTAAAATAAAAAAGGAATGGCTGAACTCCTGGGAGGTGGAATCCTTTCAAGGCCGGAGATGGAAGATTTTGGAGAGATAGAAGGGGATACACAAAGAGAGGAAATGAAATGGTGTGTCAAATGGATTCGTATTTCCCCTTTTTTAGTTCAGCAGCAGAGAGAGAATGGGTGTTGGATTTTGCACAGGAAATGAAGAATGGAAGAGAACAGGGGATTCTTGCTCAAACAGGGGAACTGCAAGCATTTGTTTAGTAAACGCAAATAACTAGAAATTATCCCAAAAAAATCCAAAAAAATCATATTTGTGATTAGAAAGGATGGTTTCACGGTGAAACAAATAAAATTTTGGGCGATTTGATGTGAGGATGAAGGTTGAGGGAAGAGAGAGAAAATGTGAAAAGAAAGAAAGAAGATGAAATGGAGAAAGAAAAGGGGCTGAAGGGGGGCTCCTGGTCGTGTATGAAGGAGGAGCTATGGCTCCAGCCTCTACGAGACCGGAGATGGAAGGTTGTGGAGGTAGAACAAAAGTGTTGAGGTGAAGGAATGATGGCAAGTTGGGTTTGCGGTTCTGAGATGGATAAGAAAGAGAAGAAGGTGGACTTCGTGGGAGAGATATGTAGCTAAGATAAAGATGATGGATGAGGGTGGTTTACCTGGTGTTTTTAGCTGGAAGGAGTCGAGCGAGCTCAGGGGAGCTCATTTCTATCGTCGCCTCAATCGGTGCTCCAATAGGGCACCGAGAAGCTCTGCAGTTTCTTGAAAAAGAACTACAGCAAGGAAGGAGATATCCCTTGGATCACACCTAATCAGAGAAGACAAGGCTCGTCATCGCTCGAGGCTTTCGTCTTCGAGCTGTCACCTGGAAGATGAGCAAATTGCCGGGCTGGTGGTTGTTACTCTCTCTAAAGGTGGATGGGACTGTAGGGCGGGGGACGCAGAAGCTTTATAGGGAAGCGTAGAGGAGCTCTACATGCATGGCCAGGAGGGGAGTGAAGGCGGCACGTAATGGCCGCGGGTCGCGCATGGCGGAGGAGAGTAACGGCAGGGGGGTTGACTGGGGAAGACAACGAGTGAAGGAAGAAGGAAGAGAAGGGGGCGGGTCACGTGCCTCGCACGTGACCTGTGGTAGATGGCTGGGTCAGGGTGAGTGGGGGGGGCCATGTGGCACGCCATAGGGATGCCACATGTCACCTAAAAAAATTCAAAATTCAAAAGATGAAGAAAATTAGAAAAAAAATAGAAGGAGACCTTGGATTGAAAATTTTCCTTCACAAAAGTTGTTCGTCTTGATGAGATCTACAACTACAACTTTCATGAAGAATTCAAGAGCAAAAGAGGTCATCTGTGCGAAGTGGAATTTTTGGTGGTTCTCCATGTGTATAGAAAACGGATTTTTTGGATTTTTGTAATTTTTTGGTGGTTTTTAAATAGGATAAAAATTATAAAAAATACGATAAAATACAAGAAAATTAATTACACACTAATCACTTTTTTATTTTTAAAAAATAAGAAAATAGAGAAATAAAATAGAAGTACGAAACACGCAATTTTTGTACAGACTCACAACGGACACTCGGACACAGTCAGTTTCTTTGAATCATGTCTTAATATGAATTTAGATTTTTATACCACTTAAAATACTTTCATCAAAGAATACAATTAAAAAAGAAATAAATTAAAAGGGATAATTATGTACATAAAACTCAAGTCAAAAATAGCAAAAAAATAAAATATGTAAAAGAGGCCCCAACCCCGAATTTCACAAATGAGTTAATTTTATTAAACTAGTCTTGTTTTGAAGATATTTGAAAATAGAGTGACTTAAAAGTGAGCAGACCAAAATCGAACACTGTGTGAGAAAGATATGTGTGTTTTTGTCCGTCAGATGTGAAATTAGACTTCAGAATTATTTGATATTTATTTAAGGTAGTGTTTTTTATTTTTATTTTGTTCTTGTTAGTAATATCTACACAATGGAGTTGATTTGGGGTCAATCTGAGTTAGGATGAATTAATTTAAAACTGTGGAAGTTAGCAGCTTTTTAGGCCAATTTACACTTGGGATTTTTAATGCAATTATGCATGATGAAATGCATATATTATTTACACATGAATGTATGCTAATGATGCTCTATTAATGATTAAATGCATTTGAATTTTAGGGAACAAGGCCTAATTGACCAATTTTAGCATGATGAATACGAGATTCATCATTCACCCACTTCCTCTAAAGGATCATTATTCTTTGTAGGTTCATTCTCTAGGTGTGGATATTCGATATCATCAACAAATTCATGTCTAATCTACAAGTCTTATTCATTATCCTGTAGAATAGTTAGAGGACCTTGTTCATCTACTTTATGTGCATTCTCTTGGTGATTTTCAAGGAAAGCTGCATCATGAGTTTCGATCAGACCTTTTGTTTCATAGAAGAACCTATATCCTTTAGAATGTTCACTATATCCAAAAATACACTTTAATGTCTGGGAGTCTAACTTGTCTCTAAGTCGACTCGGTACCAAGACATGTAATACACATTTCCATTTTCGGAGATGAACCAACTTAGGTTTCCTGTCATTCTAAATTCCAAATGACATTGATCCTATGGATTTGGTGGGAATATGATTAGGTATGTAGTTAGCGGTCAACATTGCTTCTCAAAATTTCTTTAAAAGATCATAGAGTGAGAACATGCACCTAACTACATTCATCAATATTATTCTTTCTTTCAGCTACACTATTTTGTTGGGGTGTATAAGGCATTATAGTCTGTCTACGAATGTTAGGTTGAATGCAGAACTCCTCAAACTCCTTTGAGGTATATTCTCCACCTCTATCAATCCTGAAGGTCTTAATTAATTTTCTCAATTTCGTCTCTACTTATATCTTATATCTCTTAAATGTTTCAAAGATTTCTACCTTTCTTCCTAAGAAATAGACATAAAAGAACTTAGAGTAGTCATTAATACATGTTATGAAGTACACCTTATTTCTATGTGTACCGATACTCAATGGTACTCATCTATCTGAATGGATCAAGCCTGATAGTTCCTTTGATCCAATTCCCATCGAAAAAGGTTTTCTCATCATTTTGCCGGTCAGACAATGCTCGCAGGGCAATATCCTTGCACTCATAATCTTAGACAGAAGATCAAATGTAATTATTTGATCTATTTGTAAATTTCCTGAATGATCCAATCTCATGTGCTATAAATCATAATTGGATAAATAACACAAAGAGTACTCAGAAACCACATTACTTATTACAAGAATACAAAACAAGTCATGCTCGGGTACAAATTTTTCCATGGCATAAACCTTATTCTTTCTATGGATGCATGCTTATTATAAAAACAAACTTCAAAGTCTTTATTGAGCATAACTGGAACAGATACGAGGTTCCGACGTATTCCTGGAGCATATAGTACATCCTAAAATAACATTATGTTATCACACGGGTCAAGCATGTATATCCCAACACTTCAACATACAAGTAGGTGTTGTTCCCTATGAAGATCATTTGTTCGCCTTCCTTCAGCTTCTTGAAGTTGATGAACATCAAATTTGCCTATTTAAGAATGAGTAATTATCGTAGTATAGGAGGCAAATTTGGTTCGCCAAAAACCACAATCTTTGAATGTTGTGGAATATTTATACTTGACAAGTATACCAATATCGAACACATGGAACGATGATTTTTAGTTGCGTATTTTTTAAATCAAATTAACTAATTAATTAATTGTAAATAAAATTTATGTGTCAGGAATTTAAGAGAAAATATGATGATGCAGATGCGAAGAAATATACAGGGAAAATGAAGCACCAGATCTATAATTTATGAAGTTTCATCCTCAAATGAATTTATCAATCAAACCTCAAATACTATCACAGATCGAATAATTTCAAGAAATATTTATCAATAAGAGAACCAAGCTGTGGGGTATAAGATCAATCACCAACTAAGTAATCATGTAGATAAAGAGATCAACAATGATTTTCAAGGAGTTCTGACCCCTAATTTTTCCAGTGATTTAATTTTCAAAGTGATTGATAATAATAAGGAAATAACTCAATTGTTTATCCTTGAACATGCCCCTACAATAGATCAATTTTTCCTCAAGTTAATCAGTACAAAATGTCAACAGAGCCTGCATAAGATCAAATAAATCCTCAAATAATAATATTCAATAAACAACCTTGGATATGTTCTCAAATTATACTAAGTGATAGAGCATGAAAATAGCTTCAAAATGACATATTATATGCTAAAAACAGAGTTCGTATGAGAAATATATGCTAAAATGAAATTTCAGGGACTAAGGTGTAAATAATATAAAGTTTTTCTTTCAATAAGGTTCCTGAAGGGCTTACCTGCAAATTTGAGAAGTTAGAGCACATTGGTAAGGGTATATATGCCAATTCAGGAACTTCCAGGGGTATAGTTTGCAATTATCCCCCAGACGCATGTCCCTTGCACGTGCTTCTGGAGGCTCGGGTGGCGGGGCAGCGGCTCGGGCGCCGAGGCTGTGGTTTAGCGGTCAGAGCTGAGGTTCGGGCCTGAGGCGTAGGCTCGGGAGGCAAGGCAGAGGGACAGGTGCCCGAGTCTACGTGGCGACGGCTGGAGCTTCGGGGGCACCGAGCCTCGAGGCTTGGAGGCTGGCTCGGGGACCTCCTCCTGGCTTGCAACTGACCATAGGATCAAGGGCTGGAAGCCCGATCCTATGACAGTTGTATGCTGCATGGCCCTAGGCGGAGACGGCAGTCGTACGGAGGAGACTGACGAGCGGCCGACCGAGGCGAGAGGTGCGGAAGCCTTGGCGGAGAAACACGAGGTGGTGCTCGAAGCGCGGAGGCTGAGGCGAGGCGAAGGTGGTGTTCGGCGAAGCGCGAGGCGGCGGTGGTGTCCGGCGAACCTGCAAGGTTAGCCCGAGGGGGGGGGAGGGGGGGAGGGGTTCTGTGTTTGGTGTTTGGTACCAGAGCTAATCTCTGACCTTTGCAAGGTCGGAGGTGCGGTGGAGCTGGGATTGGAAGACGGGGATGAGTGATGGATACCTGGAGTGGCGGGGATCAACAACCAAGAGTGATGCCGGTGGGAGGTGCAGAGCGGAGCCACAAGGCAGAGTGGCCTTGGATCATGCCTAAAGTTGGGCCAGTGTCACCGGCGAGAGGGCGGATGGCGGCTACGATGGCTAATGCTAGGTTTTATAGGAGGCTGGAGGCGTTACGGCCGGATGGTCGTGGGCGGCCGGAGGTGGGGCGACAACGGTTATGGAGGAGGTGGAGCGAAAGGGGCGAGCGGCTGGAGGGAAGGGGAGGGGTGCTCAGGTGCCGCGCATGTGCGCGCGGAAGGAGAAGGCGGCACGTGCGTGGCACGTGCTCCTGGAGAGAGGAGGGCTGGTGGGGTGCCACGTGGCACGCCCAGGGGCTGCCACGTGGTGCCCCAAAAAATTTTCAAACTTTTAGGATAGAGAAGAAGTAGAAGGAGAACTCGGATCAAAAATTTTTCTTCACGAAAGTTGTTCGTATCGATGAGATCTACAACTTTCATGCAGGACCCATGAGCAAAAAAGATCATCTGAATGAGGTGGTATTTTTGGTGGTTTTCCATGTGCATAGAAAATCAGGTTTTGGGGTTTTTACAATTTTTTTGGTGGTTTTAGAGAGGATAAAAATTCTAGAAAAAATACGATAAAATACAAGAAAATTATTTATACACTAATCTATTTTTTTGGATTTTTAATAAATAAGAAAATAAGAAAATAAAATAGAAGTCAGAAACACACAACTTTTGTATAGACCGACAACGGACACTTGGACTCAGTCAGTTTCTTTGATTTTGATTTTAATATGGATTTGGATTTTTATGTCGCTTGATAAAACTTTCATCAAAGAACACATATAAAGAAGAAATAAATTAAAAAGGTTAATTATGTACATAAAAACTTAGGTCAAAAATAGCAAAAAGTTAAACTGCGTAAAAGAGGCACAAAACCCAACTTTCACATATGAGCTCCGAATTTTACGAAATTGGTATTGTTTTGAAGGTATTCGAAAGTGGAGTACTTTAAAAGTGAGTAGACCAAAATTGGACATTGTATATGGGAGATATGCTCATTTTAGTCTGTCAGATGTGAAATTAGATTTTGGGTTTATTTGACGCTTATTTGAGTTAGTAATTTTTTGTATTTTTTGTTTAATGAAGTTAGTAATATCTACACAATGGAGGTGGTTTTGGGTTAATCGGTATTAGGATGAATTATTTATAAATGTGAGAAGTTAGCGGCTTTTTGGCTAATTTACACTTGGGATTTTTAACGCAATTATGCATGATGAAATGCAAATATTATTTACACATGTATGAATGCTAATGGTACTCTGTTAATGATTAAATGCATGTGAATGTTGGGGAGCATAGCCTAAATGATGAATTTTAGTATGATTAATACGAGATTCATCAGAAGTCCACAAACCCCTCATTTATCTTGGCAAATGTGCCTATTGCACTCGAGTCAATTTAGCACCTGTCACAGCCCGTAACTGCAGAGGTACACTCTACGACAACCGTGAATTCAATTTTTTTCGTGTTTTTATTTTTAGGCACCTTAGAATTTCACAGCTTATTCTTGTTGGGGCAATTGAACTTGAAATGGTCATATCTGACGCAATCGTAGCATAAGCCACGTGGGTATTTCCCACTTTTACACTTGAAATTCACTTTGGAGGGTCCTAGTCTTTTCTTTGTGTGCACCACATTTGCTTCCTATTCTTCTTTCTCGACCTCAAAGATCTCAACTTTCGATCATTACTTCAAGAGGTCATGCTCAATCGCCAATTGTGCATACTCTTGATGTTATCGTTCATCCTCAAGGATGTGGCAACCATGTCGAATGACAGTGAGAGACTTTCTAGAATGGTCGCTATATGCATCCTCTCCATAATTGTGCATTCACCAGCTTCTAGATTTTTTACAATCACAATCATCTTGTTTAGTACCCGAGGACATTTTCAGATCCCTTCATTCTACACAAGTTACACTTATGTAGAAGAATCTAGATGCTCACTTCTGACTTGAAGTGATATTTCTCCTTAACCACAGTCCAGACTCATACGTTGATTCGTAGGTCTCGAAAATCCGAGTCAAATTCAACTCCATATGGGTCAGCATGAAGATCCTAGCTCTATTTTCAATATTTCTATGTTGCTTACGGAATCTAATTTCCTTCATAATTGGATTCTCAGATAAGGTAGGGCTAGGTTTATCTATAATGGAGTGTATGCTATCATAAAGCAGGTCAAAATAGATCTTTCTACTTCACAGTTCATAATTAACATCCTTAAGGTACACAATTTTTCCCACCTCAATGGCAATAGTTTTGCTTGTCATTTTGGATCTAATGAAATAAATGTAAGTTTGTATGAGAGAGAGATATTTAATAAGAATAAGCAATGAAAAAATGTATAGGCATTTAAGACAGAAAAATGTTCTAAAAAAACTCAATAGAAATTTGAGACAATAACAACCCCTTCCTCACTTTTATTTAAAACAAACAAAGCTTTTAATTAATATTTAATTTTTATATAAAATGTGTATATTCAGTCTCTATTTTAATTCGAAATAGTAAATCTTTTGGATTGGTAGACCAAGAGATGTCTTCATTTAGTGTCACTAAAGTAAAAAAACTCTACTCCTTTCGTACAAAAAATAATTAATGCACGATGTATTACAAAATTATTAGTTTCTCCAAAAAAATCTTCCAATTTAATTTTAGAAATATTTTATTATTTTTTAACAAATCAATGTGATCTATGAACCTTAATAATTTTTTAAAAATAAATTAATAACTGACTAGGAATAACGTTGGATAATAACGTTAGGCAAAGGGTTAATTCCCTAAATGGGTAGTGGGGCAAAGATATTTCCCGAATAAGGTACGGATTCAAAATATTTTCCAAAGGAGGGATGTATCGGCGAACGATTTGCCGCTGATCTACCTGGAGTGACAAACCATTTGTCGTGGATTTGCTCAGGCCCAATCATTGTAATGGCAAATTGTGCATCACGCTTTATCATATTAACGGCAAAAAGTTTGCCCCTAATGTCTTTACCGCTTTATAGTTTATCTTTTAGATTTTAGGTTTTTTGTATAATAGAATCTTTGTCTTTTTTGTAATTTAAATTAGTAGAATAATTAATTTTGTATTTTTTTATGTAATTTATTATATTAATTAACTTAGCAGTATTAATCTTTAGGGTATAATTTTCCATTTCGATTTTATTTTTAACACAATAGAACACTTGGACTTCTCTGTATTATCAAATTTTTGATGTATATAAACGTATTTGATAATTCTATCAGTGGAAATGTAGAATAGTCGAAATGTTTAAATTGGATGGAAATGAAAATGCATATATCAGTGAATTGGTAAAATAACAATGCTAAGAGAACGCAACTTCATCACTAGCATTTAATTGATAAAAGAAAATCCGAATATGTACCTTCCAACATCATACCAAATGCACATATGTATCGTGAGTTACATAAAATTTCATTACACTATCTAAAACTAACTCAAAGCCTCGATCTCACCCATGCTCCACGAAGTACGCTCAGGCGTGCGTACTTCAATGGAATTATGTAATGTAAGTCAGGCAGGTCTGCATACAAATCTTCTTCTTTATCATATAATTCTGTTTGCGGTGAAGTCTCACTCTGCGAAGAGTCCTCCATAGGAAGTGGCATTGTTTGCGGCGAGTAAGGAGTGAATTGAGAGTCAGAGTGGAACAACTGGGGTTGCGATTGTACCTCCTCAGAAAGGTGTGATGTTGTAGTAGGTGGTGGCAGTGGTGACTGTGGTAGACGGCGCACTTCACTACGTGATCCTCTACTACTAGATGGTGCACGCGCTGTTAAGAAATCATTGTAGGGAAGGAGCACCGACTTGCGAGCTGTAATACAAGTTTTTGCCATAACATGTATGAGCATAACACAATGTGACAAATTTTTTTTTTAAAAAATATATTTGCATCACAACTAATGTCAAATAGTAATGCATCACCATGAGCTGAAATTAATTGGAATAGCTAACGTTGTCAAAAAAATAATGGCACTATATTTTTATTATTATTTTAGTAATGATATAAAAAATAAAAATGATGAAAGGGAGCAATGTTAGTGGGGAATTAGAAAAGATGCCACTAATGCATTAATGTAAAAAGGCATGAGATGCCTTGATAAAGAGATGCTAATTTGAAGAGGTGCCAAATTAGTTGTTTCTTTTATGAAGAGGTGTAATGCTAATATGAAGAGGTGCAATTTAGTTGGTGTTTTTATCAAGATGTGCAATGCCAATATGAAGAGGTGCCAAATTAGTTGTTGCTTTTATGAAGAGGTGCAATCCCAATATGAAGATATGCTTATGTTAAAATTGAGAAGATGCATCCCTTAATGGGAATGACTACACAAATGTGTACAAAAGGGAGGGGAGGCAAAGGGGAAGGATCGAACAATTGGTGTCCAACACTTCTCCCATTCCTAGTCTCTATCTTCCCTCTCCTCACAATCACCCCATCCATCTTAATTGTTGACGAAAGAATCGAAGTGATTTCGTGAACTTGTGCATTCGGCTCCCCAGTGAATCCGACTCCTGAGGCTCCACCCCGAGTACTGTTAAAAATCGTCCAACACCATAGAATCCGCCAACCATCATTTCCTCGGACCCTCTACGAATTTGACTCCGGAGGCTTACTCCCGAGCCACGACCATCATATTTTATCTCACTTTTATTTTATTACTTTATATTTTATATCTGTCTTATTTTGTTATCTTCTCTTTCGTGCAGGTGTTCGTCAAGACTATCACGACGATCCGTATCTAATGGTGATTATCCTCGACTCTTGGAGAATTGGAACGTGACACAAGGTTCGAGTTTGATTCGTGTTTTTGATCACATCCAACTCACCTTGCCCGGATATCTAATTTCATGAAGAGCTAACGCGTACGAGTCTAAATGGAGGTTGTCGCATAGTAGGGGAGTGATCATCACTTGCCGACCTGCACTGTTGTCTTTTCCAACTTTCATTTCAATTTTTGTTGTTGAAACACTTTGCAACAAACTCATCAATTTTTAAAAGTATTTTTACTTGCAAAATAAAGTGCATAATCTTTTTATCCTTGTGGATTTGACCCTGACTTACCCTATACTTTGCTCTGTGCATACTATAGCTAAGTCCGATAATTTATTCGTTCGAAGTGTATTTTTACGGGTTCACAACGATTATCCGACGTAAAAATCCGGTACATAAATCCCCGAAAATACGCTCCAATATTTTGGTGTCATTGCCGGGGATAGGAAATCATATGCGCTTTGTTTTATTTCTATTTTTTTATATTTAACCAATAATTTGTATTTCATCTTCACAGGTTCCACTTCATCAAACCAGCTCGTATGGAAAAGGATCAACTTTGAATAGCATTTGAGATCGTTGATGGAACAACATTGTGATAAGTTTTCTCTTACTTCGGCATATATAGGATCTCTGAATATTCCTTGTGTGTGCTATATTTGTCTTTACAAAAAGAAAGAAAGAGAAATCTACTTCTACTATCTATTTGTACATAACATCTCCATAGGATCTTTTCTCTCTCTTAGTTTTACCTGCATTAAAAAGATCACTAATTGCTTGTCGACAAAGATAAAATCATAATTTAAATTGGACTAATATCAACTGGTCATAAAAAATTCTAAAGCTAAAAAAGGATTGTTTGAAAACTTGTGTATTGCACGCTTTCAAAATCTTACAAGCACGCGCATTCTTAATAGCAGAGCCCAAATCCTATGGTCGTAATAGTTCTCTGAAACCCACTTTCTTAAATACACTTGTCCCTGAGGTGTTCAACTAAGAGTGATGAGGGGTTTAACATACATGTTGATCTAAGAAAGTCTTGCTGCCTACTTACCCTCTAACTGGCCTCAGAACCAGAAGAAAGGCATTGTGGTACTCCGAATAATTTTGAACGGCTAGATTTCATAGGAAATGTAAATTTTGGATTCTTGTGTTCTTAACTAAACCCTAATTTGTTTGTTGTTTATATTGTGATTGGTGGATACTAGGAAAATCTCATATTTATCCCCTTTAATTTAAATCTATAATCACCTCTTAGACACATGGCTAAGGAATCAACCTCGTTTATGGCTATCATACAATAATTAGAATGCATGGCAAAACGACAAGAGGCACAAGATGCTTTCCTTCAACAATTATAAACACATCAAGGGAGAGCACCAACTCCGGGCATCACATCATACTACTATGACCTGATCAAATTCATACAACAGGTAACTCAAATTCAGGAGGTCAAAAGCAATATATTGAAAGGCCTTCCCTATTATCCTCTCAACCATAGCTACCTGCTCAAACTATGAAGTCTGATGATTTTGTCAATGCCTCTCACCAACAAATTGGTCATAACACAATCACCCCAATACAAACTACCATATCTGAATCCACCTAAGATGTATAAACATTTGAGAGAGAGACTACACCAGTATCAAAGCAAGATGACACATCACATTCCTTAATGTTTCCAGATCACGAAATAAATCCCATTAACTTAGAACCTCATGAGGATCCTATGGATAATTATGATATTTTTGAGAGTGCGATGTTATCTTTTGATCTTTATGACGAATCTTAGAATAATGAAGAGAGATATATAACCAATGCACAATCCACACCGACCTTCGATCAAGAATTATAGAAGAGAATCGGTCCCGTTTCAATATGGGAAGCTGAGTCATCGTACTCAGTAGTTGATCTCCAATTCCCTTCTTTCGATATTGAGTCACTTCTAAATCAGGGAAAATGTATCGCATGATTATACATGGATCGAAATGAAGGAAACCCTTAAGCCAGTCCGGGAGGATCAATGGTTAACCATAGGGGATTTACCTTGGCATAATCCACTCACGACAGTCATATTTCCTCCAAAGGTAGCTATATAAGAGGAGAATTTTATGCCAACCATGGACCCCACTTCTGATCTTTCCAAAACTTCACCACAAAATTTATTGCCTACAATGGATTGATCAAAGTGTCAAGGTATATACTATGAAAGAAGTCATTTGGGATGACGATTTAAAAGAAGAAAATATTTCCACATTTATGTTAAGAGAAGCCTTACTTTGTAGATCAACATTTTTAATGAACAAAGGACCACTAATTTTCGAATCCGTCTGAGCCTGATCCTGACCTATCACATCAATTTGAAGACCTTATGAAGGAATTTGACCACAATATTTTCAATCTTGATTTCTTCATCATACCAACACCACCTACCACCTTCGTATTTATCATTTCACCAAATATAATCACACATATTGTTACTCAATTAGGTGTTCGATTTCTTTCTATGATTCTAAAACTACATGGACAATATCACCTCGATTTATCCAATATGGATGCCATGCTAATAAGGAATACTGGGTACACCTAACATTGGTGCCCCGCTGGAGGCGTTAAAACCAGCACACACTTCATAGCTTGGCTAATTTCTTCTCATGTCAACTTAATTGTCCAAAAAGTATGCACTAAATAAGATGGGGGGTCCATTCATTAAAAAATAAACAAATAATAAGAAACCTTCTCCAATTCCAGATGTCTACTTGCACCCATTGTCTTATCATTCTCCATCCAGTTCATTACATCTGCATTTACTATGAGGGCATGATAAATCTTAAGCATTGGGGGCACACCACCAAAAAATGCATTTTTTTCATGCATATATCATTACATATCTGCACTCATTTGCATGTTTTCCCTACTTCAACTCTCTAAGTTTACATATATGGAGAATAATAGCCTTACTATTAAATACCATATGAAATATAGGATTTGAAGTGATCCTGAGCTTACAATGCTTATGACTCTCTTTTATCCTTTCGCATTTAAATCAAGAGACTTAGCCTCAATTCAATTTTTAACACTTGGTATCAATAGAGAACTCAAACAATATATACCGAAAAGATAAAGAGTTTTGTACCGTGATACTAGCTTGACATACAAAAGGCTAAGGGGGTCTAACGATGTTTGTACTCAGAGTTTGTGAGATGGTGAGCTTATCAGTGAGTAGAGGAGTAAGGAGTGTTTCCACCAAATATATGTGAGGAAGATAGTCCACCATAATGTAAGGGAATGCTCCCAATTGGTCAAGCAATCCATTATGCGTAATTATTATACACACTTGATACCTTCATACACCAGCCTCTTACTTGACTTTCTACATATTTATCAAATCCATCACTTCTTTAAAAGTCTTCCATTAATAATCCATCTTGTTTCATTCGACTTCTTTCTCCCTCTTCTTCTATTATGTATCAAAAGAGAAATGTTCTCCAAGATTCTATTCTCCATCTACAATAAAATACATGTCCTTTTTTATTTTCTAAGTTCAAAAAGAAAGTATTAAAGCACATCGGTTTTCTTGAAAAGTGAAGAGAGATATTGCAAAAAAAGGAGAAAGAAAAGGAGAAAAAAGAAGTATTGCAAAAAAGAAGTATAGAAAAAAAGAGATATTGCAAAAAAAGGAGAAAAAAAGAAGAAGAAAGAAAAGAAGAAGAAGAAACTAGGAGAACCATTGTGCGAAAATTCTTTTCTCATGACCATCATATGTTATCTATGTCTTACTCTTCTCCAAAATTATCTTATAATGAGCAATATTGTCACATATTAGACCTCGCTCATATCTTTCTATAAATTTAAACCTAAGTAAAGCCATCTCCATCAAATAAGCCTTAACTAAATACTCCACAAATTGACCCATTATTTTTCTTCCTGATCAGTTGGAGGAAGATGGATTAAGTGTTAAATTAATTATGAAGTTGGACCTTGTAATAATACTCTAAGCCTCAATCTCAGGTATTTCCTGGCTTAGTGTATCATAGTTAGAGGTCGTTGATGAAAGCACTTGGTCAATTCAGTACACTTGACACTTGAGTCTATCCTCAGGTCTAATAACATTATGATGCTAGGTATCATTTAATCTGAATTGAGCAAGTATATACATTAAGTCATGTCTTGAGGACACTTGAGATGATTAAGCATTATAAGAAAAGATTCATTTCTACTCTCAAACTTTATGAAATAAAAGATAATTTTTTATATCCCTCAGAGGATATGGTCTACCTATATGTCTACATTGGAGTATTGAGATTCTTCATTTACATTTTGCTAGGGACTAGCAAATCTTAAGCATGGGGGTATGATGAATCTTCGATTCATTACATTTTTGAGTCATTATCCCACTGGTCCACAAACTTAAACATAAATTTTATGCCATGAAATAAATTAAGGGAAGTGCATTATCTGTATCATGTATTAGATATTTCATGACTCTCGTAAGCAACATACATTAACCCTTTCTCCCTCTTTCAGCATCTAGCAATAGTTTTAAGATGTAATGATTTTCAAAATAATTATCTTGTATTCCTTCCTTTTTTCAGGTGATTATTTATATTATTAGCAACCTCTTTTGTGTTCCTTTCCCTCAATTTTTAGCATTACCTTGAAGCTTGACTCTCGATTAATATCTTAGCAATTATTATATGGTGAACTTGCACCATGAGCTGAAATTAATTGGAATAGCTAACGTTGTCAAAAAAATAATGGTACCATATTTTTATTATTATTTTAGTAATGATATAAAAAATAGAAATTATGAAAGAGGGCAACGTTAGTGGGGAATTAGAAAAGATGCCACTAATGCATTAATGTAAAAAGGCATAAGATGCCTGGATAAACTCATCAATTTTTAAAAGTATTTTTACTTGCAAAATAAAGTGCAGAATCTTCCTATCCATGTGGATTCGACCCTGACTTACCCTATACTTTCCTTGTGTATAATATAGCTATGTTCGGTAATTTTATTTGTTCGAAGTGTATTTTTGCGGGTTCGCAACGACTATCCGACGTAAAAATCGGGTACATAAACCCTCAAAAATACGCTCCAATACCCGTCTCCCACTTCTGACTTGCCTCCACCCTTCATGTTTCTCCTCTTCCAGTTAAACCCCTCCCCACGTCACCACGATCTCTTCCAAGTGCAATCATGGTTGAATGCTCCTCTCTTGTTGTGGGTCAACCACTCCCTCTATGAATTGTAACATTTGAGGTGCGGGGCAGATCTAGATGGGTAATCGGTGGTTGTATTCTTGCACTGGATCACTTAAGAAGATCCATATATGATGTTTCCATGGCCCATGATGTCATGCTAGAGCTAAATGGGTGAGGCAGTAGCTATCCAATGTCATAATCAGGCACACCAGTGTAAGTTTGCTGACTTTGAGTGGACCCCACCTGCCAGTATTGTTGAGGTTGAGTCAATTGGGCTTCCTGAGTAGGGAGTATGTCGTATGGCGGGGTATGCTTGTCCGTCTGATAACTGTATTGATCCCCCCATTGTTGAGACACATGTTGCGGGTTCAGTGTGTGATGTATACATGGAGGGAATATCGTGTATTTTCGAATCCACCAGAGACATGTTTTGAATCGTATGTTCAACGTAGCCAATCATTTGTTGCATTTCCGTACTTTGTCGATGCTCTGTCATCATTTCTCTCACACGGAATAATGAATTCACTATGGAATTAGAAGTCTCAATTACAAGTTATGTAATAGACACGATTATGAAAATAGCATTTTGAAAAGAATTACCAGTTGATTCCACCTTGGTCCGTGTGGTTCATAAGCTTGTTTGGGGGTTGGAATGGCAGTTACGATCCAACAACGTGTAATATGCCAATACCATGTCAGAAAATCAAGGAGAACAGTAGCCACTGTCTTGTTCAAATGTCTCTCCACAACAACATCCTCCATTCATCGCTGTCATTGGGCCAAACGATCTTGATGATGTAAACCCCAATCATACGGTTCATCATCTCTCGGTCGAGCACATCGATCGTTGGAGGATATTTGTGGCATCGCCTCCGGAATGTGTTGTCGTATCTCGAACTGCCTCATTACACGATCGGGGGCGTGCATGACGACAATGTTGAAGCAAATAAAGACTGTCTTGGACAATCATATAGCTTGACTCTCGCGGCATATTGGAGGTAGATGTGCTACAACTTAATCCTCATAGGGTGTCCACCTCATCTGTTGAGAGTAGTGTTGTCAGTCAATGATTACGGATTCTATTAGAAAACATGTAAACAACAATGAGTCTCACATACCTGATGCTCCTATTGTAGATCCAACTCATTACGGTAAAAGGACAAATGAGTGGTGGACACATTCTCTCTGTACGACCTCCTTCCTCCCATCCACCTAGTTACATAAGGAGCGGATTATAGAGTTTCCTCTCTCAACTAGTACGGACGGGGTCGACCGTGTGGATGTGCTCCCATGCCCACATCTTCGTAGCCCAATAAGAGGCAGCAGTGTTAGATACGATATTGGGTACATGATTCATTTTCTATATAAATAGTGGTTACCTGGAGTAAGGTCTAGAATGCATAAGCTCTTTTCATCTTCATCAACGAGAATTGATCGAACTGAAAGTACATCTAAGCTAAAACTGCTGCACCCCATGCTCTTTGTCCATAATTCTCCGATTGGTGCATGAGCAAGAGGTGACAGAGATGCATCTTATCTGCACTAGCTGGGTATGTTCCTCAAATCCAATCACGGGCCATTGTTCCACCCTTAACTCGGTCAACAGTGAGACGTCCTTCAACGTGATAGTTCCCTCACCTTGTCAAAGGTGAAGCTCTGTGTTTCCGGTCGCCACCTCTCTGTCAATGCCTTCCTCAAAGACTGGTCAATCGTGGCTCACTTCATGTTGGAGATGCAAAGAAAACCTACAACTCCAACTATCGGTTAACAACATCACTACGCGGTAGTTCAAGTATATGGTTTAGGGTTCGTCCATGCTCCACAAAGCGATGCGCCTGTGCATTTAAAATAAATGATATATCCATTGAAGTCATTGAAATTACTTCTCTCACACTAATACATAGTCGTACAAATTATTTCTCTCACCGTATCAGCATCTGGTTGTGGTTGACCAGATAGGTGTTCTCCCTGCCTTGTCCATACAGAAGTATCGTCAGGCCCTACAACTGTCTACATTGCTATACCAAAAACTGAAATTAATGAGAAAATGCAGTAATGAATGAATGCCATAAAAAGTTATATAACTGAATCTCATAAATATAGCACTGGAGTACATAAAGTATATGACAATAACTACCAATGCCTTCTTTTATAAGTTGTTTTATTATGATCATGACTACACCTAACTTGCACTTTACCCATCTCATCCATGCTACCGCGTAGATGCCTCCTCCGAGGTTGGGCAGGAGTGAAAACTACATTCAGATGGAGCAACGGTGAGGGTTCCAGGGACGATCAGGACGAAGACATGTACATATGTGGATCGGAACGAGGTTACCGTATAATAATCAGAGAACAATTTCAGGTGTTCCGTGTTGACATTGACATTATCGCATACCGCAATTATATGCGGGCAAATTAGTCGCATCGCATGCATATAACCACATGTGCATACAGACTGTTGACCATTTATGTTGATCTTGTAGTTTCCTTATGGGGCTCAGACTTCAAATTCTGTGAGACTGGGCCCCATATTCCCCTAAGAACGATATTGAAACTTTTAGAGAGGTTAGTAGTGGTCAGCTGCCATCGACGTCCCTCGTCATAAGCGCAAGCCCAATAATGTCGATCTCCCCCATCCTGTCTCAATATCCAGTTATACACATCTGAGTCGGTTGTTCGAATTTGGTTCATAATGCGCTCATGATCATACTTACTAGTCACTGCCCCGGCACTGTAAAATTTCCCATGTATCCACTTGTTTGTAAACCCGGTCCAATGCATATTCGCATGCATATGTCGGAGGCAGAAATGGTGGCAGTGACCTCTTTTGACTGGAAAGTATTGAGGCAGGAAGTTCTTTAGACCAGAAAATCTATCGCTTCCAAACCTAGTTTCTAAACTACATGATGCCTTCTCACTCATCGCACCCTTCACGACTGATGAAATCGATAGAACGATATATTCCTTCAAAAGAAACGAGGCCCCAAGACCAGATGGAACCATTATCAAATCCATCAAGAAGTTTTGGCCTTTACTGAAAAATGACTTCACGAGACTCCTAACCGAGATGGATAGCTCGGACTTTGACTCAAATAACTTTAGACATTTAAACAACACCATCACTATTTTTATTTAAAAAAAAGACCCTAAGAAGGTGGAAAACTACTGCCCGATCAGCTTGATTAACTTACACATGAGAATCATCTCCAAGATTTGGCAGGAAGGTTCACATCTCTTTTAGACAAAAAAAACATGCCCCCAATGCAATGTGCTTTTCTGAAGGGCCGCTCGACATCCAATGCTATATGAAATTCCTGGTCAAGAACGATCCAGAAAGCCATCATTCTCAAAATTGACTTCCAGAAGACCTTCAACACAATCTGTTGGCCGCTTATTATGGACATATTAAAATCCACAGAAATTCCGCTAAAATTCTATGAACAGATATGTTCTTTCCTAGATCCCTCAAGAACATCTTTTAAGATAAATGGTTCTCCAGCCGGCTTCTTAAGGGCGGAAAGAGGAGTTCGTCAAGGTGATCCTCTTTCACCTCTATTGTTTTTCCACACACTTTCCTTGTTTGATTCCATGTAATCCAAACTAGCAGAGGTCAGAAAATGTAGGAATTTATTCAAGAAGAGTATGTCTTCCATGATTACTAACATCTAATTCGTCGATGATCTTCTAATTTTTCTAGAATGTGACTGTGATGGGTTGAAAAATGGTATACACAACCTTGAATATTTTTTTAAACATCTCTGATATGCAAATAAACGTCTCCAGATCAGAATTTTTGAGGATTAACCTGTCGAAGATGGAAATAAGGGAATGTGAACAGATCTTGAAATGGAAAAGAGGAGAGGCACCTTTTGAATATCTGGGTCTTCCCTTGGCCATTGTGAGACCTGTTGCAAAAGAGTGGGAGGTACCTCATACTCAAGATCCAAACCCCCTCTTGCATTGGTAATTATCGGCCTATCTCTGGTTGTAATGTTATCTATAAGATTTTCTCCAAGATTTTGGCTAGACGACTTGCAGTGGTTCTTCCATCCCTCATTTCCCTCAACCAGTCCGCTTTCATTAAAGGAAGATCCAATAGTGATAACATTCGTCTTGCAAATGAACTGCTGCATGACTTTGATAGGAGGGCTTCCTGTAACAAAGTGTGCCTTAAAATTGACCTATCTAAGGCCTTCGACTCGATGGATCATGCCTTCCTGCTTGAGGCACTTTCTGGCATGGGGTTCTGCCGCAAATGGATGTCTTGGATCGAAAATTGTATCTCCTCTATGTCTTATTCCATTTTTATTAATGGCTCGCCCCATGGCCTGTTTAGGGGAACCCGTAGCCTCCGTCAGGGGGATCCCCTTAGCCCCCTATTATTCACAATTGGATTAGAGTCCCTTTCCTGTTTGATGGACTCTGCTGCCATTGCCGGTCGTTTCCAGCCTATGGGGAGGGGTCGTAATAACCTACTCATCTTATCTATGCCGATGATCTGCTCATCTTTTGTAAGGGCTCGATGCGCTGTCTCGCGGCTGTTAAAGAAATTTTGAATGAATTTGAAGCCATCTCTGGTCTGAAGTTGAACCCTAAGAAAAGTAAGATTTTTAGGCCCAAACGAGCTAGCTACTCTTGAATTTGCTGTCACTCTGCGCATGGGCATGCTGCAACATAATCTCCCCACCAAGTACCTTGGGCTCCCTCTTGCCTCCCCCTTCTCTCGCTGTAGCGACTCGGGGGCGCTGGAAGACCGGATAAGGCAACTAACCAACGGTTGGAACGTCAAGTACCTATCCATGGCGGGTCGTGCCCATCTCCTCAACTCCGTCATTCGTAGGATTTTCCTCTACTGGACTGCGGGAGCCCTTCTTCCGATTTACTGTTGTTCGTCATCTTGACAGGTTGTGCGCTCAATTTCTCTGGGGTCGTAGACGTCATGATATTGCTTGGCAGCGGCTTTGCCTTCCTAAGCATGAGGGGCGCATGGGACTGAAATCTTTCGTCTCCCTGCGAGCCACTATGATTGCTTCCTGGGTTTGGAGGTTCCTCAATGCTGACTCTTCTATTTGGGCTTATTTTATGCGCACCAAGTACCTTTGTGATGCGTCGTTCTGGGATATCAATGCCTCTCCCGCCTCTTCCAGAATTTGGCGTGCTATGCTGGATTGTAGAGCCTCAGTGTGTGATGCTATTCGTGGCGATTTCCCCTCTCCTTCTTGGATTCTTTCCACCAGAGGTTTCTCCTTCAAGGGCGCTTTTGAGCTCCTTCGATCACGGGGCATGCCGGTTGGCTGGTTCTCGGTCGTGTGGGATCGGCGCACCCCTCCCCTTTGTGCGCTCGCACTTTATCAGGCTCTCCTTGGTCGTCTGCCCACGCTGGATAGGCTCAAGGCCTTTGGCTTGAATCTCCCTGAAACTTGTTCACTCTGCTCCAGCGACTTGGAAACCCATGATCACATGCTGCTATCATGCCCCTACTCCTCTGAGGTGTGGCTTGGCTCCTGCTCTACCTTGGCTTTAACGGCACCTCCAACGAACCATCTCGCTGATGTTATCACCTGGACTCTCAATGTGGCCAACCCCAGGGCCCGTACTTCTACAGCTACTCTCCTTGCGTTGGCAGTGTGGCACATCTGGCGTGAGCGCAATCGGCTTTGGAGTTCTTTGCGATGTCTGCCTCCAAAACGCACTATCGAGGATATTGTCAACAACTTTATGCTTTAAAATTTTAGAAGGGTGCCTGAGTTTTTGGTTCTGCTCTGAGCCCCATGATTAGTGCTCCCATGTTGCCTTTGTGCATTCCTGGCTAGATCTGTTAGCCACATTTTTTGTATGTAATTGTTTCTTGTTTTTTTGGAAATATATAGTTTACCTTTACTTACCAAGAAAAAGCTGCAAGAATGGAAAGCAAAGATCTTGCCGCTACCGACTAGAGTCTGCCTTCTAAACTCCTCTTTAACTTCTTTGGCTACCATCATGTTGTGTTGCTTGTTGGGTTGGGTCGGATTGAGTTATCCCTGTGAATAGTAATATGTAAGGAGGGTTGGAAGGGTTGGTAGGAGGGGTACACCGGTGTACCTCAACCCTACCCAACAACCAAACAGGCCTGCTTATATCTAGATAAATTTGACAAAATTTATGGGTGATTCCTTTGGGCTGGAAACACAAGTATGAGCGTCAAACCTAAGGTGGCATGGAAAAAATTTTGCCGCTCCCAAAGAGAATGACGGTTGGAATATCTTGGATTTGCAGAGCCCCAATATGGATAGACATCTCAAAAGGATAGATGGACATTAGATCCATTCTATCAAAGCAGATTGGGGATGCACGGTCAAAATCCCCTCCGGGAGGATTTAATGTTAATTTGGAAGTTTGCAAGAAACAATTTGGCTTCGGTTAAAGAAGGATTAGACAATTCGATGGCAAAAAAACAAATGGTTCAAACGTCTATCTCACGGAGCCCCAATTGGATTGTGGAATTAGCTCAAAGCGCTAAGATTGAGACTTTAAAACTTAGTGGCTATCGTCGATCCAAACATCTCCGATCTATACTCCTTTCCAAAAGGGACTCCAATAAAAAAATGTGTTTTTATCAGTTGTGCGTATCTAAAATATTCCAATATCAATTATGCTCTTCTCTTTTGGGGAATATCAGTTGCACCCCTAACTTCTTGTCATTCTATTACTTATGCCCCTTGCGTTAGTTGCCATCCATCCCCAATGAAAATTGACATTAACTTGAAGGACACATCGAGAATTAAACTTAAAAATGTAGGTTGAAAAGTTCATTATCTTTCTCCCCCTTCTCTTCATCCTCCCCAGCCTCCTGCTCCTCCTCCAGAACCTCCCCCCCCCCCCCCCCCGCCCCGCACAGCCCCCTCCGTCCGGAGCTCTCCCCGCACCTCTCCCTCTGATCCAAGCTCCTCCCCTGCACCTCCTTCTCTGTCTCCGCACCTCCCTCTCTGCCCTGGCATCTCTCCTTCGCCCCCAGCTCCTCCCGCCAGCCCTGCACCTCCGCCTCGAGCTCCTCCACCCGTACCTCCCCTTCGCCCACGCACCTTCCCTCCGCCCACGTACCTCCCTCTCCGCCCCAGCTCCTCCTGTCTCCCATGCACGTCCCCTTCCACCTCGAGTTCCTCCCCCACTCCTCGAGCACGTACACCTTGCATTCGTCTGCGGACAACCACGTAAGGATGCAGATGTAGGTGTAGTAGAGGAATTGCGTAACGGGTAGTACACGTGACGCGAGGGATCATATGTATTCCTTCAAGCCTTCACCGGCAACGCGCACGAGGAGGAGCAGCAAGGGGTAGAGGAGGAAGGGGACGTATGAGGGAGGGGAGGAGGAGGCTAAAACATGACCATTCAATATTTGTTTAATTAAGATAATTTTTTGCTTAATTGATTCATGAAAGTTCATCGAAAATGCAATAAAATTCAGCATTTGATCCGTAATGAATATTCGTGAAAATACAAAAATTTTAATGACTTGGTGGATGCATGAAGGTGTAATTAAGAGAGAGAAATTATAAAGAGAAAGGAAGAATAAGATGAAGAAATCTGGACAATTATACCCCTCTTAGATGCACCATGATTTGAAAAAACCTTGGTTAAATCAACTCATTGGCGGTTAAACTAACAGAGGGGCACAAGTGACAGAGCAACAAGAAGTCGGGGCACAACTGATATTTTCAAAAAGGGATGAGCATATCTGATATTGGAATATCTCGAAGGCATACAACTGATAAAAATCGTAAAAAAAATCGGTTGACAAGACCATCTATGACTTTTTTGATTTCGTGGGGGATTACTTCAACCTTTCGTAAAGAATTATAATCTAACCTTTTCGATCAAAGAGTCTCTTACTTCCTTTGGTTATGTTGCTTTTTATGCTGTTGTGACGAGGAAACTTAACATCACATGTTTGAAGAATGCATGGTTACAAAAGATATAATGCATCTAACGGGTCTAAACGACCATCCTTTCTCCTTCATGGATTTTTATAACAGAAACCTGTCTGAGTTGAAGTCAACTCTTTCTTGGAAGCACCTTGCCTTGAGGGCATGAATCTGACGTTGATCTGGAAATCATGGTGCAAAGAATGCCAACGATTGTTTTCTGATATCAATCAAGAAAATAATTACAGATGCTTCACAAATCGGGTGCATTTGGGTCTAAGCTTGCTTATCAACCAAAATTATTTAGGGATTTTATCACTTGTGCCCCTCCGAGATATCGCAATATCAGTTATGCCCCTATTTTTTTGGTAATATCAGTTGTGCCCCTTACTTCTTTCTCTGTCATCAATTGTGCCCTTCCGTCAGATTGACCGTCTATGAGTTGACTTAACCATGATTTTTTCAAACCTTGGTGCAGTTAAGAGGGGTATTATTGTCCAGACTTCTTCTTCATCTTCCTCCTCCTCCATTTCTTCCTCCTCCTCCTCCATTTATTGGCCAAAAGTTGCTAAAAAGGGTTTAGGGTTGATAATGATTAAGATTAACCGGTTCTTCAAAAGTGCCTGAACTGGATGGTCTAAAACATCACCGAAGAAAGTAGGGATACGCATCAAGGGGATGTAACGCTCCATTTTTCTACTAATGTAGGACCAAGATAGAAAAAAATGGAGACAATACTTAGAAACAGAGCAAGAAATTATACAACATCGTCCAGATGAACCCCCAAAACGAATAAAACCTAAACGAACAAACCAGAATAAGAAAATTTGAAAAACATGAATATTATCATCAGAGGCGAAATGATTTCTCATCCACAGCTCCTTACAAGAGGCTGTGTAGGAAGGTGTCCTAAGATTTGCATCTCATAGCTTCATCGTTTGACGACAACATCAAAAACAAAGTCTAAGAACAATAATGAGTAAAAAGGAGAGAGATCCGTCTGATTCAGGAGTGTTAATTGACACATCACCTGATCAGTTCAAGTGTTGGATTATAAACATATTCATCTTCCTCATCAAACGGATCTCGAGCGGAAAAAAGGGAAAAAATGAATTTTTGACGATAAATCGTTGGATGAAATCGAAATCGAAACTAGTGGAGGAAGGCTCAGTGGTGGCGATTGAGATTATTAGGTTCGATTCCACCAGCAGTCGTCCTCAGATCGCATATCAGAAGAGGGAGCTTCGGTGTCCTCATCGCCGTCCAATATTCAACACAGAAAAAACAGATCAAACGAACGAAAACCAAAATCGAAACCAAGTAAACCTTCGCATAAAGCACAAATCAGATCTATAGAAGAGATACAGATGGAACAAGATCGAACGAGGGAGATGGCTCAGTTCAGCGGGATAATCGCCATGCAGATCCCCGCCGAGGTGGGGACATGCGGTCTGGTCCGTTGAGCTTGAAAGTTATGGAGTCGTCACGGCGATCTCGCCTTCGTGGATTGAGAAATGGAGGATTTAAGAGGGGTCGTGGGGGCGGTGGGAGGTGCGGTGGGGGAGGGAGCTGCGGCGAGTGGAGAGAGGTTCTGGGAGGCGGAGGCGCGGGGGGCGGAGGAGGAGGAGGATGGGGACGAAGGCGAGGCACATGGGCGAAGCCGGAGGCTCGGGAGCGGCTGCAGGAGAGCTCCAGGAGGAGGAGGGAGGAGCTGTGGAGGAGGAAGAGAATGGATGAAGAGGAGGAAGAGGAAGAAGATGGGAGAGGAGGAAGAGAAGGGAGGAAGAAGCCGGGTGGAAGATGACTTTTCACTCCATTTTTTTAAATTTAATTCCATCTATGTCCTTGAAGTTAACGATCGTTTGTGCTGATTATGGACGGTCACTAACCCGAGGAGCACAAGTGATAGATTAGCAAAAAGTGAGGGGTACAATTGATATTACCAAAAAGATAGGGGCATAACTGATATTGCGATATCTCGGAGGGGCACAAGTGATAAAATCCCAATTATTTATGAACTCATACGTCTGTGGTCGACCTCCTTTGTTCATACAACTTATACTTTGGCGAGCCATGCTTATTTTTCTCTCGCTGAATTTTAACGTGCACTGCAGATTCAAAGAATGACGCTGGTATTTCCTTCTCGTCCTCTGCTAGTAAAATCCAAGCGACTGTTGGGAACCTAAGGAAGTCCCGAGTGAAATTCACTTAATCCAATTCCAAGAAGTGAGGCAAGTTGATATCCTTTCAGAGGGTGCGGAAACTAACTCTCATCGGTGCAGCTGGCTTTGGTTACCATGAAATCTAGTTCTACTAAACTCTTCTTGTTATTTTGTTTTGGGGTTTTTGTTGTAAACAAGATCATGAAAGCATATTTTAAACAGTAATTAAACAGATCCAAATGAATTAACAGAGAAGCAATACATATTAACATCAAGTTAATCACGTGTTTCCCATTCATTATCCGATTACATAATGCAAATAGGAACCGATTAATTAAACGGAAATAGAAATTACGGTGAGATCCAGGAAAGATAAAGCAATAAACAATTTGTGGCAAACAAAAAGAAAGGAGAATTAGATGAGAGATCGCTGAAGCGTCCATAGAATGGACCGTCCTCAGAGAGGATATCGCCCCCACAATACCAGTGCGTAGGGTACTGACGATCCGCTCGCAGGATACGACGGTACAAAATCCTCGTCCACGCACACCGAGGAGACCGTTCTCGAAAGTACCTCAGAGAACTTGCAGCTGAGAAGAACATGTCGCTGATGCAGTGACAAAACTAAGAGCAAAGGCAGTGGCGAGAGAGTTTTCTTTCGTGTGAAGAAAATGGCATCGGGGGAGGAGAATATAAAGAGACTTCCGTGCCCTAGCACGTGTTTCCATATTTCGAAAATGCCCCTCAACGAGCGTGTCCCTTCGGATTTCGAAACCGCGGCTAAAATGAACTGTTATGGGTCGAGTCAGATTCCCATTGCGATCAAATCCAAATTAATCTGTCTGGTTAATTTAATCAACCAATCAAATGAAGCCCGCTACAAAAGTATCGAGATCCGAATTGACTCTCTCGAGCCCGAACCCAATCCCGCGCCCGAGTCGGAGACGGAACGGAGCACGCGCGCGCGTGGTCCTCTATTCCTCCTCTCTACTATTGCTACAAGACCTTGGTGTGTGAACTCATATATAAGTCCACCAAAAATTTAGTAACATTATATGTGGTACTAAACTTTCACTCACAACTCTCCATGTTTCAAATTTGAGAATTCCCAACTTTCCATCCAATCCATTTGGTTTCCCAATTGAGACCAAATTAGCTCCTACTGTAATTATATAGGCTTTCTAATCAAAGCCTAATTACATACTTTAAATACAACAGTTTTTACTCGACAAACCTTATATTTTTTGTCAGTTACCTCTTCGATCTTTGAAACAACCTAATTCCCCCCTCGACCCTATAAACTTGCTAACCCTTACCCTACAAATTCTATGGTTAACCCCCATACATTTACCCAATAAAAGCTACCGGATTCCGTGATGTTCTTTTACATTATACACATTTTGTTTATCAAATTTACATTCAATACCACTCCCACTCACCCTCTTCCTCATCTCACTTTCCCTACCCACCTTTGTCTGAAACATATCTGTATTGGCTAAAGCCCTTCGCCCCGAGCGTCCTAAGACTTGGCCGCTGGTGGAGGGAGACCTGGCATTGTCGAACCAACCCCAGCCCTGGGGGTCCCTCTCTGTAGAGACATGATCAGCTCCGGCCTCGGCCTAAATGGCCCTGAGATCCCCTTCTAGCCCTGCAAGCAACTTAGCACCACCTCCCCGCCCTTCCCAGCATTCAGGACCGCCCACACCCTCTCCATGCACTCCCCGGGGCTCACCTTCCTCTCCCCCGTCAGTAGCTCTGTCCCCACCCCCTTCTTCACCATCTCATACACCGCCCTCGCGCTACACTTTCCATCTTGCTCCCCACTAGGCTCTCCCCCTTGGCCAGTCTCTCCCTCATTGCCCCTACCTCCTCTCTCAACCTCTCCTTAAGGTCCTCCTGGAACGTCGGTATCCTCTTGAAGATGTCGTACCCGTCCAGCGTGTCCTTGTCGCCTGCGGATAAGGACTTCTCCACGAGCACCTCCATGAGATCGAGTTGCAGCACGTAGGACGGGTCATCGATGTAGGAGAAGATCGGCTGGCACTCCACCACCTGCAAGAGCTCCCTCTCGCAGAAGCGGGACTCCAGGGGGGACCAGTCCTCCTCTGAGGTGTAGAGTGTCTTCCTTGTCGCCTGCATCACCGCGTGCTTCACCACCTCCCTCAGGTTCTCCTTCATGTGGTGCAGGTCCACCGCCTATCTCTGCGCCCTTGAGGCCATAGTCCAGGCTTGGATCGTTACCGCCGCTCAAGTTGGACGGCAACCCCTTGTTGTAGTAGTCGCAGACAAGCTCCGAGAATTGCACGAAAAGCCGCCCCTCCCGAGTAGAAACAGCGCAAGGGGAAGGCGTCGGAGATCCGGGTGCGTGCCAACCTCTCCTTCCTACAGGCCCTCGACCTCGCCGGCAACCTCCTCTCCAGTCTATGGAAAGAACATGGGGGTAGAATATCCACCATTGGATTTCTATTGGTTAGATTAGCTCAAGATTGTCCCTAGAAATTGACTCAAATAAAGTTAAAACTGATGGTAGGGTCTGTGGGGTAAGACGGAACAATTTTATGAGATCGATGAGGTAAATAGGTTGTTTCAAAGGTCGTGGAAGTAATTGACAAAAATTATAAGTTCTGCCGTATAAAACTCCCTTTTGTTTTTGTGATTACGGTAAATGCCTTGTGACTACTCCTGTGCATTTGACAACCTAAACTTTAAACCTTTGTATCTATAAACTGTGTGCTTTGTGGCTGCGTTTTGACGAATGAATAGGCTCTTGATCATTTTTCTAAAAAAATCTACCGCAATACCTACTAGTGGAAAACATGTTCAAAGGCAAAAGCAAGGGTGTTAAATATTTAAAAATATTGATGAATGTCTTAGGTGGATAATTCAACCTCTTCATGATCTAGTTACCACGGTCTTAGGTTTAGTCCTACAAAGAATATCAAATCTATTGTAATCTTTGGGAGAGTTAAATAGAACATCGACTTTTTGAGCAGTTCTCCCATAGTTTCATCCAACTCCTTAGGGAGTATGGTTGCATGTAAAATCAAAGTTTTCCTATTACTTTTAATGTTTGATTATCTATTTGCTTTCGCATTTCATATTTCTATAAGGTATCAGAGAAAATTTTTACATGATATCAAACTCCAGTATTTTATATCTTATTCTTTTGATTATTGATTTTCTTATGCATTCTAGAGTTATACATGGTACAAGAGCAAGTCATTCTTGTATAGTTTATCGGTTTTCAAAGATTTATTTGTTATGTCAAAATTTATTCTCGAAGAACGAGCTACAGAATCCTTTTCCTTTCATCCATCGTAGCAACAACTAAAGGGTTCCCAAACTCTAGCACGTCGATAAAGAGCATTCCATACATCCTCTCTTATTGAGTCAACCGGATGATGTAAATCTTGTGTCTAATCGAAATCATTGACGATGCTTGAACCTAAAGTGAATTATGGACCCATATGATTTTGTAATACTTAATTGGTTAAGTTAAAGGAAAACACTTCCCGGACTACAATACCATACCGGAGAGGAGGGGCATGCGCCTATGGGGCATGGCCGGATCTTTATGGAAAGCTTCTCATTGCACTTTAGAGAGTGGTCATCCTCTGGATCGGTGCTTCCTCCATCATAGCCTACATCATGGATAAGCAACATGGAGCTGGATGATGAGTGGTATCCTAGTTTTCACTCTACCTTGCTTAACACACACCGAGTAGGCCCTTTTTGCTTGTAATGTTCCAGTATCGGCGTATCGCCATAGCGTGCTTTTATTTTGGAGCTTCGTGACCTGAAACATCCACGTTTGTTTTTTATTAGCAGGCTTAGGATGTAACCTTCTTTGTCCAGACGATTATGTCCTAGATCACCCACTACTCAAGAATGGCGAATTTATAAACAAACAATAAAATTCTAACAATTAATAAGTAGTTTTATTATCTTGATTTGAGTAAATCTACTAATACGAACAATATGAAGTATCTCACAAAGTAAATAATATGATTATATGTAAATATTATGTTGAATCCATAACATGGGATAAAAGAAGAGTTAAACCATCGCTATGTATTTATATTGGTGCCCTACAAGGCGCATGATATCCATGAGTGGGAAGATTGAGGTTGCACAACTTGCACTTGATTTTGGTTATGACCAACTCGATTTTTAAACATGGGATTGTTGTTAAGAATATATGATTGGTTTACATTTCCATATCGATAATATACGTCTGACAACAAATACATATCTTGAAAGCTTGGGTTCTGAGCCTAGTATATAATTATATTTAAGACCATTTCTTCTCATACATCCTTGTAGTTGTTCTTTAACTTGCACACCTTTAGATCATACTACATACTTTGCTAGAATGTTGTAAATCTTGTTGAGATGGATACTTACTTTTGCACTTGAATTGAGATACATACACATTGTGTATATAACCCATTTTTTATATACATGTTTGCTAATGAACACTAGCATAATTGCTTTTCTTTTTCATATATATGTTAGTTATATGTGGTTTATGCTATTCTCCGTGAATGGGGCATTTGGCTCATCTGTTGTATCCTTTGATTTCTCAAATCATGTTGCAAGTTCGTAGATTGAGAAAATCGAATTATATGCATGCAATGATGCTTTAATAAATGATATGCAAGATTTAGAAGATTTGATCTTTTGCAACTTTACTCGTTTTAGCCAATATTGTAGTATATTATACCTTTTGATTAGAGAATGACAACTATTTTGAACTATATTACAAGTTTAAGAAGAATTGTATATTTGAAATTCAAGTATTGTAGTGGAGTTGTACATCATAAATAAATAAATAATGAATATTGATATATTGAGACATTGTATATTCCTTCTTCTTTTATATTTCCAATAGTGATTATATCTAATCGTTACAGTTATTGTTGAGTATCTAGATACATGAAGTCAAAAGAAGAGGTTAAAAGATGATCAGGCATCCGGTCTTCCTTGTCAAAACAAGTCGGGTGGGGGGGAGGTGGCTTTATCACATGGGGAGGTGATGAATCTCGTATTCATCATGCTAAAATTGATCATTTAGGCTCTGTTCCCTGTCATTCACCTGTAATTAATCATTAATAGAGCATTACTAGTCATCATGCATGTGTGAATAATATCTGCATTTCATCATGCATAATTGCATTTATAATCCCCAGTGTAAATTAGCCCAAAAAGCCGCTAACTTCTCACATTTTTAGTTAATTCATCCTAACTCCAATTGACCCAAAACCACCTCTATTGTGTAGATAATACTAATCTTATTAAATAAAAAAATACAAAAAAATTACTAACCCCAATAAGTGTCAAATAATCCCAAAGTCAAATTTCACATCTGACTGACTAAAACGAGCATATCTCCCTCATACAATGTCCGATTTTGGTCTACTCACTTTTAAAGTACTCCATTTTCAAATACCTTCAAAACAAGACCAATTTCATAAATTCGGAGCTCATATGTGAAAGTTGGGTTTTGGGCCTCTTTTGCGCATTTTAACTTTTTGCTAATTTTGACCTGAGATTTTATGTGCATAAGTAACTCTTTTAATTTTATTTCTTTTTCATTTGTATTCTTTGATGAAAGTTTTAATAATAAATGCAAACATTCAAATCCAGATTAAAACTGATATCAAAGAAATTGACCAAGTCCGAGTGTCCGTTGTCGGTCTGCACAAAAGTCGTGTGATTCTGACTTCTATTTTATTTTCCTATTTCTTATCTATTAAAAATCCAAAAAAATTAGATTAATGTGTAAATAATTTTCTTCTTATTTATCGTATTTTTTCTAGAATTTTTATCCTCTCTAAAACTACCAAAAAAATACAAAATCTCAAAAATACGGTTTTTCGTACACATGGAAAGCCACCAAAATACCACTTCGCACAGGTGACCTCTTTTGCTCCCAGGCTCTTCATGAAAGTTGTAGATCTCGACGAGACGAACAACTTTCGTGAAGAAAATTTTTCGATCCGAGGTCATCTTCTACCTCTTTTTCCCACTTTAAAATCTGAAATTTTTTTAGGTGCCACGTGGCAGCTCCAGGGCGTGCCACGTGGCACCCCACTCTTCCCTCACTACCAGCCACACCTGGGTCACGTGCCCAGCACGTGACCCCCGCCCTCTTCTTCCTCAGCCGTTACACACGCCAACTCCCCGGGCCGTTTCTCCTCCTTCACTCACCGCCATGCGCGACCATCAAAGCCGCCACCCCTCCCGCGTAACGTCGACCTTCTCCTCCTCCTATAAAGCTCAGCCCCCGAAGCCAAGCAACGCCATCCGCCCTTAGCCTCGAAGCCGGTGACATCGGCAGGACCACCGTGGCGCGATCCGGAGGTCGCTGACCTCTGTGCTGCCCCGAGCAGCCAAGTTTCGCTGTGTCTTCGCCCACAGCTGAGGCGAACATTAGGAGGAGGCCATAGCCACTTCCGACCTTTGGCGAGTTCACCCTTTTCCCAGTATTTCTTCTGCATTTATTTTGTTCCACCTGCTTCAACTTCAACCACAGACTTCCGGCTCAACACCCTCCGCCACCCTTCATCCTCGACCACCGCTACCTCCGCTCCGTGTCACCGACCTCCACGCCGACAACGCCGTCGCCTCCAACCGTCGAACGCCCATCTACGGAGCTGCTGCTCCTCCGCACTTCCGCCGCCCAAGATCGGCCGCCACTCACCACCCCCGAGCGCCTCCGCGAGGATCACCGCCTCGCTACCCTCGACCGCTCGCCCCAGCCGCATCTCCACCTTCGCCGGCGATTCCGCCTCCAGCTGCTCCACGCGCAACCGCCTGCGCCGCTCCGACCACCCTCCGCCTTCGCGCGGAGGCTCCGCCACGAGAGGGCCTCCGCCTTCGCACCCCGCTCCAGCAGCCGTTGGATAGGGGCGAGGCCCTTGATCCCA